>JALGBA010004151.1:442500-732500 GCA_023970755.1 Azemiops feae | reverse complement strand
CAACCTAGAAATAAGGAGAAATGTTCTGACAGTGAGAACAACTAACTAGTGGAACGACTTGCCTCCATCACTGGAGGCTTTTAAGAAGAGACTGGACAGCTTTTTCTGAAATGGCATAAGGTCTCCTGCTTGAGTAGGGGATTGGATTGAAGACCTCCAAGACCCCTTCCAACTCTGTTATTCTGTATCTCTTTCTGAAGTCTATGAGATGTCTTCAGGAGGACCTTCCAGGTTATTGAACAGCAGACAAGGGTTCACTGCTGAATCCAACCCACAGCCACTCACATGTATGCCATTCATAGGTGAACATTGCTGCATGTCTCAGCCATTTTTTAAGGATAGCCATGTTTTGAAAGGGTGGAGTAACCCTTCCCTATGGAGCTATGGAGAAAACATTAAGAAAACCAAGATCATGGCATCCGGCCCTCTCAATTCCTGGCAAATAGATGGGGAAGAAATGGAGGTAGTGACAGATTTTATCTTCCTGGGCTCCAAGATCACCACAGATGGGGACTGCAGCCAAGAAATTAAAAGACGCTTGCTCCTGGGGAGGAAAGCTATGGCAAATCTAGACAGCATACTAAAAAGCAGAGACGTCACCCTGCCAACAAAAGTGCGTATAGTCAAGGCCATGGTTTTCCCAGTTGCAATGTATGGCTGTGAAAGTTGGACCATAAGAAAGGCTGAGCGCCAAAGAATGGAGGCCTTTGAACTATGGTGCTGGAGAAGACTCCTGCGAGTCCCCTGGACTGCAAGGCGATCAAACCGGTCAGTCCCAGAGGAGATCAACCCTGACTGCTCTTTAGAAGGCCAGATCCTGAAGTTGAAACTCAAGTACTTTGGCCACCTAATGAGAAGGAAGGACTCACTGGAGAAGAGCCTAATGCTGGGAAAGATTGAGGGCAATAGACGAAGGGGACGACAGAGAAGGAGGTGGCTGGATGGAGTCACTGAAGCAGTAGGCATGAGCTTAAATGGACTCCAGAAGATGGTAAGAGGACAGGAAGGCCTGGAGGAACGTTGTCCATGGGGTCGCGATGGGTCGGACACGACTTCGCAACTAACAACAACATGGAGCTCTCTTCAAATCATGCGCCTGGTTTAGGAGTTTTTTGATGTTTTGGTAAGGCACATGAAAATAATGAAGTTCTTCACTTCACTTTCACCACAACGGATTGAGGCAAATCACGAGGCTGGTGTGCAGAGATGTAAAAGCCATCCATCCGGGATGTTTTTTTTTTACTAGGGATAATTCCAGGAAAATTTGACAAACAAACTGTATATTTAACGTTACATGTATTAACAGCAACAAGGGCGGTATTTGTTCAGCACTGGAAAAAATGAGATAACACCATTGGATGAAGAGATAATCCAGAAAATACTGGACTGTGCTGAAATGGACAGACTTACACTGAGAATCAAAGGAAAAGAAGACACAGAATACGTTCAAACATGGAACTTACTTTATCAATGGCTGGAAAAACGAGATAAAGAGTAAGAACTTAACTTTTCTGACTAAGCAAAAAATTAACCCAGACAACATGTTGTTCATTAAGCACTAGTGAATTGTAATAATAGAAAATTAATAAAATACTTTAAAAAAAAAAAGCCATCCATCCAGCCCTACCTAGTTACAGAAGGAAAGAAAAACCTGCTTCTATCTCCCAGTGCAATAGACCTTACATTTGATCAGATTCTTGGCTGATCTAGAGTGACAGCAACTTGTTCTGATCACCTGCTGCCTGATCATTCAAGTAGGAAAGATCATCCACAGATATTATGAGGTTTGGTATCATCAATACTCCAATGATATCCAATATATCTGTCAATCCAGACCAGCCAATGAGGCTGTCAAGATTCTGTCTCAAGTGTTTGGAGGCTGTGAGGTCCTTAATCGTACCAAAGCTGAGTGGGTCTAAATATTATGGCATTCTGGATCTGGGAATATTCCATCTTTAATCTTGGATGGGGTTCCAGTTTCCCATTCCAAGTTGTAGCACCTGGGCGGGTCTTCCTGGGCTCACAGCTCCTGATCAATGAGCAGATGGCCTCTGTGGCCAAAAGTATCTTTGCAAAACTTTATTTGGTGCACCAGCAAAAAAAATTTCCTGGATCAGGAGCCCATCATTCAATCACCCTTCCAAACTATTGCAATGCACTCTACACTGGGATCCCCTTGAAGACCGCTCAGAAACTTGAGCTGGTTCAACAGAATGCAACAGCAAACACTCCCAAAAGCTATGAAGCAATTTGAAGATGACTGCAATGTAGGCTGAAGATCCAAGGTTAGACACATATCTTTTAGATTACAGAAGCTTGAAGATAAGGACCCAGTTCCAGCATTAAATCTTGAAACTATAGTGAGATATTGCAGAGACAGTCTATCATCATGAATCAAGTTCCAAGTATGGGGATTACAGCAATGAACTTAGTCAGATCAAGGCACTGGAAGATATTTAGGCCAACAAAAGTCTGTTAGTTTACTAAACTGGACATTTTTTAATCATTCAGCAATTGTTCCCTGATAAAGCACAAACATCTGTCGCAACCATTGGTCACCCAATTTTTACATCAGAGGATGTACCTAAACCAAGGTTGAAAGATGCTTGTCAAAGCAGAGATCATTTTAAAATGAATTAGGCAGCTACTGTAGCATCCACCTTCACTAAGAACCAACCTGGATTTCCTAACAGTGACAAAAGTTTTCACAGCTGCAGTGAAATGACATCCAGATAACATTATGCCAAAAAACAGATTTGTTGACATGCACTGCATTGCCCAGAAACCATTTCACCAAATACTTCTCTCCTTTCCATGCCTCTCCTTTCTCTTATTCCCAGTATTAGGAAAGAGAAGAAGAGGATGATCAACAGCAAGATGAATAGACTTGGTTACAGCAGCAATGAGTGCACCATTGGAAGACCTGAAAGGCCAGATTAGGAACAGATCATCCTTGTCCAAACACCCAACACAACAAAGCTCCTTTGAGTTGAGTTTCACTTCTGGTGGACTCACAAACCCATCCGTGTAGGATTCTTAGAACAATATGGAAGGGGTTTCCTGTAGACCAATGGCAGAGCTCCAAATATCATCTTGAGGGCCTATTATGCAAAGATCTAACTTTCTTGAGAAGTCTATAGTACTGGGAAAGATGGAAGGAAAGAGAAGATGATGGTAACCAACAGCAAGAGGGATGGACTCCATTACAGAAGTTGATAGGTGCACCTTTGGAAGACTTGAAGGACCAGGTCCAGAACAGATCATCCTGGAGAAGATCCATCTGTGTGTTCATTAGGAATGATCTGACTTGATAGAGCATAATCAACCAACCAACCAACCAACCAACCAATCAATCAATCAATCAATCAATCAACCAACCAACCAACCAACCAACCAACCAACCAACCAACCAACCAACCAACCGATCAATCAATCAATCAATCAATCAACCAAGTTATGGTGTGCCACCAAGTCTCAATCAATTAGAGTGTTTATAAATATTGCACACAAGGAAAGAAACTTTTCCATCCTTCAATGGCTGGGTATTTTATTATTCAATGATTTCCTCTTAGCTACCGTGAGGGGCACCAAAAAAAGCGCTGCTTTTAACAGCTCCTTCTTCCTTATTTCTCACCCACACAACTGTGACTTGTGCGACCTTCCTTCAGAAGCTGCGCCTCAGTGCTCTCAATGACACAACAGAAGAGACTTCAATTTCAGTCTGAAAACACCAGGTCTAAAGTGTCTCTTATTGCACAGACAAAGATGAAACTGTATCCTTCTGCCAATCAAAGAACAAAGCACAATGCCAATAGAACTTTGAACTGTCTCTACGGAAATCAAGTAGCTATTCAGACAGGCCAGACTGTTGCACTTGGGAGACAGGAAATAACAGTAGATCTGCATGTTCACAAAAGTGGAAGCAAGCTGGAATTGCTCAAATGGGTGGATGAAGGGACAGGATCCAAATCCAATGGCTGCAACTTGTCCTTTCCAAGGACAAGTTCCACATTCAACTTGTCCTTTTATGTCCTCCATACAAGGCTTGTAGAGTATCAAGAGAACAAGATCCATCCTTCGATTGTTATATATATATAACAGTAGAGCAGAAATTCCTTTAGAGGTGCGGTTTTAACAATATATTTTGGATACATTATGTGAGGATTCTAGCTCTCTGGACAAGTCTCCAATGCTAAGAAAGATGAAAGTAAGAAAGAAAATGATGTGTAGGAGATGACTAGGCTGAGTCTGAGGGAGGGATCAAATGCGTCATCAGTCTCGAATCTCTTTGTGCTCACAAGAGATCAAAGTACAGCCCACCTTGAATTCCGTTGACTCTTGTCTACTACCTGTTTGCTTTGAGCATTAGGAATTCAGATTCTTGTAGAGAACTTTAGTTAGCAATAAACCTATATACGGTTTCATTTGAACTGCCTGGACTCCTGGTTTCCTGTGCTTGACATGATAACTAATTGGGTGGGAGCTACACAGATGTCAGGGAGAACCTCATTTCAGAAGGTAGAAGAACTAGACAGGTTTATGACGTTGTTCTTTGATTTGCAGAAAGAATGGAATGGAAAGGAATAGGAATAGGAATAGGAATAGGAATAGGAATAGGAATAGGAATAGGAATAGGAATAGGAATAGGAATAGGAATAGAATAGAATAGAATAGAATAGAATAGAATAGAATAGAATAAACAGAGTTGGAAGGGACCTTGGAGGTCTTCTAGTCCAACCCCCTGCTCAGGCAGGAAACCCTATACCATTTCAGACAAATGGTTGTCCAGTCTCTTCTTAAAAACTTCCAGTGTTTGAGCATTCACAACTTCTGGAGGCAGGTTGTTCCACTGATTAATTGTTCTCACTGTCAGGAAATTCCTCCTTAGTTCTAGGTTGCTTCTCTCTCCTTGATCAGTTTCCATCCGTTGCTTCTTGTCCTGCCTTCCGGTGCTTTGGAGGATAGCTTGACTCCCTCTTCTTTGTGGCAGCCCCTGAGATATTGGAACACTGCTATCATGTCCCCCCTCGTCCTTCTCTTCATTAAACTAACCATACCCAATTCCAGCAACCGTTCTTTATATGTGTTAGCCTCTAGTCGGATCATCTTTGTTGCTCTTCTCTGCACTCTTTCTAGAGTCTTATCATCTACATCTACATCTACATCTACATTTTAATCTTTGTCTGAGCAATTGCTGTGGCGATAAATACACTTTGGGAAGACCTAAAGGAACAGATCAACTTGAGGTCTACCTATGTGATTACTCAAGAGTTGACACTGACTCGATGGCAATTGAACAATTCAATCAATCAATCCAATATTTCTCCCAGATGGAAACCTGCCAGTCTCTGTTCTTAAGGAATCATAATTCAAAACTAATAAAGGCAATGGAGCACGTTTTTTTTTAGCAAACTATCCTTCACCAAGTATTGGAGGTGCCTCATCTGCTGGATTCAAGCTTCATGAGGACCGACAAAACAAATCGGCAGAGTATTCTCTTTAAGAATGACGATTTCCTTAGTGAAAGTCAGGAAAGAAGCTAGCTGAACTCATAACCCTGTCGGAGAAACATGATTTAGTGGGACACGGGGTTCCCACAGTGTGTACAATGCTTCAGATGTGATTCCAAAAAAAAATGCCTTTGGGGCAATGCAAGCGTTTGAAATTAACACCTGTCTGCAACTTTTCTAAACAGCTTTATCTTTTCTTAGAAAATGCATATTTCTCTTCGTCCTTGGCAGCCCGTTGTCTGATGATTAAAGGCCTGGAGACTAAAATATATCAAGAACGGTTGCAGGATTTGGGAATGGCCAGTCTAGAGAAAAGAAGGACTGGGGGGGGACATGACAACAGTATTCCAGTATTTGAGAGGTTGCCTCAAAGAAGAGAGGGTCAACTTATTTACCAAAGCACCAGAAGGCAAGACAAGAAACAATGGATGGAAACTAATCAAGGAGAGAAGCAACCAGGAATTAAGGAGAAACTCCTTAACATGGAGGACAATTAACCAGTAGAACAGCTTGCCTCCAGAGGTTGTGAGTGCTTCATCACTAGAGGTTTTTAAGAAGAGACTGGACAGCCACTTGTCTGAAATGGTATAAGGTCTCCTGCTTGATCAGGGGGTTGGACTAGAAGACCTCCAAGGTCCTTTCCAGCTCTATTCTGATTCTGATCCTGAAAAAGCTAAGGTTGCCCATTGTTAGCGAAGAAAGCATGCCACAAAGCAGACACTAAGACTGCCGTAATGAAATGTGAGCTCCAGGACGGCATAATTTTACTACCAGTTAATATCAGATCCGGATTCGATCAGCCAAGTTCTTCCTAAGTGATGACCATCTGGATGAAACGCCAGATGGAAAAGCTATGTCACCCACAGTTTCCTATCCTCTCCCTTCCTCCCAGTTGACAATGGAAGTGTGTGGGCTTTCTAAACTGCTTTTAAATCTATTTTAGGACACCCGCCAGGACTTGCGAATTTCCTGACTCAAAACGAGGACCTTTCGCTGCTCATTTTCAACAATTACGCCACCGAAATTCGAATGTACAGAAAAGAGAGGCTAACAAAAGCCAAAAGATATCTGTAGATCACAGGTTGCCCATTTTTTAAAAAAGAAACCACTTCCATTACAGGGGGTCCTCTGTTTAGGACCCACAATGGAGCCCCCAATTTCCATGGCTAAACAAGGCAGTTGTGAGTTTTGCCCCATTTTATGACCTCTTTGCCACAGTTGTTAAGTGAATCATAGCCACTGTTAAGGGAATTGTGCAGTTGTTAAGCAAATCTGGCTTCCAGCTGGTAAGAAGCTGGCTAAGAAGATTACAAAACGTTGTTCACATGATCCTGAGACAACGCAACTGTCACAACTGCATGCCAGTTGCCAACTTTTGATCACGTGACCCTGGGGATGCTGGTGTGAAAATGATCACAAGTCCCCTTTTTCAGTGCTGTTGTAACTTCAACCAGTCACTAAACAAATGTTTGTAAGTCAAAAACTATCTGTCTGCTTTCCCAGGGCTACTGACTTTAGGTTCATAGGTCTATTCTTGAAAAACTTGAACAATGGGCCCTATACAAAAAAAAAATGAATTTTAACATGGAGAAAAGCAAAGTTTTACATTTTAGGCAGGAAAAACTCAAAGGTACAAGTACAGATTAGGCGAGACCTGGCTTAAAAACAATAACACTGAGAGGGACCTTGGAGTCCTAGTGGACAATCACTTGACTATGAGCCAGCCATGTGCAGCAGCAGCCAAAAAAGCTAATACAATCCTGGGTTGTATAAACAGAGGCATAGAATCAAGATCACGCGAAGTATTAGTACCACTTCATAAAACATTAGTAAGACCACACCTGGAATACTGCAGCCAATTTTGGTCACCATATCACAAAAAAGATGTTGAGAGTTTGAAAAAAAATCAGAGAAGGGCAACTAAGATGATCCAAGGCCTGGAGACGAAAACATACGAAGAACAGCTGCGGGACTTGGGTTTGGCTAGTCTAAAGAAAAGAAGAAATAGGGGAGACATGATAGCAGTATTCCAGTATTTGATGGGCTGCCACAAAGAAGAGGAGGTCACGTTATTCACCAAAGCACCAGAGAGAAGGACGAGAAATAATGGTTGGAAACTGACCAAAGAGAGAAGCAACCTAGAATTAAGGAGAAACTTCCTGACAGCGAGGACAATTAACCAGTGGAACAGCTTGCCTCCAGAAATCATGGGTGCTCCATCACTGGAGATTTTTAAGAAGAGGCTACACAGTCACTTGTCTGAGATGGTATAGGTTCTCCTGCTTGAGCAGGGGGCTGGCCTAGAAGACCTCTAAGGTCCCTGCCAGATTCTATTCTATTCTATTCTATTCTATTCTATTCTATTCTATTCTATTCTATTCTATTCTATTCTATTCTATTCCATTCCATTCCATTCCATTCCATTCCATTCCATTCCATTCCATTCCATTCCATTCCATTTTCTATTCATTCTATTCTATTCCTTAAAAAAATCTCTCTATTAACAATCATATTCCTATCTCCTGGCTAATACCCTGAATCAATGTAGAATGACAAGCCTTTTCACGGTTATAACCATCTTAGCCATTAATTGCATTTAGCAAAATATTATTAATTAGAATCTACGCCTAACATCTCAGAAACACTATTATCTTCTTAACTGCATCTCAGTAAATTATTTTGATAGACCCACGAGAGCTATCACGGAAGATTATTTTTCTGTCA
The DNA here is from genome assembly GCA_023970755.1 of Azemiops feae. Classification (NCBI taxonomy): domain Eukaryota; kingdom Metazoa; phylum Chordata; class Lepidosauria; order Squamata; family Viperidae; genus Azemiops; species Azemiops feae. The sequence goes on along the minus strand of JALGBA010004151.1, from coordinate 724,266 downwards.
CCAACTTAAAAAGGAGAAAAATTCAATGCAATTTGCCAAGCATTTATATTCAGATAGGACCACGGATGACTTATTTCTTGTCTGAATGCATCTTTTTCTGTGTCCGCGGAATAATGAGGGTAATAATAGTAGTATGATTTCAGAACAACGCTCTTGCAATTTCTGCTATTTGTCATGGAACCATAGTAACATGGTTGGCCAACCTTAGCTGATTTCAAAAAAGCTAAGTGGAGTCAGCTCTGCTTAGTACCCAGAAATACCAGAGTTGTAAGCAAAGACTGGAATTTTTTTAAAAAAAATAAAAATAAGTAAATAAATATCAAGCCTATGAATCACTTGGAGTCAAGTTCAACTTTAAAAAGTTGTTAACGTTTAACAAGCAGCAATAAGATTCAAATGCCTTGCTATAAAAACTAAGCACAAGATTATATTCAGTTATTTGTTTACTAGGAACAAGCTATAAAAAAAAAAAAATACCCAGGACAGAAATATACTGGAAATCATACATTGTAATGGTGAACATCTGAACAGGAGCTTCAGATTGTTGATCTTGTCTGGTCCCAGAAATCAAGAAGGATCAGAGCTGGTTCATACTTGGATGACACGCCACCAGGAAATCCCAGGGCACGGAAGCAAGATTGAGAAGTCGAAAAACAACTCCCAAGAAGTGCCTACAGAGATTTTTCAATCGTCCAGGTGCTGTAAAAAAAAAAGTCCATTTGCCTTTTTTTGCCTTTCAAAAAAAGGCACCTGGACTTTTTTTTTTGGTTCCCCCCCCCTTTGAAAACATTTCCCTTCTCACCCAAGAAGCATCTTCAGTTTACAACCTCTTGTGGGTGATCTCACAAGAAGGTAAGGTCAACCGTGGCGGAGAAAATGAAATCTTCATGAAATCATAAGGAGGCAGGCTTAGTTTAGTTGAGTCTTTTACTTTCTCAGTAGACAAGGTGAATTTTCACTATAGAGAGAGAGAGAGAGAGGAAGGGGGAGAGAGAGGGGGAGAAGGAGGGATAGAGAGAAGGAAGGAGGAGGAGGAGAGGAAGAGGAGAGAGAAGGAGATAGAAGGAGCAGGAGAGGAGGAGGAGAGAGAAAGGGAGAGAGGGAGAGGGGGAGAGAGAGAAGGAAGGAGGAGGAGAGGAGGAGAGAGAGAGGGAGGGAGAGGGAGAGAGAAGGAGCAGGAGAGGAGGAGGAGGAGAGAGAGAAAGGGAGAGAGGGAGAGAGAGAGAAGGAAGGAGGAGGAGGAGAGGAGGAGGGGAGAGAGAGAGGGAGAGAGAAGGAGCAGGAGAAGAGAGAGGAGAGAGGGAAAGAGAGAGAAGGAAGAAGGAGCAGGAGAGGAGGAGAGAAAGGGAGAGAGAAGGAAGGAGGAGTAGGAGAGGAGGAGGGAAGAGAGAAAGGGAGAGAGAGGGAGAGAGAAGGAGCAGGAGAAGAGAGAGGAGAGAGGGAAAGAGGGATAGAGAAGGAAGAAGGAGCAGGAGAGGAGGAGAGAAAGGGAGAGAGAAGGAAGAAGGAGCAGGAGAGGAGGAGGTAGCGAGAGAGAGAGAGAGAGAGAGAGAGAGAGAGAGAGAGAGAGAGAGAGAGAGAGAGAGACAGACAGACAGACAGACAGACAGACAGACAGACAGACAGACGGATAGACAGACAGACAGACAGACAGACAGACAGACTTGGGACTTACCCAGAAGATGATGTTGTAGCTGAAGAGGAGATATTTATACCAACAGCTGATTTCAGCAGAAGCATATCGGTAGTAGTGCATCTTTTAGAGGTCAGCAACTGTGCAGAACCAGGGAGAGAGAATTGCTGGTTAGCAAGAGAGAAGTCACTGGATTCAGTTTGTGTAGCTATCCAAAGAAGAGCAGCACGGTGGCCTAGCGGGGAAGACACTCACCTCCCACTCGGAAGGTTGAGAGTTCAATCCTAGGCAGCAACAGATATTTCTCTCCTAGCCTCAAGAAAAAAAAAAAATATCTGCTGTGAACTCTACATAGGCATCAGGAAGGGCAGACAGCCAGCAAATGCTCAGATACATATAGTCGCCTTGACTTTACCCTAGATTAAGGGATTACAGGATCATAAAAGGAAGTTTTGTGTAGCTATCCAAAAAGGATTCAAATCAGTATAACGTGCCCCAAAGAAATCTTCAGAGCGCTGCAGTCCAAACCAAATTTCCAAGCGGTCAAATTTATATATTAAGCTTGGATGGTGCACCAGAGACCATCCCAACCTGGGATGGTTGCCCCATGTTCTTTGCCCTTGTTCTACTTTTTTTTTTTTTTTTTGGGGGGGGGGAGCCTAGATCTTCCTTTTGGAAGCACTGACTGAAGACGTTAGAAAAAGAAAGAAAGAAAGAAAGAAAAGCTGAAGTAGTGAAACAGAAACCTAGGAATAAACATGACTTGGACATCACCAGCCAATAAGCTCTTGCTTTTTAATCACTGTAATTATTCACTACCGTGACGAACATTTATTGTGCAAAACCCAACAGTCGTGTACTTTTTCATCTTTGGCCAAGATTGCAACATTCATTCCCTGCCCTAATGAAACATGAAAAATGACATTGGTTAAGAGAACTATGGATAAAAAACATTTTTGCTGTTATCAAACCCAAGGTAACAAACGTATCTGGCAAACAAACGTATCTGTAAGGTCAGAGTTAAGGCAACCTTTATTTAAGTGGGTTTCTCCCTCCAGAATGCAAGGAAACTGAAGATTGAGATTAATGCTTTGGCCAACAGTTTCTGATAATTAAGAATTATGTGCAATGTTATCAAACTTCAGCCGTTAGCATTTTTTCCCCTACTTTGCAATCACATCTGCCTTGCTTTTTCATGCCAAATTCCAGATGGAAAGGATAACACGGCAACAGCGTTTTTCCAAAAAATAATAATAATTACCGTACATATTACTAAAACTCTGATTCCTGTAATCTTTAAGTGGGCGTAACATTGCGCCGTTGGGCAAAATATTTTGAACCCAGGGACTTCAAATGGGCCAGCTTACAGAATGGGTCCAAAATCCGGATGCATGGAGTTAAAATTTGGCAAATTCTACCCCACATTTTACGACAAACATTATCATAGTTGGTGGCGGAATATACAAAATGATCCTAAAATGATTTCTGTGCTGATGTTTGACGGCGCTATGAAGTTCACCATAAAAAAGGCGGAGCGCCAAAGAATTGAGGCCTTTGAACTATGGTGCTGGAGAAGACTCCTGTGAGTCCCCTGGACTGCAAGGCGATCAAACCGGTCAGTCCTAGAGGAGATCAACCCTGACTGCTCTTTAGAAGGCCAGATCCTGAAGTTGAAACTCAAGTACTTTGGCCACCTAATGAGAAGGACGGACTCACTGGAGAAGAGCCTAATGCTGGGAAAGATTGAGGGCAATAGAAGAAGGGGACGACAGAGAATGAGGTGGCTGGATGGAGTCACTGAAGCAGTAGGCGTGAGCTTAAATGGACTCCAGAAGATGGTAGAGAACAGGAAGGCCTGGAGGAACATTGTCCATGGGGTCGCGATGGGTCAGACACGACTTTGCAACTAACAACAACAACATGCAGTTCAACCTGGGTATTTTCAAGGCAGAAACATCTCTGAATGTAGTCCAACTTTCTGAGACAAGGCAGTATATATAACCAGTTCTGTCATTGTTGGAAGCCTTGAGGAATCCGATAAGGAAATATCTCTGAAAGAATGACCCACGAGGTCATTGGTTGTCTAGTAACAAACTAAAAAAGTAGCCAAGTTTAATGGATCATCTTGCAAAATTTGGCTAGCTTATCTCCCAGTGGCACACTTAGCTGTGGAAAGCTAATAAATAAATTGTCTGCAATAACATAGGCAATGGCTTCCAGCCATGGGTGAAAAGGGCAATAATTTTAATGACTTCCTCACTTTTTAAGGTTCACCACATTTCCTGCCTTACTTCTTGTGCATTTTTTTATTTTAAATTGAGATTTGTCACGAGTCACACTGAGTGACGATGTTATTGGGGAACACAGAGTTAGTGTCAGGTGCCGGAAATCAGGAGCCAAAGTGGTTCAAATGAATGCAGGTTAAGATTCTCTCCAAGAATCCGAACAACTAACGGTCAGAGCAAATTGGCGGTAGATGAGAATCAATGGAATTCAAGGTGGGCTGGACTTGGATCTCTTGTGAGTGCAAAGGGACTCAACACTAATGACATGCTTGACCCCTCCTTCAGGCTCAGCCTGGTTAACTTCTACAGCAGTGGTCCCCAAACCTTTGGGCACCAGGGACCGGTTCCATGGAGAGAGGTTTTTCCGTGGACCGGAAGGGGCGTGGTTTCGTGTGCTGCCTGCATCCCACGGATGGGGCTTCGCTTGTTTGTGCGGACCTGTTTCTGGCATGCTGCGGATCAGTGCCGGTCCACAGACAGGGGGTTGGGGACCCCTGTTCTACATTTATCTGTTAAAAAAGATGTTGAGACTCTAGAAAGAGTGCAGAGAAGAGCAACAAAGATGATCAGGGGACTGGAGGCTAAAACATATAAGGAACGGCTGCTGGAATTGGGTATGTCCAGTTTAATGAAGATAAGAACGAGGGGTGTCATGATAGCAGTATTCTAATATCTCAGGGGCTGCCCCAAAGAAGAGGGAATCAAGCTAGTCTCCAAAGCACCTGAAGGCAGGACAAGAAGCAACGAATGGAAACTAATCAAGGAGAGAAGCAACCTAGAACTAAGGAGAAATTTCCTGACCATTAGAACGATTAATCAGTGGAACAACTTGCCACCAGAAGTTGTAGATGCTCCAACACTGGAAGCTTTTAAGAAGAGACTGGACAAACATTTGTCTGAAATGGTATAGGGTTTCCTGCCTGAGCAGGGGGTTGGACTAGAAGACGTCCAAAGTCCCTTCCGACTCTATTATTCTATTCTATTCTATTCTATTCTATTCTATTCTATTCTATTCTATTCTATTCTATTCTATTCTATTCTATTCTATTCTATTCTATTCTGCATTATACTCTGCATTTTATTCTATTCTACTCTATTCTATTCTATTTCTATTCTATTCTACTCTGCATTCTATTCTTATTCTTATTCTATTCCATTCCATTCCGTTTTTATTCCATTCCATTCCATTTTTGTTCCCATTCCCTATTCTATTCTATTCTATTCTATTCTATTCTATTCTATTCTATTCTATTCTATTCTATTCTATTCTATTCTATTCTATTCTATTCTATTCTATTCTATTCTGTCAGCAACTGTCTGGGAAGGTTGATCACATGACCCCAGGATCTTGCAACCATCATCCATCGATACATGCCGATTTCCAAGCAGCCAAATTTTGATCACGACTGTAGAGATGCTTCAACTGTCATCAGCGCTCATCCGTCTTAAGTGGCATTTCAATGTACGCTATGTTTCTTACCATACAGCTAGTTCTCTATTTACAACTGTCTGTTCGGCGACTGTTCAAAGTTCATGAAGTAACTTACGACCTTGCACTTAGGACAGTTGAAGCTGCTCTACGGTCACGTGATCAAAATTTGGGCGCTCGGCCATCGGCAGGGACCGATGATGGTTGAAACATCCTGGGGTCACATGACCACCCTCTGCAACTTTCTCAGATAGTTGCCCACAAGCAAAACCAATGGGGGAAGGTGGCTTTGTTTAACAACTGCAGGGGGGGGGGAAAGGTCATAAGATCAGGCACGATTCAGTTAACAACCATTTAACTTAGTCATGGAAATTCTGTAGTTGCAGAGCGTTACGTTGTCTTGTTGTCAGGCTCAGTCAGTTCTGGGTTATTTGATGGCCTACACATAATAATAGCTATAACTGTAAGTGTAGCACAGGAAGTCCTCAACTTATGACAATTGAGCCCAAACTTTCTGTGGTTAAGTGAGATGTTTATTAAGTGAGTTTTGCCCCATTTTACGACCTTTCCCCCCCACACACACACACACACTTGTTAAGTGAATCGCTGCAGTTGATAAGTTAGTAACCCGGTTATAATATCTGTGGCCTGTACAAGATATTATTATTCAGTAGCCTATCTCTACAGAAACCATGACCTGTATTAAAACAGGCAGCATCTGAGTCCATCACAATCCACAAAAGTTCAGTGAAGCTGGGCTGAACTGACAAATTAAAAAAAAAAAAAACCAAAAACCTCAAAAAGGGAAGCTCAGCCACAATCACAATTCTGCATTTTGGGGCCACCTGCCTTACCCTCTTGCAAAGAAATTGTACCCAGAGACCAAATTAGAACTCGCCTCTAGAGAAAGGGAACTAGCGCCCTGCCCTGCTCAGCTCAGGGCGGACGTAGAAAGCAACAGCTGTCAAGTGTGCACAGAGGAAACACTGAGGATAAGGTGGAAAGGGGAAGGGAGGCATTTGCGCCCCCCAACAGTTTTGTTCTTTTGGGTTGTAATGAAATCTCCATCGTGTGTGGCTTTGTACAGCTGGGATCCAACATCTGGTTTTCTTCCCCAACAGCAGCTCTCCGCATCTCTGTGGATAACAAGTGCCACAATTCCCAGGTACACAAAGACAGGAGGAGGAGGAGGAGGAGGAGGAGCAAGAGGAGGAGGAGGAGAAAAGAGAGCAGAAATGAGGTTAGTTAACTCACAGTCAGGTCTGAGCTTCCCTTGGAGGAGGAGGAGGAGGAGGAGGAGGAGGAGATATAAAGAAGGAGTAGAAATGAGGATAGTTAAATCACAGTCAGGTCTGAGCTTGGAGGAGGAGGAGGAGGAGGAGGAGGAGGGATGTATAAAGAGGGAGTAAAATGAAGATAGTTAACTCACAGTCAGGTCTGAGCTTCCCTTGGAGGAGGAGGAGGAGGAGGAGGAGATATAAAGGAGTAGTAGAAATGAGGATAGTTAACTCACAGTCAGGTCTGAGCTTGGAGGAGGAGGAGGAGGAGGAGGAGGATGTATAAAGAGGGAGTAGAAATGAAGATAGTTAACTCACAGTCAGGTCTGAGCTTCCCTTGGAGGAGGAGGAGGAGGAGGAGATATAAAGGAGTAGTAGAAATGAGGATAGTTAACTCACAGTCAGGTCTGAGCTTGGAGGAGGAGGAGGAGGAGGTGGTGTTGGTATAAAGAAGGAATAGAAATGAGGATAGTTAACCAACAGTCAAGTATGACTTCCCCTTTGGAGGAGGAGAAGTTACAAAGAGGGAGTAGAAATGAGGATAGTTAACTCACAGCCAGGTCTGAGCTCCCCTTCCTTAGAACTGCCACTGCCACTGAGTAAACAGCTGACCGTTCGGTACCAAGAAAATGGCTGCCACAGTCAGGATTCCATTTAGTGGCAACCGATAACCAGGGAATGTAAACACACGGGATGTTTCTCTCAAATGGCTATCTTTGATCAAACTAGAATTCAGCTGGGAATTTGTGCCCTATTAGAAATTTTTTTTAATCTCACCAGCGAGAAAGGACCTTCTAATTCTTTAGTTACACAGGTAGTCAACATACAACCATTTGTTTAGGGAGCGTTCGAAGTTACAACGGCCCTGGGAAAAGCAACTTGGGACCCGTTTTTTCACACTTACGACCGTTGCCGCATTGCCCGTGGTCACGTGATCAAAATTCAGACGCTGGGCAACTGACTCTATTTGTGACGGTTGCAGCATCCCTGGGTCACGTGATCAACTCTTGCAATCTTCAATGGGGAAGCCAGATTGACTTAACAACTGTGTTACTCACTTAACAACCACAGCGGGTTCACTTAACTGAGGCAGGAAAGGTTGTAAACTGTCTTGCTTAGCAATGGAAATTTTGTGCTCAGTTGTGAGGGCTACGACTATGGGTTTCCTGCCGTTGTGACTCATATGTAAATCATGCTTCCTTTCTTTTTCTCAGGCATCATTTTAATTTATGAGACTCAGTGTTAACCGCAACAGTAAACTATAAATCCTTGAAAAAGCTCACAGGATTCCCGTCAGGAGGGGAGAGGGAAAGAGAGTATATACAGCAGGGGTCTTCAAACTTGGCAACTTGAAGACTTGTGGACTTCAACTCCCAGAATTCCTCAGCCAGCTTTGCACATTGCATTATCTCTAAGTTGAAGCCAATCTGGTATTTTTATATATATATAATTTTTGACTGGTGTCCCCTGCTCGGACTCAACTTCCCTGAACGCTGCGAGGCAATTTCACTGTGCGGTAATTTCACTGCTGATCAACAGGTAGATCTAATTCAGCCTTAATTCCCACTCAGCTGAGACGATTTTAATATCTAATAAACCTGAACAACCATGTTACTAACAACCGTGGCAAGCAAGGTCGTAAAATGGGGCAAAACTCACTTAACAAATGTTTCATTTAGCAACGTCAATGTTTGACTCAGCCGTGGTCTTACGTGCCCTGATACGTTTTGAATTGTGAGTCGTTTGCTGAAATGGGCAGCTATAGAAATGAAATCCATCCATGCTAGAAAGTTATTTTCTGTTTGATTGATAGAATAAGAATTGTGTTGGTTTGAATATGAGACAGTATATATTAAGGGGGAAAGAGAGGAAATTAGTTGTCGTAATACTTTGAGATTTGTATTGGTGATATTTAAATGTAATGGAATTATTGTACTCAGCTGCCACGTTGCTTTTCAAATGTGCAAATGTAATATTAGAAAATTAATTAAAAAATGAAATGAAATCCATCCATCCATCCAGCAAACTGAGTGAGACAAGTTTTCCCCAGGACCCCACAGATACAAATTCTCTTCTTGACTGCCACTGTGAACCAAATTAAGACATTTAAGTAGTCAGAAAGAATTCACTCCCACCTAAATAACTTAGGGAAAGATTTTCCAAAACGTAGCCAACAATGAAGCCACTCAACTGGGGTTGGAGATACAGGTCACGAGAAACTGTAATCTTTTTGTGAAACAATGGGCTTTTGAACCTTTTGGAGCTGCACAACATCACCCAGTCCTTTAGGGCCCCAAGCTAAGGCTGAGAAAGGAATGGCAAAGCAGCCAAATTCTCCCACTCAACTCCTGATAGCACAGAAGTGTGGACGTAAACATTTTCCTCCTTGATTTATAAAGGCCTAGAGCAGGGGCAGGCCACCTTGGCTCTTTTATGACTCGTGGACTTCAATACCCAGAATTCCTGAACCAGCCATGCTGACTCAGGGATTGTGGGAGATGAAGTCCACAAGTCCAAAAAGAGCCAAGGTTGCCTACCCTTGGTCTAGGGCAGGGTAGGCAACCTTGGCTCTTTTATGACTCGTGGACTTCAACTCCCAGAATTCCTGAGCCAGCCATGCTGAGGGGAAAGGGAGAGGTTTCCAAGCTGAGCCATGCTGGCTCAGGAATTCTGGGAGTTGAAGTCCACGAGTCATAAAAGAGCCAAGGTGGCCTACCCCTGGCCTAGACTTTCAAAAAAGAACCAAAGGCCTATTTTTGTGCACACATCCCAACTCCCAAACTGCCAGATGGGAAGGATTTTAAAATACACATCGTCCTTGACTTGACTTATGACCGCAATTTAACCAAAAATTTCTGTTGCTTAGGTGAGATATTGGTTAAGTGAGTTTTGCCCCATTTTATGACCTTTTCTTGCCACGGCCGTTAAATGAATCCCTGCAGTTGTTAAGTTACTAACAGTGAATCTAGCTTCCCCATTGACTAAACAAACTGTTCTAAGTCCAGGACTAGATGTATTACATTTCTAGTTCCACATAGTAAACTTACTTTGGAATTACAGTACAGTCCAATATATACGTCTGATTAGTAGTAATTTACACTCATGGCCAAGATATTTAGGTATGATTGCAATATCATAGTGCAGACTTTAATCAGCCACTAGAAATATTCACATGTTTTCACTCTGTGGTGATTTCAGTTGCTCTATATAAAAATAACTGAAGAAAGGTCTATCTAGAGCAGTGGTTCTTAACATGGGCGATATCGCCCCCCAGGGGGCGATTTCATTTTTCAGGGGGGCGATAGAACGAAAAGGGGCAACGCGGGGGCAAAGGAACGAAAAGGGGGCGATATGGGGGCGATGGAGCGAGAAGTTTTGGGGACACTTTTGAGACTTTTTCGTACAGTGAATCGCTGTATATCTGTCATACAAAAACATCAGATCGCTCGCTATTAGTGGATTGAATTGTGTTTTCAAATGTTCCTCCAGCTAGCTTCAGTACAGAACACCGTACATGTGAATACACATCACTTATCTTCATGCGCGTTGCACAGCAGCCTCTACCCATACCGTGGCACGCCATTGGCCAGAATGGGCAGTGATGGAGGGGGGAGCGCTTCTTTCGAAACATTGCATGCTGAGTGGCTGTCCCCTGTGACGTCAGCTGTAATGTCAACGTAACTGTTGAAACTAGGTTTATCAACGTCCACGTGTGTTTTTCTAGTGTTCCAGTGGAGTCAAAAATTTAATTTGCAGATAGTGCCTTTCATTTCGAAGACCTCTCAACATGGCCGAGAAGAGGAAGTGTCGCCAATATTCGACGGAATACCTAAAATTGGGATTCATTCCATCTCCTTCCAACATACAGCTTTGTTCTTTTTTTTTGCTTTTTGTGTACATACATTTTTTTTGTTAATAATTGTCTGAGCTTTTATCATTGTATTTGCTTGCATTGGATTTCACGTTCCAGTTTGAGTTTTCGGCTTCATTTTCGAATTTTTGTTGTGCTCTGTAAAACATTTTTTGTGTCTCTTTGTATTGTACTTTTTTAGCGTGCACTCCAGTTCGATATTATATTTTCTTTGTGTCTTTTTAATCCTTTTTACAGTGTGCGTGACTATATATATTTTCCTCGAATCTTAATTTAGTTTCAGAGTTTTCGTCTTGAAATTCTTAGTTCCTGCATTGCGGTTTGTTCTTATGCCTTTATATTTCTTTTTGCGTCTTAAATTTCATTTGTAATTCAATCATTAAATGTTACTGTTTTTCTTTTCGGGCATTTCACTTTCTTGCAATTGAATTTTTTTTTCAGTGGTCATTACATTTAAGTGTCTTGAATAAATAAGATAATAATGAAATACATGTATCACGAAGTTTGGGAATAAAGTGACGGGTGGCACCAAATTTTTCCACACAGTTGAGATATGGGAAAAAGACTGGAAATAAATTATTTGCATCAATATGTCCTGATGACAATTTTAAAGAAAACAAAAAAAAGTGTTTGCATAAATTGAAGAATTATTTCCTATGTTGTGATTGAGAGGTTATGTTGGGGGAGGGGGGCGATGACAACTTCCTCATTGGCTCAAGGGGGCGATTCGTTCAAAAAGGTTAAGAACCACTGATCTAGAGTATATAAAAGTAAATGATAAATAGTGCTTGAATACTGGGAAACTATACTTGATAGGAGGTCGCAAAAGGGGATCATGTGACTCCGGGACCGTCATAAATATGAGTCAAGTTGCCAAGCGTCTGAATTTTCATCACACGACCACAGGAATGCTACAACGATCGTAAGTGTGAAAAATGGTCATAAGTCACTTTGTCCGGTGCCATTGTCAGTCACTAAATGAACTGTTGTTAAATCGAGGTGTCATGGTTCCGACAGATGAAATTCTTCAAAAGAACTTCGAGGCGTTGTTTACCTTAAAGAATCTTTTATTCGAGAAACAAAATATCGGCACTACATTGTTAAAGCCAAAACTGAATCCCCCCCTGGATACAAAGTAACAAAGCACAATTCCCTCCTCCAATAAACATTCATAAATCACATTCCCCAATTAGCTTGAAGCGCCGGGCTTTCTCCCCAGCTCTCCAGCCCACCAAAACTCTATCAACTCTGGGCCTAATGTCCTTGGGTCCCCACGGCTGAATTATTATTGTTATGACTAGCTGGACTCTCATCCACATTCCCCCTCCCAGCATCAACTAACTCTAAAAGCAATAGAGAAAAATGGCTGCATTTCCATCTGTTGTCAAAGCAAGAACATCTGATGTTAGCAGCGTTGACATCTGCCCCCCCCCTTACAAAAAGGACAAATCCTGTAATGCAAACAAAATCATAGGTTAAGGGTTGCCTCTAGGTTTGTTAGGGGGTCTCTTATAGAATCTATTAATGAGTCTGCCGGCTTTTACATTGCTAGATTTCACCCAGGTGGCTTCGGACAACGGATACCCCTTCCACTGCACTAAGTACTGCAATTTCCCTTTAAAAATTCTAGAATCAAGAACACGCTTCACTTCATAGTGAGTCTGTCCTGCTACTACGAGAGGTCCAGGCGCCTTCTTAGGGGGAGGTCTTAAGGTGGGATCCCGAAAAGGTTTCAGCAGGCTACAATGAAATGCAGGGTGAACTTTCCCTAAGAGTCTGGGAAGTTTTAGTTCTACCGTGACCGGGTTAATCATCTTTACAATGGGGAAGGGTCCTAAGTACTTCGGTCCTAGCTTTTTACTAGGTAACTTAAGCCGTAAATATTTTGTAGACGAATAAACCTTTTACCCAACTTGGAATGTCCTTTGAGGAGCCCTTTTTTTGTAATCTGCCTGTTTTTTTATATGTCTCGGAAGCTTTTTTCAAAGCAGTTTTCGTGTACTGCAAAGGATTGCTGCATGAAATAACACCCAACTGGCAACTTCCAGCCCTTGGAAAGTCAACATGCTTTCACAACGTGGCAAACACTAAATCTTATTTTCTTTCTTCCTCTTAAAACGTTTGCGTCCTATGCATGTTTCCTGGTAATCAAGTTCCTCTGAGCTCAGCAAAACTAATTTCGTTGTGAGTTTACACAATGACGATAAAGATATTCTATTCTCTTCTAAAATTGTATCACATTGTGCCCCATCTTCTCATCCTCCCTTCTGCCTGTTTCCTTACCAACTGCCTAGATCAGGGGTAGGCAACCTTGGCTCTTTTATGACTCGTGGACTTCAACTCCCAGAATTCCTGAGCCAGCCACGCTGAGGGGAAAGGGAGAGGTTTCCAAGCTGAGCCATACTGGCTCAGGAATTCTGGGAGTTGAAGTCCACGAGTCATAAAAGAGCCAAGGTGGCCTACCCCTGGCCTAGATCAGCCTCCTGCGCTCCCTTCTATGGCTCTTTTAGGACCACTTAGCAGCATTTCTCTCCAGCAGCCAGACAACTTTAGCACAGAAGGATGAACTCTTGCAGATGAGGAAGGAAGCAGCCCAGAAGACAAACAACATTGCACCTCACTACTCCGTAACAAATGGAGCGAGCGACTTCCTCCAATTGAGAAGGCAGTGGGACAATGGAGCCATTCGCGATGTGTAAGATGTGTAAGACAAGCGTAGCAAAGCACGTGATCTTTTTTAAAAAGAAGACAAAGAAATTGTTCGCGTTCGAAACCAATCTGCAATTTTGAAAACGGAGTCCACGCTTTAAAGACTGTTCATTGTTAAAGCTAAGGCAACTCTAGCTTGAAGAAGCAAAGAAAGACAAAGGGGTGAACATGACAGCAGTGTTCCAATATCTGAGGAGAGGCCACAAAGAAGACGAGGTCAAGCTGTTCTCCAAAGCACCTGAAGGCAGGACAAGAAGGAATGGATGGAAACTAATCAGGGAGAGAACCTGCCTAGAAATAAGGAGGAATTTCCTGACAGCGAGAACAATAAACCAGTGGAACGGCTTGTCTTCAGAAGTTATGGGTACTACATCCCTGAAGGTTTTTAAGAAGAGACTGGACAGCCATTTGTCTGAAATGGTATAGGGTCTCCTGCTTGAGCAGGGGGTTGGACTAGAAGACCTCCAAGGTCCTTTCCAACTCTATCATTCTGTTATTCTCCCTTGAGAATAAAAACTAAATATCTGGCAGATTTTCAATGGAGAAAAACTGGCTACATTTCCAAATGACATACACTTCTTTTCTTATTTCACTGATTTAGAATACACACACAGAGAGAAAAACACACAAACCCATCACTCTTTTGCTCCATGTGCATAATTGGCAGGCAATGTCTATAACAACTGAAAATAACACTCCCTTTTCTGAAATATTCTACAGTCTTTGGGTCACATCTTTCCTAAAACTGGACCCCCTTTAATTCCAATAGGACTAAAAATTCTCCCAAAATTCACAATTCTAGAAATGTTGAATATTCTAGCCCCAGCTTAGCCAATTGGGAACTGGGATATAAAATGAAAACGATTGGGCTTGCCACCTCCCAAACAGTCTGACCGTTGAGTTGCGATATTTTGCAGCAACCAATCTGGTGTAGGAGATAAGCAGGCTGAGCCTGAGGGAGGGGTCAAGGGCATCATTAGTTTGGAATCCCTTTGTGCTCACAAGAGATCTAAGTTCAGCCCTTCTTGAATTCTGTTGACTTTTTTTTGCAGCAGTTTGCTCTTCCAAGCTTGTTTCAATATAGTTTGTGAATGTTTCGTTACCAGACTAGGTAACATAAATAGAATAGAATAGAATAGAATAGAATAGAATAGAATAGAATAGAATAGAATAGAATAGAATAGAATAGAATAGAATAGAATAGAATAGAATAGAATAGAATAGAATAGAATAGGGAATAGGGAGTAGAGTAGAGTAGAGTAGAGTAGAGTAGAGTAGAGTAGAGTAGAATAGAATAACTTTATTGTTATACATTAGGCATACATTAAAATGAAATTTCTTTGCATTCAGCTCTCAAAAAGTCACCACCTCCGATATACACTACATAAATACGACAAATATAAATAAATAAATACAGACTTATGCATATACCCACCTATATTATATGACACAGAGAGACAACAGTCTAATTTGGGTTATGTATATATGTGCATGGCGAGAAAAACGAATCTTGCAAGTTTACCAGACAGATGGCATAGGGAACAAAGCTATTACAGAATAATAAACAGCACCCGTTCGATGGGGAAGGAACAAAAAGATTCTTGGGCATGCCAACACCCGCCACACACGTGAATTTATTGAAGCCTGGTATTCTACTAAAGGAGCAATCCACAAGCATATTGATCTAGATCCAGCATATGAATACCTAAGAAACCAGACCATTCGAAGTGCCAATCCACAAGAGAACCAATCAGCTGCTCAGAATTTAAATACAGCTCCCAATGAACAACCAACCGCACGGCCAACTGACCAACACTGCCACACAAGACATTTATAAGCTAAGGAGAATAGGACAAGGAAATCCTGATGATGTTGTTGCCTAGTCCGGTAACGAAACATTCAGAAACTAAATCGAAACAAGCTTGGAGAGCAAACCACTGCCAAAAAACTAAAACCCGAGCTACAAGTATTTCCTATCATTTCTGTTGATTCTTATCTACCACCAATTCGCTCTGTTAGTAGTTCCGATTCTTACAGTGAGCTAGCATGGATTACACTTGCACTCATTTGAACAACAAACCTTGGTTCCTGATTTCTTGCGCCTGACTACAACCCCACACTGTTCCGCTGATCACATTGCCTCTTGTCTGATCAGCAAATTTTCTCTACTCTGTGAATTTCCTTTTCACTTTCTTTGACCCATCTGAAGCCATCCGCAGTCCCAAGCAAAACAGCTTAGGAGCTGCTGGGTTGCAGGACGGAATCTCACCGTGAACCGGTGGTGTCCACTCACTGGTGTGACAGGGAGAAGAAGTCAATTCAGGGGTGAATCGCAAGCTTAAGCCAACTTCCCTTCTACGTGGGGCACTGGGGCCACATATGTATTGTTGAAAGAAAAATCAGGTGCCGTTCCAAGCTGGGAATAAAATGGAGGCTGCTTTTGAAAGAAGGTTCTTGTTTATTGAGGAGCAGAAGCAACAACAGCATGCAGTTCTGGGACAGCTGAGCAAATGGAGTTGGGAGTGGGTGGATCTTCACGGGGCTCTGAGACTTTGAAGTGGAAATGTTTCTGGATTGTGCAATGAGGTGGGCTTTTGTGTCTTTTGCTAGTCCAGGGGTAGGCAACGTTGGCTCTTTTATGACTCGTGGACTTCAACTCCCAGAATTCATGAGCCAGCATGGCTCAGCTTGGAAACCTCTCCCTTTCCCCTCAGCATGGCTGGCTCAGGAATTCTGGGAGTTGAAGTCCACGAGTCATGAAAGGGGCCATAGTTCCCCCATGCTGGCTGAGGAATTCTGGGAGTTGAAGTCCACGAGTCATAAAAGAGCCAAGGTTACCTACCTATGGCCTAGGCCGCTTTATAACTCGTGGACTTCAACTCCCAGAATTCCTGAGCCAGCATGGCTCAGCTTGGAAACCTCTACCTTTTCCCTCAGCATGGCTGGCTCAGGAATTCTGGGAGTTGAAGTCCACGCCTCATAAAAGAGCCAACGTTGCCTACCCCTGTGCTAGTCTAATGGTGGTGGATTAATCCTGTTAATGTCCTAAAGGTCATGTCCTGTCCTTAGAATTTGGGTGGGGGAATGTAAATTCTTAATCCCATCAACTGTGGGGGCTGAAGGCATTTTGGTGACCCAAGAAGGAAAGACAGAAAGGAACACGAAGGAGGAGAATACAGACTCTTTTTTTTTCTTGCTTTCCTTCCATCTTTCTTGCAACCACTGCTGTTATGGCAAGTACAGACAGCTCAGCAGAAATCATAAAACAAGAGTCTGCAATTACTCTGCTTTGGCAACCCCATTAAACTCCTATTTTCTCCAACCAGGCAGTGAGGAATTTTGCTGCTCGCAACCTACAATGTGGAGGTGTTTTTTTGTTTTTTTTTAAATCATCCCTCTTTTTCTATGCTGGAATTTGTTACAAGAAATGCACGACATCATAAAATTAATTAGCAACGTCAGGAAAGAATAAAATACAGGGCAAACTATAAGTCTGATTATTAATCAAACTGTAAAATAAATGTAATTAGCAATCCTGCCAGGTAATTATATATGGCTGTGCCCATGGCAGAGGGTTTTTCAAACACAAACAGTTCGTCATTCTGAGCACTTTAGAGAAATGTGTAAAACTCAGCTGTGGTTCAAGCCATTGGCAAGTAGGCCAACTAGAAACATTAAACGTTGTGAATTTGCGCCTTTAAACCAAATTAAGGCTAGTTCATTAATTTCCCCTCTTAATAAATTATCCATTTCAGCTCTTTTAGGCAACCACTGTGCTTGCAGAATGCATAATTAACGGAGATATGTAAGGGAAATATCTCTTAGGGAAAATCTGCAGAGGTTCCTCATAATAAAACAATTTCACCAGAATTGATAATTTGCTAATTGAGAATCTGAGATTCAATAATGTTCCAGGGATTCTGAAGAGCAAAGACAGAACACATTTTAGAAGCCGCTACTATCAGGCCAAACCCAGCCAGTTGTTCCTGTTTCCTTCCTTCCCTTTAAAAGAAAATATTTTGCAATGGAGCAGTTGAGCAAGGAAGGCAGCTAGATCTGGAAAGTCAGATGTGCAATAATTGGTGTCAAAAGATTCAGCTAAAGTCATTCTGCAAAGGTTCGCATAAGACAAAAAGAGAGCCATATTTTTTTTAAAAAAGAAGGTTTTAGAAGTATTGTTGTTGTTTTTTTAAAAGAAACTAAATGGTTACAAGCTGAGACACTATTCCCAGTTTAACTAAGAAGATTTCCCAGTGGGAAACATTTGGGACTGATCTTTAAAAAGGAAGGATCTGGAAGCCCAGAGACAATATTCCAAAATCTTCAGAGGGAAATTAAAGATTCAGCTGGAGAGGTTTTTTTTGGTTGCATCCATTTCTAGATTTAAAGAGATATTTTAAACAAGGCTGCCTGCACTGGAAGTGCTCTGGGACATATAAAGCTGAAGATTTGCAGTTCTGCCTTTTTCTTTACCTAACCTCCCAGGAGCAGAGCTACAATCAAGGGCTCTGAAAAGAGTTACGAGCAAAATAAAAACCCCGTCTCTTTTATGGACATCCTGTTTCTCCCTCGGAGAAGAACCTCTGGACACTTTCAATCCAGATATAGTTCATAACACTGTGGACACATAGTCCACCCTCACATTTCCGGGATGGCAAGGACCTCTCCGGAAAACAGATTTCCAAAAATGGACAGTCCACCACCACTCCCTGTCCACCAAGGTTCTGAAAATACAGAACATTCCTATTTTGCACCTCCGTATTGCAAGCCCTGTGTCTCTAAGTAAGAAGCAGGAGGCCTTTGGAGATTTAAAAAAAAGAGCATTGTAAACATAAACAGAGATTTGGGACCTTGAGCTCCTGTGTTGTTGTTTTTTCACATGCTCTCAAGCCTTTTAGCAAATCAAGGTCAGCCTTGGGCAAGCTGGTAGACCATCTGCATATTTTTCTAGGCCGTAATACGCAAGTGGTTTAATCCCATGGTTTCAGACCCTGCAGAGCTTTTGACAATCAGTTGAAGCTGTCTTAAGTTCTCAACTTGAGCAAAATCTTCACTAAGATACTAAATCGAATGTTTATTGCAAGGTTTCTCAACCGTGGCCTACTTGAAGATGGGTGGACTTCAACTCCCAGAATTCCCCAGCCAGCCAGCCTACTGGCTGGGGAATTCTGGGAGTTGAGGTCCACCCATTTTCAAGTGGCCAAGGTTGAGAAACATTAGTCTATTCTGCGGAGATACTCAATCATCCAAGTCACGGTTACCCAAGGGTGTTTTGCCAAAAGGCAACTGGACGTTCTTGGTTTTTTGCTTGAAAACATTCCGCTTCTTATCCCAGAAGCTTCTTCTTGAACTGAGGAAGCTTCTTGGATGAGAAGCAAAATGTTTTTAAAGGAAAACAAACAAACAAGTAAGTCCAGTTGCCTTCTGGAAACGCATCTTTGGGATGACTGCTCTATCGGTTTAGGACGTAAGGAATGCAGACAAGGCCAAGAGGCAAATGAGTGCTTTTTAAACAGAAGGGCTGAGCGATATTTTTTCTCTTCTCTGAGCTGTTGTTCTCCTTTTAAATGTTAGCTAGGCTGAGCTAAAAAACACACTGTGGTTTTGTGTCTCCGCCACCTTAAAACCACATCGTCTTTTTCAGCCTCTAAGTAAAGGGCGCTCAATGAACTGAAACTTTTCCAGAGAATGACTTTGGGCAAGCTTAGCAATATAAACCTTATCTCCAAATAGCTCTTGCTATGGATTTGTATGTTTTTAATAAATCCTTTCTCCGCTGTATAGGACCCACAATGTATCCACGAACCGGATGGAATCAGGATATCTGGATGCTTTTTGACCCTGAATTGACCAACGTTTGGAAGCACGCAGTCGTAAGAATCTCTGGAGATTGGGGTAACAAAACAATTCAGCTTTTGTGGGCGCTATTGTTGTATTTCCTCACTGTAAAAGTTTAACAGGTCTATATGTCTACACACACCCTCATTTCCTCCACTTCCTCCTTAAAGAAATCCAAGAACACACAACACCCAAGATGAACATCGGGCTCCCTCCCCATTTTGTGCAGTTACACCCCGCCCCCTTTGAAAGAACAGTGGAGATGGCTAAAACCTCTTGGGTTCAAAAAAGAGAAGATCCATAAAGCTTAAAAGTCTGTGCACTACAAGGGGTTAATTGAGCAAAAGCAGACGAAGAATGCTAATCCACGGGTTGGGCCACCTCACATCAAAGAAAACTTTGCATGAATGTTGCCATGATAAATTATGAGCTGTTCTAAAGTCTCCACCGGTTTAGCCTCCCAAAGTAACTTAAACATGTAAATTCATGCTGTAGACCAGGGTTTGTTTGTTTTTTTGCTATTTTTTTTCCCCAGGCTGAGATCTAACCCTGTGCTTCGAATGTCATGTCAGGAACTGCATATCAAAAAAATAATCAGCGAGGCAAATTGAACACCCATACTGACATTTCATCAAAATGAAAGACAGCTGATGCTCAACTGTGCATTATCATTGAAAAAGACCATTACTTGTAATAGCTAGGGGAGAAGTGGAAAGATGTAAAGATGAATAATAGCCCAGTTCTCTCTCTACCCAAGGTGTGGCAATCTTATCCACTAATCCAAGCAATGAATGAATTCCAGTAAGAGGAGTAAGGTCTATTTTAATGAGATCACCATGACTTATTAGAAACTATGAGCTCATTGAGATCTACTGTACTCCTCTTCCTGGACTCACGGCCATGTGCAAAGCCAGTCATACATGCAATCCTTAGACTAGCTTGGTGTTGCAACTGTGTCTTGCATTGACTACAAATACTGGCTAGCATTAACCTGTTCAGCAAAACTCGAAGTCTGCAAAGCCTCCTTTCACTAGAATTATGATTTAACCGAATAACAGAATTGGAAGGGATCTTGGAGGTCTCGTAGTCCACCCCACCACCACTCCCCCGGTCAAACATTCCATGTATTCTGTAACATTACGACTGACATGTAACAGATATGCGTGCCAGCAAACTGATTCATCTCATAAAACATAGAAAAACAGAGTTGGAAGGAACCTTGGAGATCTTATAGTCCAATATCCTCGCTCAAGCAGGAGACCCTATACTGTTCTGGACAAATGGCTGTCCAGTCTCTTCTTAAAAACCTCCAGTGATGGAGCACCCACAACTTCTGAAGGCAAGCCAATCAATCAGAATAGAGCTGGAAGGGACCTTGGAGGTCTTCTACTCCAACCCCCTGCTCAAGCAGGAGATCCTATACCCTTTCAGATAGGTGGGTGTCCAGTTTCTTCTTAAAAAACCTCCAGTGATGAAGCACCCACAACTTCTGAAGGCAAGCCGTTCCACTGGTTGATTGTTCTCGCTGTTAGGAAAGTTCTCCTTAGTTCTAGGTTGCTTCTCTCCTTGATTTAGTTTCCATCTGTTGTTTCATGTCCTGCCTTCAGGTGCTTTGAAGAATAGCTTGACTCCCTCTTCCTTGTGGCAGCTTCTCTAATCCTGGAAGATTGCTATTGGGTCATCTCTAGCCCTTCTCTTTGTTAGACTAGACATATCCAGTTCTTGCAACCATTCATCTTATGTTTTCGCCTCCAGCCACCTAATCTTCTCTGTTGCTCTTCTCCAAAATACAAAATGCTTCACGAATGTGTGTGTTTTGTCAGTGCAGTTATAACTTTAAGCCATGGTGAGCTCCGCATAAGCATTCATCCCTCTCCTGAGACATTCTTAAAGAGTTCAACAGGATTATCTTTTTTTTTTTTTTGAAGGGAGCCTCCAAATTATAACCTTCCACCACTCCTCCCAAAACACAGTTTGCAAGAGTCATATTTTTAGTAATGCCGGCAACAATGCTATGATTTTCTCGCTGTCTTTCACTCTACACAAGTATTTCCAAAGATACAAAAAGGCATTTGCAGGCAAAACACAAGACACAAAAGGGTTTTATGGGCTGAAACGTAAGGACAAAATGTGTCCGGTATCTCCCATTTTGGTTTTTAATCCAAAGCTCTATAAACTTGACAGAATAAAGCTATCCATATCACAATTCAGATATTCAGACTACAATTTAATTAAGGTACTCTAATGAATATGAAGCCTGGGATAAAACCTATAGCTTTGAGGGAATTGTTTTAAGGGAAAATTAGGGCCAACTGAAGTTAATTAGGAACTGAGCATATCTAGTTTATTGAAAGGAAGAACTAGGGGTGACATGATAGCAGTGTTCCAATATTTAAGGGGCTGCCACAAAGAGGGAGGTCAACCTAGTCTCCAAAACATCTGAAGGCAGTCCAAGCAATGGATGGAAACTAATCAAGGAGAGAAGCAACCTAGAACTAAGGAGGAATTTCCTAACAGTGGGAACAATTAATCAGTGGAACGTCTTGCCTCCAGAAGTTGTGGATGCTCCAACACTGGAAGTTGGAAGTTTTTAGCTATTTGCCTGGAATGGTATAGACTAGAGTCTCCTGCTTGGATTAGAAGACAGAATAACAGAATAACAGATTTGAAAGGGGCCTTGGAAGCCTTCTAGTCCAACCCCCCTCCAAGATCCTTCAAGATCTCTTCCAACTCTGTTATTCTGTTGATTATATACCATGTTACTCCTCTTTAATGCTCACAAAATGGAAGAAGCAAAGAAAAAGTGAGGAAGAAGGTCAAAAATGAAGCCTACCTTGCCTTGTGACAGTTGTTCTCAAAACCTGATGTAAGTACACAGATGGGTTCTGGCTGACTTTCCCCCTTGGTGCATGGACTCTGAGACAATGAATCTCCAAGTCCAGTCCACCAATTGTGGTTGGTCAAAGCATGCCAAAATGCTGCTCCTAATTTAAGGAATTTATCTTCAGGCTAGAGCTAGACCACAAAGGACTTCCTTTACCAAAAATACACACAGTGATATTGCCACCATACCATCTAAAACACAATTCTGCAGCTGCTAAGAGACTATGCATACAACCGTTGGCCAGACTAGAGAAAGCCAAAACATTGTGAGGATCTACTTAGATCTTAATTCTGCCATAATTCCAAAGGAAAACGTTTGGATGAGAGGAGATTTTAGAATTTAGATCCTTGTCAGCCAAAATCAAAAGGTCAAGACAAAGCGTCCTTTCAAATGAAGCTTGACTGCATAGACACATCCCTGTAATCATCCTGGTAGCACTGCATAAATGCTGGGTCACTGACTTCTTCTGGGATGTCTTCTTCTCATTCCAATCCAGCTTTTTGGTCCTGGGTTTTCCTGGTATCCAACAACCCTTTTTGGGCCTCGCTTTGTTTTTTGCATTTCAGCCAAGTCAACTGAAATTCTCCCAACGCTTGTCCTATCAGAGTGGTGAAGCTGCAGGGTAGGGCTGAAACAGAGATAAGGCTTCCCCACCCTTGTGCTGATTCATCTTCCTTAATCAACACAGCTGTTCTGGCACAAGATGTTGATGGAAGGTTCAGCCCAATACATTTGGAGAGCAGCTCGCAATATACTGCATTGGGGACGTATAGGAAGGCAGACAGGGTCAGATTTGATGGGATTCTCCTGTCCTTTTCATCTAGAGCAGGGGAGTCCAACCTTGGCAACTTTAAGACCTGTGGACTTCAACACGCTGGCTGGGGAATTCCTCCCGGGAGTCAAGGTCCACAAATCGTAAAGTTGCCAAGGTTGGACACCTCTGGCCTAAAGTATAGCCTATCACCAGTAGCCTTTTAGAAAAGATGGGGATGACCTGTACTTTGGATTATTTTTTAGGAAAGACTCCATTGAAACTCAACGGAGAGGAGAGGAGAGGGGAGGGGAGGGGAGGGGAGGGGAGAGAAGAATAGAGAAGGGGGAAGGGGAAAGAGGGAAGAGAGGAGAGGAGAGGAGAGCTGGAAGGGACCTTAGAGGTCTTCTAGTCCAGCCCTAGCCAGGGAACCTATACCATCTCAGACAAGTGAATAGAATAGAATAGAATAGAATAGAATAGAATAGAATAGAATAGAATAGAATAGAATAGAATAGAATAGAATAGAATAGAAGACTAGACTAGGAATAGAATAGACTAGGAATAGAATAGAATAGGACAGATTGTAGAATAGAATAGAATAGAATAGAATAGAATAGAATAGAATAGAATAGAATAGAATAGAATAGAATAGAATAGAATAGAATAGAATAGAATAGAATACAGAATACAGAGTAGAGTAGAGTAGAGTAGAGTAGAGTAGAGTAGAGTAGAGTAGAGTAGAATAGAATAGAATAGAATAGAATAGAATAGAATAGAATAGAATAGAATAGAATAGAATAGAATAGAAACAACAACAGCAATAGCAGCAGCACTTAGACTTATATACCGCTTCCCAGTGCTTTATAGCCCTCTCCAAGCAGTTTACAGAGTCAGCCTTTTGCCCCCAACAATCTGGGTCCTCATTTTACCGACCTAGGAGAGAAGGATGGGAGGTTGAGTCAATCTTGAGCCGGTCAGGATCAAACTACCGAACTGGTGGCAGCCGGCAGTGGGCAGAGTTAGCCTGCAATGCTGCCTTCTAACCACTGGGCCACCACAGTCCATAATGGGGCATCGAATGAAGCCAAGCCAACGACAGCACATGTATGATCTCAATCTCTAAGCACTTCCAGACTATTGTCAAGCTTCACCCCCGAAGACAGATGAGTCACTTAAATAAATTCACGACTACTCCAAAAAAAATGTCAATATCAAGTCATTATTCACTGATGTGATGAGAAGTAACTCTTTAGAGGCAGGAACGGTCTGGCTTATCCCATCAAATTCATCATCAAGTCTTTTCTTGTGAAAATTTCATAACTAACTACATTACTTTCCTTTTCCTTCTCCAATATATTTTGGGTTGTCCTTGATCTATATTTTTATTTCAATTTTTTTCTATGAATTTATCCAAATATAAATATAAAATACAAAATACAAACAAAAAAAGAAAAGAAAATAATTGTAAAATAAGGGAGGGAAAGGGGAAGAGAGAAAAACGTAAGGTAGAAGAGATAAAGAGAAAAAAAAAAGCATTGACTTCCAACTCCTTTTGCCGCAGTAGAATAAGACAATAACACAAAACCTCAACGTTTTACTTTTGCATAATAATATATACTAGCCATTTCTCTAACAATAAACCTTTCTAGTCAGCAAAACCCCAAATCAAAGTTTCGTTTTTTTCCACCTCAAGCACATAAAGTCCGAAGTCCGAAAGTGATTTCCAAGTAGAAACAAAATTAATTGTATTCTTTTGTTTAATCAAAGCAGTCAATTTGGCCATCTCTGCCAGCTCCATCAACTTTTGAAGCCATTGGTCCATGGTGGGAATCAAAGAGTCCTTCCATTTTTGTGGGTAAACTAACCTTGCTGCCGTCAAGTTGTCCTTTAACTATATTAAAGGCATTGTCAATTACTTGGCCAATTACATTGTCAGGCATCGGCTAATTTTCCCAAGGGCTGAATTTAATCTATCACTAGATGGGCTTTTGGAAATTCTTCGTAATGAACCGTATTTTATCCCTGTGATGAAGAAGAGAAAGAAATTTCAAAGCACTCTGTTCTTTGATCAATTTCAAACTGATTAACCAAGTGGATTACTCACCCCAAGCTATCTGAATATCTCAGAAAGAATCCTGAGTAGTATTTGACCTTTTCAGGAGCAGACACCAATAAAAAAATATTTGCTCCCTCTGCCAAAGTTTGAAATTGTGCTGCAAAATTGCAAAAGTTATATTAGACACGTTTCAGTTTAAGCTGATTCTTGCCCGTCTGATAGATGGATTGGATTTTATTTATTGAGATCCCGCTTTTATTCTTTTTACAAACAACACAAGGTGGTGAACATGTCCAAACACGATTTCCTCCTCCTACTTTCCCCACAACTACAAGCCTATGAGGTGGGCTGAGAGAGAGTGACTGGGCCAAAGTCACCCACTTGGTTTTCATGGCTAAGTCGGGACTAGAACTCACAGTCTCCTGGGGATTGGCTCAAAGTCACCCAGCTGGCTTTCCTGGCTAAGTCGGGACTAGAACTCACAGCCTCCTGGTGATTGGCCCAAAGTCACCCAGCTGGCTTTCATGGTTAAGGCAGGACTAGAACTCACCATCTCCTGGTGATTGGCCCAAAGCTAGCTTTCATGGCTAAATCAGGACTAGAACTCACAGTCTCCTGGTGATTAGCCCAAAGTCACCCAGCTGGCTTTCATGGTTAAGGCAGGACTAGAACTCACGGTCTCCTGTTGATTGGCCCAAAGCTGGCTTTCATGGCTAAGTCAGGACTAGAACTCACAGTCTCCTGGTGATTGGCCCAAAGTCACCCAGCTGGCTTTCCTGGCTAAGACAGGACTAGAACTCACAGTCTCCTGGTGATTGGCCCAAAGTCACCCAGCTGGCTTTCATGGTTAAGGCAAGACTAGAACTCACAGTCTCCTGGTGATTGGCCCAAAGTCACCCAGCTGGCTTTCATGGTTAAGGCAGGACTAGAACTCACAGTCTCCTGGTGATTGGCCCAAAGTCACCCAGCTGGCTTTCATGGCTAAGTCAGGACTAGAACTCAGTGCCTCCCGCTTTCTAGCCTGGTGCCTTTACTACTAGACCAAACTGGCACTCTAGATGCTCCTGAGGACATCCAATTCTTGTAGCTTTAAGTCTTGACTAACAAAACAAAATGAAAACTAAGAGGCATAAAGAGTCAGCTTCTCAGTAACTGACACAAATAAATAAAGTAACGACTAAAGGATTTTATTTAGTTTCCGGTTCCGATCTGCAATGAAATCCTCAAAGCCGTAGCTGCTGGTGGGCCCACTACCATATTCAATCATCAAAATTAGAAATCTACAGAAGTAATCAACAGTTCAAGTTGCAGCCTATCTGTGAGTTTCATTGTCAGCTTTGTTGGTCTTTTTCCGGTGTTAAAAAAAATATTTCTATCAAACAGCTACGGAAGGGAGAAAATAATTTCTTTGAGCTCCACCCAGCCTCCTCCAGTTCTGAAGAAAAAGCAGCTGATCTGCTGGACCCAGTAAAAGAGAAGGAGACAGATATAAAAGCATACAGCTGATTCACTCTCCTGTATACAAAGATTCTCAACGCTTTCTCCAGTTTCAAAGGATTAGGAGGTTCTGCATGAAGTTTCCACATCAGGTTATTATTATATATTTTTTTTAAGTCAGCTGCAACACACTGCAGTTGAATAGCAGTGCTTTCAACCCAAGTAATCAGTCATTCAACAAGAAGCAAGAACAGATCAGAACTGTGCAAGTTGAGGAAACAAAAACAACCACTTCATAAACGCACGGCCCAACTTGGAGAACAAACCCATCAGGACAAGATTCAGCAGTCCATCTGCATTTAAAAGACAAAGGCCGCTCTTTCAAAGACAGCAAAGTCCACATTTTGGTCAGAGAGGACCAAATGGTTTGAAAGAGGGGTCAAAGAGGCCATCTATGTCAAAACTGAACAGCTCTCCCTCAACAGAAGGGGGGACGACGACACGATATCATCTATCTCCAGTCTACAACACAGTCCTTTCAACATTTCCAAGAAGGCTCCACACCCATTTGCACTACTCAGGTGACCCTGAGGACACAGATAAAGTTCCAGGTGGCCTCAACGACTCTCTAAAACAGACATGTCAAACACAAGGCCCGGGGGCCGGATGCGGCCCGCGAAGTGGTTTCATGTGGCCCGCAAAGCCATCCTGGAAACAGTGAGGGAATGGCCCCCGCTGCCTTGGCCCTGGCCCAGGCCAGTCGGGAGCCAATGTACAATTCTGTGGTGGCCATCTATGCTGAAACGCATTCAGTCTTAGCTCCACAAGGCCGTCTGGAAACAGCGAGGAACCAGCCCCTGCCACGTCGGCCCCGCCCCCTGGGTGCATGCTGGGGAGGCTCCTCCAGTGGACCATGCCTTGGCACTTGCCCTGGTCCCACCCCCTTCTGCCAGAGACCCTCAGATCTGTCCCACTCCTGCCCAGGCCCCCACAGGCCCCCTTGCCACGAACGATGTAGAGCTGGCCATGCCCACCCAGTAGGCCACACCCACTCCATCCACGCCCACCCAGTAGGCTGCACCCACCCTGGCCACACCCACCCGGCCCCCCTGAGGGCAACCACAATGCTGATGCGGCCCTCAATGAAATTGAGTTTGACACCCCTGCTCTAAAAGAAGGCAAATGACCAGCTGTCTACAAGGAGTATAAATCCTTCCATTCCCCACCGTCCAGTCAGAGCTGAAGAAGCTTCTTGGATGAGAAGCGAGAAGTCTTCAAAGAAAAACAAGAAAGTCCAGTTGCCTCGTGAAAAAAAGCATCTTTGGGATGTGCAATTACAGGGTATTCCCTGTAATACTCAATGGAAATGAAAGTTGGACTTGGAAGATGTAGGAGGTATTGACACTTTTGAACTCTGGTGTTGAAGAAGGCTCCTGAGAATACCTTGGATAGCCAACGAAACAAGCAAACGGATCATCAAAGTAATCAACCCAGAGCTTTCACTCAAGGCATTAATGACCAGGCACTAATTATCCTATTTTGGACACATTAAGTGAAGAAGACCCAGTTCTCTGAAAAAAGTTCTGATGCTTGGAAAAGGTGGAAGGAAAGAGAAGAAGACAACCAGCAGCTACGGTGGTGACGAGTGCACCATTGGAAGAAGTGAAAGACCAGGTTAGGAATAGATCTTCATGGACAAAACCTGTCTTTGTAAGAATCAACAATGACTTGATGGCCCTGTGGGAAGTCAGCCCCCCTCCCCAGAGAAGGAAATGTTAAAAGGGCAAAATATATTTCCCTAAAGGATTTTAAAAGCAGAAACCAACCCTGCCCCCAAGTCTCTCTGTCCCAAGCAGAAACCAAGTCTGCAGAATTACCGATGTGTTAATCTTGTCAGAAAGACTGGAGTCAGGAAACGGGGGTTAGGAAGAAAGATCCTTAGAATCAACACCAAAAATCTAAGAGTTATCAGCCACAGCCCCAGGGAAGCAGGATATGACCTTTGGGACATAATAGGATTAACCCACCACCATCAGAATACCAGAAAGGCACACTCAGACTCAGGTCAAAGTTCATGCCACAGGAACAACTCCAAACCAAAGGCTCCAGAGGGTATAAAAACCCACTCCCTACATGTGCTCACTCTCCTCTTTTTCTTCCAGAGCCATCTTTCTGTCTGGCTGTCCTCTTCAATAAACTGCAACCTTCTTTCTAAAGCAGTCGCCATGTTGTTTATTCCCGGCTTGGACTGAACCATGATGAAGACTTTTCCTTCAACACAACAATGACTTGATGGCACGTAATCAAAATCAACCAACCAAGCTTGATTGATCCAAGAAGCTGCTTAGCACCTGGATGGGGGATCATCGGGAAATTCCCCAAATGAATAGTAACCTTCTTTGAGAACTCTGCTGAGAAAACTGCACGGAGTTGAACAAGGATTTTAGAGGCCAATCTGGAGGCCAAAGGAGGAGGAGAAAGTGAAACTAGAATCAAGGAGGAAGGCTGCCTTCCGGCAGGTTTGAGGGATGAGTTCTGCACATCCTCCCCCTACGTTTATTTTAAGAGTTACTGAGAAAGCTACCTGCTGAGAAAGAGAAGGTTTTGGGGGAAATGAGCCTGGGGGAAAAAAATGAATCAATGCTTTACGATGCCACTGGGTGCCGAGCCCAGCACAAAATGAAACCTATATTTATTCTCAGGAACAACAACAACAACAACAACAAAAAAGCTGAATTCTGCATTAAGGTTGGCTCCCAACAATAAATGCACTCTGCTTTTTAAAAATGTTGATGGAGAGAAACTTTCACACCTCTGGATTTAAACTTCACCTTTCAAGCCAAGCCCAACCTTAGCAACGGCGTTCAAATTCCATGGTCCCTGTACCACGGCACAAAATTAACCCATCAAGCAAGCAATAATTATTTTTTCTATAGGTTGGGTTCCCGTTGTAAAGATGGGAACGCCTTCCAACCTGTTCATTGTTTGGTGGAGATTGAAGGGGTCATCATTAGAAAGGGTTGTGTTACTTTTTTTTTTTTGAGCAGTTTCAATTTAGACTAGACTCATCAACCAACAAAGAGAAAAGTCAAGAGAACGCAGACAAGGGTAGATTTAACACATTTGCCCTCTGGGGCTCAACAGAAGATAAATTCCCCATCCTGCTTCCCAGTCTCCTCTGCAACGTATCCGAGACCATCCAACATTATCGTCACGCCATAAAAGTGCGACAAAAACAACTTAGGTGACAACTCGATGCATTATCGTGAACTTTCAAAGGCTCACGGTGACAGCTGCTCAGAGTTATCTGGACTGGGAAATTAAAGCAAAGTCCCAGGCCTAGTATATAGGCATGGATAGGAGACCACGTAGAGATCTCAGATCTGTGGTTAACCTGGAAAAATTGGGCAAAAAAATCCTCAAAGAAAAAAAAAAAAAAAGGTCACAGCAAATCAATTCAATACCATTCTCAAAAAACTGACAGTCCATGACATTTCCTGGAGTTGAGGTCAGCTCAAGAGATTCTTTAGTTGCAATATCCTATATAATCACTTAACAAGATTATCCTGCTTGAGCATGGGGCTGGACTAGCAGACCTCTAGTTCTCTTCCAATTCTATTCTATTCTATTCTATTCTATTCTATTCTAATTCTATTCTAATTCTATTCTATTCTATTCTATTCTATTCTATTCTATTCTACTCTATTCTCTATATTCTGTTCTATTCTATTCTATTCTCTATTCTATTCTCTATTCTATTTTATTCTATTCTCTATTCTATTCTATTCCAATCTACTCTACTCTACTCTACTTTCTATTCCATTCTACTCTCTATTCTATTTTATTCTATTCTCTATTTTCTATTCTATTCTATTCTACTCTACTTTTTCTTCTATTCTATTCTATTCTACTCTATTCTATTTTATTCTCTCTACTCTACTCTACTCTACTTTCTATCCTATCCTATCCCATCACGATACAGAGAGCTGTGAAAGGCTGTTTCTCCTCCAACAATGTTCACAGCAAAGATTCTGATTATCTGGAAGCCCTATCACGACCCTGCATCAATTTTTCTTTCAAAGTTGACAAGTTTAAGACATATAGACTTCAACTCCCAGAATTCCCTAGCCACCCATCGCACAGTTGCCACGTTTGGGGGGAGGGGGAAAACCACTGCAGTACATTGACTGCTTTGCATCTCAAGGAGAGGCGAAATCTTGTGGTGTTAAGGCTACACAATCAGTCCCAAACCTCAAGATAAGTTCAAGATGCTTTCAACGGGACTCAAGGGGAACATCGTTCCGTATGTTACTTAATCCATCCACTGAACCCCTTTATCCCAGCTACGAGGAACAATCCCACAAGCAGCATTTGCACAACCCTTGAGCCGATAGGATCCCATCCAGAAAACAAGCTAATTCAGGCACCCAGGGAAGTGGATGAACTGATCTCAAAGTTGTAAAATATACAGGAAGTCCTTGACTTACAACAGTCTGTTTCGGGAGCGTTCGAAGTTACAACAGCCATGGGGGGGGGGGGAAATGACTTACGGCCATTTTTTCACAGTTACGGCCTGCAGCATTCCCCCCAGGGTCACGTGATCAAAATTCAGCCGCCTGGCAACTGACTCGTGTTATGACGGCTGCAGTGTATCGGGGGGGGGGGGTGTCCGCCGATCCCCTTTTGGACCTTCTGACAAGTAATGGGGGAGCCAGATTCACTTAGCGACCGTGTGACTAACTTAACTGCAGGGAGCCACTTAACAACCGGGGCAAGGAAGTCGTAAAATGGTCAAAACTCACTTAAACAACGTTTGGTTTACCAATTGTGGTTCATGTGGAGGACTGCCAGAACCAAGGGCCTGATGGAGTCTGTCTATCACTCGGAGGTCTCCCTCCCTGTCAAATAGGGCAGAATGGAATCAAAATTCCACTTCAATGAATTGTTGGCCCTAGACCCACTTCTGCAGACCGCCAGGCGACCCCAGAGTTTTTGCAACATTAGGGGGTGCACAGCTGAGAAATTCGTGAGTCTCGCGGACTCCCCTAAATTACTAATGGGACTGCAACGGAAATATTGAGTGGATTTTTGGAATTAATATAACTATAATGATCAGAATAGAGTGGAAGGGACCTTGGAGGTCTTCTAGTCTAGCCCTCTGCTCAAGCAGGAGATCCTTACCATCTCAGACAAGTGACTGTCTAGTCTCTTCTTTAAACTCTCCAGTGATGAAGCACCACGATTTCTGGTGGCAAGCAGTTCCACTGGTTAATTGTCCTCACTGTTAGGAACTTTTCCTTAATTCCAGGATGCTTCTCTCTTTTGGTCAGTTTTCCAACCATTGTTTCTCGTCCTGCCCTCTGGTGCTTTGGTGAATAAGTTGACCCCTCTTCCTTGTGGCAGCCCCTCAAATACTGGAATACTGTTATCATGTCGTCGTTCCCCCCCCCAGTCCTATTCTCTAGACTGGCCTTCCAAATCCTGCAACCGTTCTTCATATGTTTTAAGTCTCAGGCCTTTAATCATCTTAGTGGATTGGAATGGAACTGGACCAGAAACAACGGATTGGAACTGGACCAGAACAACGGATTGGAACTGGACCAGAACAAAAGAAAAATGCAGATTTGAGTTACTTGTTTACTCAGTTAGAGAGCTCCCCCACCCCATCCAGGTTTCTTCTCACTCAGCCCAACCCAACTCACAGGATTACTCTTATTATTGTTATTATTATTTGGGGGGGGGGGCTAAAGAAGCAGAGATCGTCATGCAAGTTGATGGTAATTCAGAGAAAATAACACGAGCATAAAGAAGCCACCAGAGTTTGACCTGATCACCTCCAAATCTCTGCCAGGACAGGTACCAAACGTCCAGGCTTTGAGGGGCTGCCACAAAGAAGAGGGGGTCACATTATTCTCCAAAGCACCAGAGGGCAGGACGAGAAACAATGGTTGGAAACTGACCAAAGAGAGAAGCAACCTGGAATTAAGGAGAAAGTTCTTCACAGTGAGGACAATTAACCAGCGGAACAGCTTGCCACCAGAAGTTGTGGATACTCCATCACTGGAGGTTTTTAAGAAGAGACTGGACAGCTACTTGTCTGAAATGGTATAGGGTCTCCTGCTTGAGCAGGGGGAGGGGGCTGGACTAGAAGACCTCCAAGGTCCCTTCCAGCTCTGTTCTATTCTATTCTTTATCCGAAAGTTGCTTCTGAATCCCAGCAGGTGATTCAAGTGTTTATAAAAGGGAGACGGGACCGGGCAGGAAACTCAGGAAGTGGGGAAATATTTAAGGGGGGAAGGCGGTACGTGTGTGTGTGTGTGTGTGTGTGTGTGTGTGTGTGTGTGTGAGGATTGCGTTTTCCCACGTTCAACAAGGCGACCCACAGGTTCAAACCCACAAGCATCCAGGAAGAGGAAGTTACAGGTTTGATTTCCAGCAAGCCAGGTAGAGAGAGGGGGGGGGGTAAAGGAGCTCCGGGGAGAGAGAGAGAGAGAGAGGCGAAAAGAGGTCAAAAAAGGAAACAAAGAAACCCACCCGGATCCCGCAACGGACCTCGAACCGCGGTTCGAAACCAGCCCGAACCCGGAGAGCCGGCAGCAGCGGCAGCAGCGCGGTTCCCACGCCCCAAAAAACGCCCTCAACTTCCAAAGGGGAAGGGGAAAGGGGGGGGGTCTTCCGACCCGCCGCCCTTCCGAAGACCCGACGGCTTCTCTGCGGGCCAACGGGGCGCGGGCCGGGCCCCATGGGCGTTGTAGTCTCGCCCGCGAAGGGGAGAGGACAACCCACCCCCTCCCCAATCGCGCGATGCGATTCGGAGGAACAAAGGAAATCTCTTTTTTCTCTCCCCCCCCCCCCACAGAAGAGGCAAGGCTGGTCTTTTAAGCCCAGGGCTTCCAGAAGGAAGGATCCCCCCACCCAGGGAAGGGGACCCCCACCCCCAAAAATAAGAGGGGGGACCCCAAGAGGGAAGACAAGACACCCCCCCCCCCGCCTTACCGGCTGAGCAGCCCCGGCTGGAACTGGGGAACTTTGCACCAAGTTGGCTCCGCTCGCTTTTCAGGCTTCTCCTGCCCGGCTCCGACGGGGTCCCATCTGCTCCCCTTCGTCGCCCGGCTCGGGTAGGGCGGAGGGCGGGGGGGGGGGCGCAGGAAAAAGCCGCCGCCTCCGCCGCCCTGCTGGCCGAAGCAAAGCCCCGCCCGATGGCCGAGCCGCCCCGCCTGCTCGCCGGCCTGCCTGCCTGCCTCTCTCCGCCGCGGTAGCGCTTCGGGCTCCCCAAGAGGGCGAGCCGTCCGGGAGCTTCGCTGGCTGCAGCCTTGGGTTGCCCCGGGAAGCCTTTGGGCGGGGGGAGGGGGAGAAGGCGGGAGGAAGAGGGCGGGAGGCGGGGGAGGGCTGGGAGGGGAGGCCACGAGGAAAGCCCAACCTCTTTGCTAGGCGGGAAGTGGGGGGTGGGGGGAGGGAGGGAAACAACACTTCCCTCTTGAGATGGATTGGCCAGAAATACGAAATAGGAGTAAATGAATATGTTTATTTTATGTTGCATTTATATGTGTGTGTGTGTGTGTGTGTGTGTATGTATATGTGTGTGTATATATGTGTGTGTGTGTGTATGTATGTGTATGTATATGTGTGTGTGTGTGTGTGTATATGTGTGTATATATATATGCATGTATATATATGTATATATATGTGTGTGTGTGTGTATATATATGCATGTATGTATATATGTGTATATATATATATGTATGTATGTATATATATAATTTTTATAAAATAACATTCTTTAACATTCAGCAAACAGCATGTTGTCTGGATTCATGTGGTTAGAAAAACAATCAGTAATAATTAGTTTCTGTGTTTTCATAATATGTTAGTTAATAATATGTGTCTTACATCTTCACTTCACCCGATAGTCTTAATAATAATAATAATAATAATAATAATAATAATAATAATAATAATAATAATAATAATAATAATAATAATAATAATAATAATAATAATAATAATAAAGTTGGAGGTCATCTAGTCCAACCCCCTGCTCAGGCAGGAAACCCTATACCATTTCGGACAAATGGCTGTCCAGTCTCTTCTTAAAAACTTCCAGTGTTGGAGCATTCACAGCTTCTGGAGGCAGGTTGTTCCACTGGTTATTTGTTCTAACTGTCAGGAAGTTTCTCCTTAGTTCTAGGTTGCTTCTCTCCTTGATCAGTTTCCATCCGTTGCTTCTTGTCCTGCCTTCCGGTGCTTTGGAGGATAGCTTGATTCCCTCTTCTTTGGGGCAGCCCCTGAGATATTGGAAGACTGCTATCATGTCCCCCCCTCGTCCTTCTCTTCATTAAACATTAAAGTCTTCATTAAAAAAGGTTTAATTCTCTGCATCCCCACTGCTTGTTTGCTGATTGTTCTGAACATGCTCTGTTCTACCAGTCAGGTATTATTATGCATATGTATCCACACTTACACACTTGCATATATAATACTTTTAACTAAGCTAGAACAGAGTAGAAAAATACATTTGAAAATGCTTTGGGCTGACCAGCAGAGGGCAGCATTGTAACAAAATTAGCAACCACCATTGTTAAGAAGGATGTCAATAGTTTTTCTAATCTAAATGCTGCTAATCATATGCATATTTTAATCCTCTGAATAAATTACTCGTGCAAGGCTTTATCTTCATCTGAATTTATTCCATCAGTCGGTGGAATAGATTAAGTTCCTGAATTGAGTCTGCATTCACTGTTACTATAAGCAAAGAGAATTCAAAAACACACCAACGACACTACCTTATTTTTTTATTTTCAATGGCTAAACTGGGAATCTTTACACATTGGCTCATAAACTCAAGGTTAATGGCCCAGATGAATAATTTGGTCATATCACCTGGCAACACAATCATTTATACAGTAACTGCTTGTTTGTAAACAGAGGACCCAGTTGCCATGAGAACACTTAATGGGGGCAAAGGTGGGAATAGTGACATAGAAAACAGAAAATCTTATTTTCTTTTATTTTGTCGGATGATGGACATGGGTTTATCCCAAGCATGTTTAAACTAGGTTCCTGATGATTGACCCGCTTCCTGTGCTGGAAATGGGTTCCAGGTTTCCGCTCCTCTTTCTGTGAAGTCATGCTTTCTAACGTGACTTTTGAGCTTCATTTCTGTCAGTTTGAGCCTATGCCCCCTCCCCTGTTCTTGATTTTTGCCTAATATTGAACATGATTCAAGGCTGGGAAAAGGAGTCGTTGGGACAAGTCAGTTTAAGCGCCACTGACTTAAAGAGGAAAAC
Source organism: Azemiops feae (assembly GCA_023970755.1). Taxonomy (NCBI): domain Eukaryota; kingdom Metazoa; phylum Chordata; class Lepidosauria; order Squamata; family Viperidae; genus Azemiops; species Azemiops feae. The sequence continues at coordinate 688,806 of JALGBA010004151.1, read as the reverse complement.
GTAAGGCGGAAATTCCAGGTATTCCGAAACAATCCAAGCAGCCGGTGACAAAAATGCATGCCTGGTTCATCTCATAGAACATAGAATAACAGGGTTGGAAGGAACCTTAGGGGTCTTCTAGTCCAACCCCTTGCTGAAGCAGGAGACCCTACATCAGCGGTCCCCAACCTTTTGGGCACCAGGGACCGGTTCCATGGAGAAAGGGGCGTGGATTCACGTGCTGCCTGCATTCCATGGATGGGGCTTTGCTTGTTTGCACGGCCCGGTTCCTGGCATGCTACAGCCCGGTACCGGTCCACAGATCAGAGGTTGGGGACCCCTGCCCTACGCCATTTCAGACAAGTGTCTGTCCAGTCTTTTCTTAAAAGCCCGCAGTGCTGGCGCATCCACAACTTCTGCAAGCCAGTCATTCCACTGATATAATTGTTCTCGCTGTCAGGAAATGTTTCCTTCGTTGTCTGTGGAGATTCTCACTCATTCATCCAGGTCCTGGTTGTCCCAAAGGTGCTTTTTTTTTTTTTTTTCAGGAGGCAACTGGACTTCCTTTGTTTTTCTGGGAAGACGTTTCGCTTCTGATCCAAGAAGCTTCTTCAGCTCCCTTCTCCACCATCCCCACCATCTGGTCAGAGCTGAAGAAGCTTCTTGGATGAGAAGTAAAAAGTCTTCCCAGAAAAACAAAGGAAGTCCCGTTGCCTCCTGAAAAAGCACCTTTGGGATTTCTCCTTAATTCTAGGTTGGATCTTTCTCTTTAATGAGCTTCTTGTCCTGCCTTCTGGTGCTTTGGAGAGTCAGTTGACTCCTTCCTCTTGACTAGGCATACCTAGTTCCCTGAATCATTCAGGGAATAAATTATTGGTTAAATAAATCATCTGGTTTAGCCTCCAGACCCCTTAGTAGCTGCTCCTTTCTAGAGCTTCACGCAGCCGCTAAGCCACTCATCATAAGCCGAGGACTACCTATTTCACACTTAATGCCATTCCACAGCTTCTCATTGAGGTCTGCCTCACATCCATCCAAGTGCTAGAAATAGCACCCAAATAACAAGTAGGTCATAATAATTAGTAATAATAATTTTATAAACCTGTTATTACTTTTGCTAATTTGGAAAAAAACTGAGTAGAGAAAGACCTGGCTAATACTTAGAACCATTAAAAGCCAGGATAGAAAGTAAAATAATAATAAAAAGTACATGGACGAAGTCCCAAACCCTGATTGCAGCTTTAGGGAGTATTTAATCGTTACATGTTTTTCATTCAAGCCAGAGACATCAATCCACAACCTTATCCTCTTTCAAATCCTTACCTTGTCATTTTTAATCTTGATCTGGTGCTTTCTGTATTTTCAGAAATGCATATCAAATATGCTTATCTGTGAGTGCTTTTTTAAAAAAAATATATTTCACACCAGCCCATGGTGGCTAGTGTTTCCTAACTGAACATTTGTGAGATAGTAGGGCTTGTCCCCCCCCCAAAAAAAAAAACAACCAGGAAAAAAAGCCAAGTTAACCCCCTCACCTATCATTTTTTAATTACATGTTTTACTAGTTTTATCAAAATCTAAAATACAAAAAGAAATTTTTAGAAAGTAATAGAAAACTGGTTCAAAGTTCATCAGTCCTTGGAAGCTGAGAGCACTGGTTAACCTGCGCTGTAGCCACATCTCCGTGTGGTTGGACTAGAAGCCCTCACAGGTCCCTCCCAACTCTTGTTATTCTGGTTGCTAGAGGCCAAACTCAAGGACACTTTCCAGAGCAGGCAACAGCAACTTGGCTGATCTCAAAAAAAAAAGCTAAGCAAGAGTTTACCCTGGTGGCTCTTTGGATGGGAGAACGTCAGAGCTGGAAGCCTGGTATCTATCTTGGAAAAAAGACCCATGACTCATCCTTTTTGTATAATTGTATTGAAAGCCTCAAGTACATAACTAAGACATCACTGGAAACTGAGCTGGCTCAAAGGAGATTTTCCTTTATGTTATGATCGGCATAGATACTATTACTAGTCAAGTCCTCCTGTTCACCACCTGCAGATGAGTCACTAAGACCCTGGGAAGGCACCTGCCTGAAGGAAGAGATTTAACCAGATATTTCCCAGCTTGCATTTCTACCAAGAATTAAGCCTGGCAAGCTTGAATTTGTTATCAGCTCTGCAGATCAGTTCTTTCCTTTGCTCCAAGGGGTAAACCCAATTTCATAGCAATAACGCCTACAGTTAACAAATAATCTGTCTGGAATCTACATCTTCTGAAGCACACGTCCACACATCTGATACATGGAAACATTTTCACGTTTTTTGTCTCCAGTCACTGATGAAAGCTCAGGAGAATTTGGAACCTCCACTTGACTGACGGTCCTAGCAAATCTCTTTTAACCCTCCTGAAGACGAGAGTCCGTAACAACCCCAAAAAATCAATGGAATGATTGGAAAATAGAAGTTTACCAGCAGTGGTATTGCAGAATGATGCTTGACTGCTCTTTAGAAGGCCAGATCCTGAAGTTGAAACTCAAGTACTTTGGCCACCTAATGAGAAGGAAGGACTCACTGGAGAAGAGCCTAATGCTGGGAAAGATTGAGGGCAGTAGAAGAAGGGGACGACAGAGAATGAGGTGGCTGGATGGAGTCACTGAAGCAGTAGGCGTGAGCTTCAATGGACTCCAGAAGATGGTAGAGGACAGGAAGGCCTGGAGGAACGTTGTCCATGAGGTCGCAATGGGTCGGACACGACTTCGCAACTAACAACAACAAAAACATTTTCTAATAATTTTCACAGATAGTGGCATAGATTCCTTGGGATGTTCATGACTTCTTCCCAGGGACTGAAAGTCACACACTGTCACAAAAGTGCTTTTTCAAGAGGCAACTTGGACGTCTTCAGTTTGAAGACGTTTCGCTTCTCATCCAAGAAGCTTCTTCAGCTCTGACTGGACGACTCAACGACTCTCTGAAAGAATGCAAATGACCAGCCGTCTGCAAGGAGTATAAATCCTGCCATTCCCCACCATCCAGTCAGAGCTGAAGAAGCTTCTTGGATGAGAAGCGAAACGTCTTCAAAGAAAAACAAGAAAGTCCCGTTGCCTCTTGAAAAAAGCACCTTTGGGACAACCAGGACCTGGATGACTGAGAATCTCCACAGACATTGCACACTGTCATTTAACTGTTTGTGTATACGGTGCACTGTGGTTACTTACTTTTGTAGAGTACAATGTTTTAACAATGTTTGTAAATAAACTGGTTGAACGTATGCAAACGCAGCCTGGAGCTGGAGAATCTAATAAATGCATGCTGTTAAATAGTGTGGCTTGCTGTTACACTTACTACTTACTGTTAAATAAAGGCTTACAACACTGTCTATGGTTATGCATTTTTTTATTTTAACGTTGAAGATAATTTCGTTCAAACCAGGCCTACTGAAAGGTAAAAAGGTATTTCCCTTCTCCACTGTACCAATTATCCTCTTGGTGCAAATAGACTCGGTGGCTGAATGTGTGTAAAAATATGCATTTACTAATGGCTTCAGGAGGAAAGAAAATTTTAAAACTTTCTCCCGTTCTGAACTGGCCTCCCCCTAGTTCAGAATGGAAACGCCGTCATCTTTTAATAAAACGCTTTCCAAAAATTGCTTTTCCATACAGGCAGAATGCAGAATTGTAAATCCAGATGTAAACAGATCTTTTTCTTCTTTTCTTCCTTCCTAATAATAAAGTTGGAAGGGACCTTGGAGGTCATCTAGTCCAACCCCTTCTCAGGCAGGAAACCCTATACCATTTCTTCTTAAAAACTTCCAGTGTTGGAGCATTCACCGCTTCTCTTTCCTTTCTTCCTCCATTTTTTTCCTTCCTTCCTTTCTCTCTTTTCTCTTTCTGCATCACATTTTGGTTTAAAATATGGAGCCAGTAGGGATGGTGCTGTCTTTTTCCTCTTTTCTTTCTTTTTCTTTTTCTTTCTTTCTTTAACCATCATATACATCAATATATTCCTTTTTTTTTTGCCCTGTTTACTGAATGAATAAAAGCTTTGGGAATGATTTTGACTGAAGAAAATAGCACAGCTTAAAAGGTTTCCTAATTTTGCTCGTCAAATTGATTTAGCGCTAGAGAGAGACTACACAGAACTTCCCACCCCCACCCCCCATCTTCATCATCCCAATAAGAACCCAGAGATTTAGCTTGGGCTGAAAGTGATCAGTCCAAAGTCACCTTCCATTGCTGAGGGTAGATTACCCAAGTCACCATTCAACACCTTGTTACATCATAGGAACGTGCCTACTTTAGTTCTGCTGAGTCCAAGTGATGCTCCAGTAAGATATGTCCGTATGTGGTTATTATTATCAAAAAGGCAGGAGATTTCAAAAGTACTTCCAAGGTGATAGCTGCTTACCATTTTTTTTAAGATGATGTCTACTTTGACCTTCAGGGCTGAAATTATCCAGCCAAACTAGACCTCATTTTCTTCTTCTTCTTGTGCCATATCCGTTATCGGACGTTGGCGATCATATTTCTATCAGCAGCCGCACGAAAAAGTGCTGCTGAGTTTTGTCCAAACCAGTCCCTTGGATTTTGAAGCCATGATGTTCTTCTTCTGCCTGGACCTCGTTTGCCTTCAATCTTTCCCTGGAGGATTAAATGGAGTATGCCGTATTTTTCTGGGTGTCGCATCACATGTCCGAAATATTCTAACTTTTGTTTTTTAATTGTTTTGATGATTTCCCTTGGCTTTCCCAGGCGGCTTAAAACCCCCTCATTTCTGATCTTGTCCACCCAGCTTATACATAACAGCCGCCTGTAAATAGACCTCATGGGAGACATGGAAAGTACCAGGTTAGCAAACTGGGTTTTCAAAATCACGACAGAAAGCCACAGCATTTAAACTTTCAAAACGATGTTTATTAAGCTTTCCATCATCCTCTTGACACCCCGATACACCTGAATGTTTTGTTCCAACTGGAAAGGATCTTGGTCAGACCTTAAAAATTTCAGACCTGGCCTTTCATTAACCCAGCAGGACAAAGACAGAAGGAACCGGCGGTATCTGAAGAACAGACAGAAAGAGCTACGAGGACTTTATGCTGAGATTATTTGGGAGGAATTGAGAACCTGGCAGAGATTAAGACCCACGTTTGCGTGGCAATGTTTAGCATTTGCAACAAAAAAGAAAAGATGCTTTATTCTCCACGGTCTGAAGGTTGCGCTTTGATCTTCTTAACAGCGTCAAGGACAGCATCCCGGCTAACTTTGTCTCCAAATTCTTTCTCACGGTGTTCCAGGAGAAGCCCCTAAAAAAGAAACAAGAGCTCAGGAACAGGGTTTTCTCCAAAAACTACGATCGGAAAACTTTTAACCTCTCCACCATTTACCTAGTTATCCCCTTCTGGGCTTAGGAAGAATTTTATACCAAGATTTTCAAAATTTTAAATCATCAATATTATCAACTTCCAGTTCTCCATGTTCAATTGTACAAAATTAAACAGGAGTCTGGTTTCAGAGGTTCCTCGTTCATAACGTTCTGCGACACAAGAAACAGGATTGTTATCTCCAAACTAACATATAAAAGAAGAGAAAACAGAGAGAGAGAGAGACAGACAGACAGAGATAGAGAGCGAGAAAGAGGGAAGGAGATAGAGAATAAGAGAGGCAGAGGGAGAGAGAGAAAGAAGGGGAAAAAGAGAAAGATAGCAAGAGGGAGACGGAGAAAAGAGGGAGAGAAAGAAGGAGAAAAAGAAAGATAGCAACAGGAAAAGAGAAAGGGAGAAAAGGGAGAGAGAGAAAGAAAGAGAAAAAGAAAGATAGCAAGAAGGAGACAAAGGGAGAAAGGAGAAAAAGAAGGAGAAAAAGAAAGATAGCAAGAGGGAGACAGAGAAAGAGAGGGAGGGAGAAAAGCAAGGAGACAGAAAGAAGCAGAAAAAGAGGGAGAGAGAGAGAGAGAAAAAGGAGAGAGAAAGAGAGAGAAGGAAAGAGAAAGATGAGACAGAAAGAATGAGGGAGAGAGAAGGAGAGAAATAGAAGAAGAGAGAGAGGGAGACAGAAAGGAGAGAGAGAGAGAAAGAGGGAAATAGAGAAGGAAAGAGGGAGAGAGAGAAGGAAAGAGAATGAGGAGAGAGAGGAAGAGAAGGAAAGCAAGAGGGAAATACAGAAAGAGAAAAAGAGAAGAAAGAAAAAGAGAGAGAGAGAGAGAGGGAGGGAGAGAGAGAAATCCTTCAATCTGGAAGAGAAAGCCAATTGCTAAGGTCCTCTTTCACGGGCTGAAAGCTGCAGAGAACTGAGACTCCCAGGCCACAGGGACAGAAGACCCAGTAATACCTGCCTTCCCCAGCCACACCTGTCCGCTCTCTACCTGTCTCCCTGGGCCGATGACAAACACGCCTCCCAGGATCACGCCTTCTCCATCCACGTTGCCGGTGTAGCCGCTCCTCCAAGCACGCCAGAAGTTCCTCCAGACGTTCCAGCGGAAAAGGGCCAGAAACAGCATCTTTCGTTTTTGAGGGCCGTAGAATTTCCTCTGGGGGAAAAAAAAAAAAAATATGGGATGAGAGGAACTCGGCGGCAAAAACCGGACTGGGAGTCTCTACCTAGGGAAGACCCACTGAACACGACCACATTTAAGCCAAGAATTGCTGATCTTGGGGAAGAAAAAGAAAAGAAAAAACGGGTTCGAACCCCATCTTGTTAATTTTAAGTCAATTTTCACGTTGACGTTTATTGTTTTTATGTTTTAACTGGCTGCTTTCATTGGGTTGTAAGCCCCCTGGTCTCCTCTAGGCAGGGTGCGTGGCAGACAAATTTAAAAAATAATTAGTAAAGAAATAAGGGCTGGGTATTTAACCATCTGTTCCCTTGTTTTTCTATCTTTGCACCATTTCTTTTCGTAAATGACTCAAAAAATTAGAATAGAATAGAGCTGGAAGGGACCTTAGAGGTCTTCTAGTCCAGCCCCCTGCTCCAGCAGGAGAACCTATAGCGTCTCAGACAAGTGACTGTCTAGCCTCTTCTTAAAAATCTCCAGTGATGGGAGCGCCCACGATTTCTGGTGGCAAGCTGTTCCACGGGTGAATTGTCCTCACTGTCAGGAAGTTTCTCCTTAATTCCAGGTTGCTTTTCTCTCTTTGATCAGTTTCCAACCATTGTTTCTTGTCCTGCCCTCTGGTGCTTTGGAGAATATTGTCACCCAGAACTGCAAAAAACTCAACGTTTTCATCTCTGAAGTTCACGCCACAGGGAGGCCTTTTCCAAGCGTACAGAAAAACCTTATTCCCAAAGACCAGCGTTTGCCAGGGGAACAAATGAACTGAACAATGTAGGTTTTAGCCCATCTCTCCCCCCCCCCAAACAGTGCAAGCAAGGATAATTTTACGCTTCAATGGGTCATCTCCTCCTCCTTAATCCATGTTGTGATTCCTCGTCAGCCAGTGGACCCGGCAGCTGAGTCTGGGGAATCAGAGGAGGAGGAGGAGGAGGGGCCTGGAGTGCCATCAGAGTCAGAGGAAGGCTCTGAGGAGCTCCAAGAGTCTGAGGAGGAGCCTGGCCCCTCCACTCGTGCTCAGGCTGAGACACAGCTGTGCTGGGAGGCTGAGTCATACTGTGAGGACTCACAGCTGGAAGACATCACGGATGCTCGCAAACGCCGACAGGCAACGAGAGTAGGACAGAGGAATGCAATGGGGCGGCTCCAAAGGCAAAGGAGAAGGCATTAGGAAGCCACACCTTGGCTGAATTATAAAAGGGAAGGTGTGGGAGGTGCTGGTTGCTGAAGGCAACCGTTTGTGTTAAGGAATCAAGTTTCATCGAATCGTGTTTTGTTTGCCTTTGCCTTTGGACATTTTGCAGGTCTGTAAATAATAATAAAAGAGGTTTGTTTTTCCTGCGGTTCCAGCCTACTTGTTGGAAGAGAGGTTCTCCTTGTGGAGTTTAACAAGGACTCACGTCGGCTGGGACAGAGCAAATCCATTTCAAAAATCCCACCTACCTTTTCATCCAGAAATATTTCTCCCTTGAAATATGGCTGAAAGTCGGCCACCTCCGTCCCAAGGCTCTCTTTCACAACAGCATACAGCGGCACCCCAACCTGATCCAGCTGGGGTTTCAGAGAGGACAGCTCGGAGGCCTCCTACAAACGAAAGGACGAGTTAGATAAGCTTTATTGTCATTTTTTGACTGTGGGCACAACGGCACACCTCAAAAATGAAATTTAGTTGCCCGCTCTCTCAAAGTGAAAGACATACATGACACACACCTAAACATACTATATACAGCATATGTATAGACCCACACACCCCTACATATACATAACAAATAAATATTAAATACTGTCCATCTTGAATATATAACGGAAGGAAGAAGCTTGAGAGTTCGCAAGGTTAATGCTGTATGGAATGAAACTATGGCTGAATCTGGATGTTCTGCTTCGGATACCACGAAGTCCCCTCCTCCCAGAAGGTAACAAGGAAAACAGGTCGTGAAGAGGATGTGTAGTGTCCCAGACAATCTTATGGACCCTGCTCAAGCAGCGCTTCTGTGCTATGTCCTGGGTGGGAGGGAGGGAACTGCCAATGATCTTTTCTGCCGTCCTCACCACTCTCTGTACCGCCTTCCTCTCTATTAAAAAGAGGTTGCTAAGCGAGACGTTTTGTCCAGTGAATTTCGCTCCGTTTTACGACCTTCCTTGCCTGGGCTGTGGAACTTAAGCAATTAAGAGGACGACAAATTGTTTGAAAAAAAAAAAAAAAAAAGATTGTAACCCATAAATGGAAATAACCGCAAGAGGGCGACTAGCATCAGAAGAAGATGCAAATTAGGATTAATAGGAGCTTATTTGAATGCTTAACTCTAATTACTTGAATTTAAGTGGCTTAGAGTCAGCCTATCTCCCCCAACAATCTGGGTCCTCATTTTACCGACCTCGCAAGGGTGAAAGGTTAAGTCAACCTCGAGCTGGTCAGGATCGAACTCCTGGCAGTGGGCAGAGTCAGCCTGCAATACTGCATTCTAACCACTGCGCCACCGCGGCTCCAATCTTAAGCCGGTCAGGATCGAACTGCTGGCAGTCAGCAGTGAGTTAGCCTGCAATACTGCATTCTAACCACTGCGCCACCACGGCTCCAATCTGAAGCCGGTCAGGATCGAACTCCTGGCAGTGAGCAGTGAGTTAGCCTGCCATACTGCTTTCTAACCACTGCGCCAGCACGGCTCTTAATGGCTCTGCTCCCAATAGAGTAGAGAATAGCCCACCTCTGTCCTTTCTGCACTTTGCTCCCTCCCTCTCTATCCCGCCATAGTTTTAATTGCATTTTTAATTTTAAGATCTTTATTGTTTTTAATGTTTTATAAGGCGTTTTGATCAATGTCTGTAGAGTCGTCTGTGGCGCATAAGGGTAATAAATAAAGAGAAACCACTACAACATTCCAGGCTTATAGGCTAGGCCAGGGGTAGGCAACCTTGGCTCTTTTATGACTCGTGGACTTCAACTCCCAGAATTCCTGAGCCAGCATGGCTCAGCTTGGAAACCTCTCCCTTTCCCCTCAGCATGGCTGGCTCAGGAATTCTGGGAGTTGAAATCCACGAGTCATAAAAGAGCCAAGGTTGCCTACCCCTGGTCTAGGCTGTTCATTCAAAAAAATAAAACAAAACAAAAAATCTTGGGAAAAGACAGTAGCAGAAAATTACACGGATGCGTTCGTGAATTCGCGCAAAGCGCAGAAGGACTCAAAAGGGAATTTTACTTCGATTTCCTAAGCAGAAGCTAAAAGATATTTTCCTTTCCAGCTGCTCAGATAAATCCCATATCTACTAGAAGCTCCTTGGGGCCGTAAGCAAGTAATGGGCATGTAAGGAAATATTCCTAAGAACTGGTCTAAGCTTGTCTTGCCTTAATTCTTTTTAAGATCGAGCATTTGTATTTGGGGGTTAACAACTTCAGGTTGCTTCTAGGGATTCACGCTCTTAAAACACACACACACACACAGCAATAAATATATAAACCTCCGCCCCCGTAGGAAAATCAGATTGCAGGAATGAGACTTCTGCCTTACAGCACATCTGATGCGTTATTTTTCCAGGCAGAGGAAAAAAACAGGTAAGAAAACATAAGACAAATGTGGCAAACAGGAGTCACTTAAAATACAAAGGGATGATATCTCAGTGTAAGATTCTGCTTCAACATCGTGCTACGTTTGGGCTGCATCACATATTTTCCTCTTGAAGGAATACGTTTGCAAATCCCATCCTCGATAGAAATTCCTGGCCTTAAGAACCTGATTAATGCTCAACTTTTTGTTGAACGGTAGAATCACAAGACAAAATCAGAATAGAATAGAATAGAATAGGATAGATTATAGGATAGAATAGAATAGAATAGAATAGAATAGAATAGAATAGAATAGAATAGAATAGAATAGAATAGAATAGAATAGAATAGAAGCTGGAAGGGACCTTGGAGGTCTTCTAGTCCAGCCCCCTGCTCAAGCAGGAGGTCCTATACCATTTCAGACAAGTGGCTGTCCAGTCTCTTCTTAAAAACCTCCAGGGATGGAGCACCCACAACCTCTGAAGGCAAGTTCTGTTCCACTGGTTAATTGTCCTCACTGTTAGGAACTTTCTCCTTAATTCCAGGTTGCTTCTCTCCTTGGTTAGTTTCCATCCATTGTTTCTTGTCTTGCCTTCAGGAGCTTTGGAAAATAGGTTGGCCCCCTCTTCTTTGTGGCAGCCCCTCAAATACTGGAAGACTGCTATCATGTCCCCCCTAGTCCTTCTTTTCTCTAGACTGGCCATTCCCAAATCCTGCAACCGTTCTTCCTATGTTTTAGTCTCCAGGCCTTTAATCATCTTAGTTCTGGAAGGGACCTTGGAGATCTTCTAGTCTAACCCCTGCCCAAGGCAGGTCCTTGTTTCATCCTGGACAAATGTTGTCCAATCTCTTCTTTAAAAACTTCCAGTGATGGAACATCCACAACTCTGGGAGACAAACTGTTCTACAGTTGTTCTGTGAAGAAATTTTTCCTTGCTTTTAGATTGTATCTGCCTTTAACAAGGTTCCACCCTTTGCTTCTTGTCCTGCCTTCAGGGACTTTGCAGAAAACGTTAATCCCCTGTTCCCTGTGGCAGCTCTTCCAGGGATTATCCATGACTGCCTCTCTTTGTGAGCCTGCACCAGTAACTCCAGCTAAGCCAGTTCAAACCAGTCCTCCCGCTAGATATCTGGCCTATTTCCAGTTTAATAAGCTGCTACTGTACCTCTGCTAAGCTGCACAGTTCCTTCTTTTTGGTTCCACGTTTTCAAATCCCTGTTCTCTGCCTTCTGTGCTCCTAGAGATTAAAGCTTTTTGTTCTTTGTCGTTTTATTATTATTTTCCGTCCAATTTCCCTGTTCCTGCCAGTTGTCGCTGTTTTAAATGTAGATTTAGACATGCTTAAAAGCTTTGTTCTCCTGTGCTCCTTTTTGGTTCGCTGCCCAAAGGATTGGCAGTTAAGGAACACAGGCTGTAATGGTAGGCTTGAAACCAGAGAAAGATTTACATCCTAACTAACTGGACATTCCTCCATTCTAGTCAAGAGAACAAATCAAGTTCACAGAAGAATTGTAAATAAAGAGACTGAGAAACCATCTGCCTCAAGCACCAGGAGATCAACCGAGATTTCTGTAATCTTATTCTATCCTCTTCCAGTAAATCTTACTAAACTTATTACTGGAAGAACCTTGCTTTCTGTGCAGGTTTAAGACAGTAAGAGTTGGAAGGGACCTTGGAGGTCTTCTATTCCAACCCCCTGCTCAAGCGAGAGACCCTACCCTATTTCAGACAAAAGGCTGTCCAATTTCTTCTTAAAAACCTCCAGTGATGGAACAACCACAACTTCTGGAGGCAAGTCGTTCAGATGGGGTGAGGTATCCAAGAACTTGGCGCAGAAATTTTTTGAATTTCTCTCCGTGTTTTATATTTTGACAAACCAATAAAACTAATATATATTAGCACGAGGCCGAAGAGACACCAGCCTGAAGATGACGAATGAGACTTCGTCGAAACGTCGCCAAGACACTTCCAATTTTACGCGGGAGAAAACCCGAATTACCAAAGACCTACATACAAACACCCGTGAAAACCTCAGAAAACATATATATATATATATATATATTGGTTCCGATGACGCGTTCGAGAAGCCGGGCGCAGAGGCAGGAGGCTATATAGGCCAGCTCCCAGAATGCCTCCCACTCCAACTCTGAGGACGTCGGCAGTTTGGCTGACGAAAGCTAAGTGCTCTTTTATCTACAGGCCTGTTTATATTAAACAGCCTTGTTTATTTTTATCCTGGTGTTCGCTTTTTTCTTGTAAGAATTTTATCAACATGTGTATTCCCAGGATTCGCATTTTTAGTGTTATAAAGGACACAATATATATATATATTCAAATTTCTTTTGCTGACAAAGAGTTAAAGAATTAAGTGGGAGACTAGAATAGCTATTTCGGGCTCATTCTGCCCTCGTCAGCTAGCCACACCCTTTATGGGATTTGAACCTAGGCAGCCTGCATGCTAGGCAGTTACATTAACCACCAGGCCACCAGCTCTCCTCCCCTCTTTGTCAGCCAATATATATATATATATATATATAAATAATTCTTAGAATCTGTTCTACTGGAGGACATGCATTACCTCTCTGCACAAAAATCATCCAGGCCGTCTCACCGCCATGATGACAGCACCGTTCGTCTTCCACAAATCCTTGGCTTTGAATGTTCGTTGTTCTCCTTGAGATCAAAGGGAAAAAGGAAGGAATATCTCATTTAAGTTCAGCTCCTTTAAATCGTGCTCACGTCCTGGTAAAATTCACGGAGAAGTCCACAGAGTTGCTTTTTAGCAGCAAGATGGAAGTGATTGGATTCTGCCTTCTACACGGATGTTTTCTCAACTTTCCAGTGTAACCTACTGTGGGGTCCTTGGTGCTTCTCTTGAGTTTGGTTGTTTTCTTGCAGACATTTCATTGCCCAACTAGGTAACGTCATCAAGCACTGATGATGCTATCCTAGAAAACAAGCTTAGAAAGCCCCAAGGATCCCACAATTCATCCCCTAGCCTACAAATATTTGTTTCTATTCGTAGCCTACAACTCTGGGAGTTTCAAGTTTCCCATCCAATTCCCTGCCTAGCTTTTCAAGATCAATCAAAGTGTCCCCGTAAATCATGAAGACACGATCAGCGGATAATTAATCCTATTACCATCTATTAGGCCAGTTTGATGCCTTCTAGACAGCCATGCTTCTCAGGAATTGTAATCCAGTATGTTGAAGAGCACCAAGCTGAAGGAGGTCTGTGCTATTGTAACCCCATTTACATATACTTTCTCCCGAAGAGAAGCTTTGGAAGAATACTTGAACTCTAAAAGTCCACGAGTTCACTTTTTCTCCAAACTGAATCCCACCTTCTGAGTTCCCAAACTATAGAACCAGGACTGGGTCTCAAGAATACAAAAGGGCATTTATTCTTGCATTTTGAGTGGAAAGGGGATGCTTCTTTTCTGAGAAACAAATCTCACACGTAAATGAAATGAAATGCTGTTCCACCTGGACCTTGGAGTCCTAGGGGACGATCACTTGACTACGAGCCAGCAGTGTGCAGCAGCAGCCAAAAAAAGCTAATACAATCCTGGATTGTATAAACAGGGGCATAGAATCAAGATCACACGAAGTATTAGTACCGCTTTATAAAGCCTTAGTAAGACCACACCTGGAATTCTGCAACCAATTTGGGTCACCATACCACAAAAAAGATGTTGAGAGTTTGGAAAAAATTCAGAGAAGAGCAACTAAGATGATCAAAGGCCTGGAGACGAAAACATATGAAGAACGGCTGCAGGACTTTGACCAGTTTAAAGAAGGAATTGGGGATAGCAGTCTTCCAGTATTTGAGGGGTTGTCCCAAAGAAGAGGGGGTCAAATTATTCTCCAAAGCACCAGAGGGAAGGACAAGAAACAATGGATGGAAACTAATCAAGGAGAGAACCAGCTTAGAACTAAGGAGAAAGTTCCTGACAGTGAGGACAACTCACCAGTGGAATAGCTTGCCCCCACTGGAGATTTTTAAGAAGAGACTGGACAGTCACTTGTCTGAGATGGTATAGGTTCTCCTGCTTGAGCTGGTAGAAAACTGTACTAGAATAGAGCTGGAAGGGACCTTGGAGGTCTTCCAGTCCAGCCCCCCGCTCAAGCAGGAGAACCTATACCATCTCAGACAAGTGACTGTCCAGTCGCTTCTTAAAAACCTCCAGTGATGGGGCACCTACAACTTCTGGTGGCAAGCTGTTCCACTGGTTAACTGTCCTCACTGTCAGGAACTTTCTCCTTAATTCCAGGTTGCTTCTCTCCTTGATCAGTTTCCAACCATTGTTTCTTGTCCTGCCCTCTGGTGCTTTGGAGAATAATGTGAAAGACCTCCAAGCTCTAATTCAATTCAATTCAATTCAATTCACTTCTATTCTTTCTTATTCTATTCTATTCATTCTTATTCTATTCTATTCTATTCATTATTCTTCTGTTCTCTTCTCTTCTCTTCTATTCATTCTTATTCTATTCTATTCTATTCATTCTTATTCTTCTGTTCTCTTCTCTTCTGTTCTATTCTATTCTATTCATTCTTATTATTCTGTTCTATTCTGTTCAATTCTATTCTTTATTATTCTATTCTATTCATTCTTATTCTATTCTCTTCTTTCTTATTCTATTCTATTCATTATTATATTCTATTCATCTTATTCTTATTCTTTTCTATTCTATTCTATTCTTTTTTATTATTCTATTCTATTCTATTCCTATTCCTATTTCTATTTTCTAACTTTCCAAGTGAGGAATGTTTCTAGCTCTAAATCTCTCTAGCAGAGTAAACTCTGAAGGAAGATTTGTCTCTCCAGTGCATTTCTATAATTTGCAATTAGGACCGTGTGAAGAATCTCCCCCCCCCCGAGTCTTACCTTGTCCCAGAGTCTTCAGATCAATTTCTTCTAGAAAGTCCAGCGAAGCCTTTTCTGCTTTAGGGAGAAACAGATCCGTATTGGCGAGGATCATCCCCGTCACAGCAGCCCCGATGGCGCCGAGCCCCAGAGTCCACATTGCTACCGAGAGGTCGATCGGGAAAGACATCTCTAGAAAAATTAAGGAAAAGAGCGATTACACCAGCAGCCCCAAAGATTCAAAATTAAGGGAGAAAAGGAATGAATCTCACTACCGGAACAATGGGAAAGTAAATAAAAGTTTCTGTTGAGTCAGGCTCAGCTCCTGGTGACTACAGAGATACGTCCATGTGATTTTTTTTCTCAACAACAGTATTACTCATTTGATACTCAAATAATTTTGCTTGCTTCCCTGCAAAAACCGAAAATGCTTTGAAAAGCAGAGCTGGATACTGGGGAGGGCTATCAAATGACTTGACAGCTTAACCCCAGAAATCGTGGGCTCTCCATCACTGGAGATTTTTAAGAAGAGTCTAGACATTCACCTGTCTGAAATGGTATAGATTCTCCTGCTTGAGCGGGGGGCTGGACTAGAAGACCTCCAAGGTCCCCTCCAGCTCTATTCTATTCTATTCTATTCTATTCTATTCTATTCTATTCTATTCTATTCTATTCTATTCTATTCTATTCTATCCCTATCCCTATCCCTATCCCTATCCCTATTCCTATTCCATGACCTGGATGACGGAGAATCTCCATAGACAACTAGTTTCCAGAGAGGGACACTGAGTCAGAAGTTTTTTTTCTCCAGCTAGACCTTGGAAGCTATCAAAATCTTCCTGGGATAATCTTCCAAAGCACAGCATGGTTGTGCAATGTTGCAAACCAACAGCTGGGAAGCAAGAGAATCATCTCAGATGTTGATACAGAGGATTCCATGTGCTCATTCACACAGACCTGATCGGCTTAATCTATACGTATACATGCACACCCACACACATCGATAAAAAACAACGATAACTTAAGGCAATCGTGGTCATCCTTATCCTAGGATGGAGGGGAAAGAGAAGAGTGGATTTCAGAACAGAAAAGGGATTTATTTCTGGAGCCCTGATATGCAACAAACGAAATCCACGTTAACACTGGATCGCCAGCCTCAGCCAGTAACAGCCGATGCGCTAGGCTCCATGAAAGAACCACAAAGGAAATAATACTGATGAAGACATATGGGTCAGGGTCCTGTTTCCATGCACTTATATTCGAGAGCTTCAAGGAAGTGAAAGCAAGAAGAGCCAAATAATGCTAAACATTGGCCACCTGAACTCAGGCCATCTAGTACTGCTATGGAGACTGGGCTCTTGAGGAACATAAATAAAGATTGAGCAAATGGTAAACCCTACTTTAATCCAGATTTATCCCAGGCTTTCTGGGTTCCAAACTAGAATAGTTTGTCCCCCTCTTCTTTGTGGCAGCCTCTCAAATATTACATGAATCAATAGTCTGAACTTGGATAAAGGAGCTTCATCTACCATTATGTACATCTTCCAGATTATTTGGTCCACTGCAACAACTGTTAAACCTTCCCCTTGCTTAAGACCACAATGTAAGCACTAGCTCTACAGCTAAGTCCTCGGCTTGCAATCATTTACTGAGCAACTGTTCGAAGTTACAAGAGACTTATGACCAGTCCTTGCACTTATGACAGCATCCCCACGGTCACATCAAAATTCGGACGCTTGGCAAGAGGTGTCCTGGGGTCAGGTGACCGTCATTTGTGACCTTCCCAACTGGCCTGCCACAAGCAAAGTCAACGGGGAAAACTGCATTCGCTTAATGACCATCTGACTCCCTTAACTGCAGTGATTTGTGGCCAAGAAAAAAAAAAAATGGTTGCAAAATCGGGATGTGATTCGCTCTGCAGCTGCCTTGCTTAGCAATGGAAATTATTGGGAGCATAAGTCGAGGACCATCTGGAATGAACTTCCCCTGCAAAAAAGCAGAATTACTTTTCTCCCCATTATTGTTCTACCTTGCTTGTAAGGGTATAGGATCCATGCGCTGTTATCGCTTCGACTTAAAAAGAATAAAGGAATCCAAATATAATATGAATGGCTTGCATCAAACTAAAAGTATGACGTTTATAATTATAACCCACCTTTCCTTTACAACAGTAAGCAAAATAAACAAGTATTAGCAGCTCCATACATCATTATCCCATTGTCTCAATTCTATCGCATTATATGCTGCTCCAGGATTTGCAAATTCTCAACTATTCTTAATCATTCTCAATTATTTTGATTTCATACAGCCCTGTTGCTTTCGATGACAAATAGCCAGCGTTCCTTTTCTGTGGCTGTAATCAAACTCAAGTCAAGCACCTTCCTGCTGAAGATGCAACGTTCACACAATTTAGGACAAGACAGGGGTAGCTCCACCAAGCAGTCTTCCCTTCTGTTATGAAACACAAGTGTGAAGTAGCATACAATACATCGGAGGTAGACTATGACAGTCTTCTCAGTTTGGCTTGAATTCCAAATGTATCATAGGAATAAGAGGAGACACCTACCAGCTTTCACAGGGACGCTAAAACGTTTGAAGACCTTCCAGTTCAGAAGCCAGGAGCTATCTGAGCAAGCTGAAGGCAAGTTCTGGATGAAAAAGTCTTGAGCAAACAGGGAGGTGAATATCCTGCCCCACTAAGACAAAACGTTGATAGGACAGGCTGGCTGCCAGCCAGAAGAACGTTGGCGTTCTTCTCAAGTCAATTGCTCCGAGCAATCTTAGCCAACATGTCTTGGATGGAAACAGGACTGGATGGTTAGAAAATTGTTAAGCAAAGGACCCAGGTTCCCTAGGGATAGAGAGTGGGTGGGTGGGTGGGTGGCGCCATCAAAAGGAGTGGATCTGAATTGGACACAATTCACAAGTAGGTAAGGAGGTGTCAATTACAAATGTTAATTAAAATCATTACAAGAAAGAAAGAAGAAAGAAGAAGAAAGAAGAAAGAAAGAAAGAAAGAAAGAAAGAAAGAAAGAAAGAAAGAAAGAAAGAAAAAGAAAGAAAGAAAGAAAGAAAGAAAGAAAGAAAGAAAGAAAGAAAGAAAGAAAGAAAGAAAGAAAGGAAGGAAGGAAGGAAGGAAGGAAGGAAGGAAGGAAGGAAGGAAGGAAGGAAGGAAGGAAGGAAGAAAGAAAAGAAAGGAGGGAGGGAGGAGGAAGGAAGGAAGGAAGGAAGGAAGGAAGGAAGGAAGGAAGGGGAATCTGAGAAAACATATCTTCCACTTCAGTTGGACTCAAATTCCCATAATCCCCAGATAGCAAGGCTGATGACCTCACACCCTGGGAGTTGAAGCACAAGACATTCAGAAACAAATGGGGGAGGATGATTTAAACAACTGTATATTTGTGTATTGTTTATTGACTGTGTTGACACTGGGCACAATGAATCTGAATACACTCAAGGTTTTGCTGCTATTCTTACTTGCAACAATTCTAGCAAGGATGCAAACACCCACGAGTCAGCATGATTGCAAATCTTGATTGCGGATTACACTGCTGAAATTTAGCAGATCCTGAAAACTTTCTCAGCCTTAGCTCCCTGCCTAATTCTATTTAATGAAGGAAGAGTTGCTTAGAATTGCTTTCTGCAACTAAATTAAACAGAGCTTAATGTTTTCAGGTGATTATAGCACCATGGCTTTAAAAGCAAGGTGGGTAAAAATCAACCCCTTTTTAAAAATGATGCTTTTTTAAAGTTTTTTATTATTATTATTTAATTCCATTTTGAAGAGAGCCCTTCAAATTATTTTGCAAAGAAGGAATATGATTTGAAGACACAATTATGAATATAACTTCTAATTCATTCTGTTGCTAATATGGAAATAAAAGGTAAGTTAACAGTGATGTACCAGACCTCTCTAAAAATGCAGAAACGACCAGGAGTAAAACACACAAATCTCCTTAGTGCAATTTAAAAGTTGTTGCTGGGTGTTCCTTTAGAACAGGATGGCAAAAATATTCCCACAAGGATCTTGACACAACTAATTGAACTAAAGCCAGTTCAGCTCTTGATGTCTTCACAATTATCCTCTTGTATAGTTTGAATATAGTTTGAATATAGTTTGAGGAAGGTTAATCTGTCAAATACTATCTTGACTGAACCTGTAAAATAATCTGTAAAACACCATCTTTACTGCACCCCTTAAAAATGAAACCTACACCCCGTTCTGACCGATCAAAAAAACAACTTGTGACACCCCCAAGACAACTCTTCCTAGTGTAAAGTTTGTTTCTGCAGTTTGTAAAATTTGTACATTGCCGTCAACAAACTAGTGCAAAAATGATTGTCTTTTTTTACCTCGTACGCTTTAATTTGTATGCTCTCTAGCTTGTAAGTTCTATTTAGTTTTTTAAAGTTTTAACTTAATTAGCTCAGGTAATCCTCGACTTACGAGCACACTTGGGCCCAGAATTTATATGGCTAAGTGAGCAATTTGTTAAGTAAATTTTGCCCCATTTTATGATCTGTCCCGCCAGTTGTTAAATGAATCGCTGCAGTTACTCACTTAGTAACGTGATTGTTAAGTGAATCTGGCTTCCCTATTGACTTTGCTTGTCAGGTGGACACAAAAGGGGATCACATGATCCCGGGACGCTGCAACCGTCCTAAATATGAGTCAGTGGTCAAAGGTCTGAATTTTGATCATATGATCATGGGGATGTCGTAAATGTGTGAAAACTGGTCATAAGTCCCTTTTTTCAAGGCTGTTGTAACTTCGAAGTCACTAAATGAAACCGTTGTAAGTTGAGGACTACCTGTAACTTCATTCGTTAAGTTGTGACTAGTTTGGGTCATTGACCCATAATAAGGGATTTGATGATTTGATGATAAGTTTACATTTGTGTTGGCTGGGGAAAAAAACCACATTCACACAGAACATTAAAAGGTCACGTTTCCTGAAATGCAGTGGCCTCAAGACCTTGTTGGATCATTTTGAGGAACTAGAAAACTGCAAGGATGAAGAAAATCAACTAAACACCATGTGTTCGATCATTATAAAAACCAGCTCTGATCTGGTGTGTGTCCACTGCCTACACGTAAGCATTTTTCTGTAAAATATCTGGGTCATCGCTGTGCTGTTGTTGTCACGAAAACTACATGAGAAAACTATATGGAATAGCTTGCCTTCAGAAGTTGTGGGTGCTCCATCATTGGAGGCTTCCAAAAAGAGACCAGACAGGCCTTTGGGGTCTCCTGCTCCAGCAGGGGGTTGGACTAGAAGGCCTCTAAGGTCCCTTCCAACTCTGTTATTCTGTGTTCCATGTTCTAAATCTCTGGAATAGTTAATGCACAATTAGATCTTTTCTTCTGCAGCTGTTTTTTTTTTCTTTCCCCCAGAATTGATTTATATCCATATACTGCTAGACTATTATGGACAGCTTTAGCCATTTGGGGTCTCCTGCTCCAGCATGGGGTTGGACTAGAAGACCTCTAAGGTCCCTTCCAACTCTGTTATTCTATGTTCCATGTTCTAAATCTTTGGAATAGTTCATGCACAATTAGATCTTTTCTTCTGCAGCTGTTTTTTTTTTTCTTTCCCCCAGAATTGATTTATATCCATATATTTCTAGACTATTATGGACAGCTTTAGCCATTTGGGGTCTCCTGCTCCAGCATGGGGTTGGACTAGAAGACCTCTAAGGTCCCTTCCAACTCTGTTATTCTATGTTCCATGTTCTAAATCTTTGGAATAGTTCATGCACAATTAGATCTTTTCTTCTGCAGCTGTTTTTTTTTTTCTTTCCCCCAGAATTGATTTATATCCATATATTTCTAGACTATTATGGACAGCTTTAGCTTGTTTTATAAGTGTTTCCAACTTTAACAGCACTCTGCAAAACGGTATTTAGATGCCTTTTATGTCAGACTTATGTCACCCAGAAGAATAATTAAAAATATTACGTTGCAATAACATTGAGATTCTAGTTTGGAAGTTCACGGTCAACACCAGACCAATCTCCCTAGATGAAACCAAAAATTTCACACACAATTTGTTATAAAAGAGGGCTGTCTTGTCTCTTAAGTCAAACAGCAAAAACAAATAGGCACCCCTAAAGCTCTTGAAAAAGGGGAGTCTTCATTCGGTATTTCAAAATAGGCTGAAATGTTGTGATTATTCGCGTCATCAAACAATAATCAGAATTTATCAATCAATCAATAATTCTGCCACTACCCGATTCGCAGAGGTGCAAATAAAGCTACGTTTGACGCACACACACATTATACAAACATTTAAGGTGAATATTCACAAAAAGTAAAATAAAAAATCATACTGGCTAAGGCAAGAATACTTTATGACTGGTTGTTCTTTCTCACGCTACAAATATTTTAAGAACTGACATCTCAAAAGAGCTGAATTTGCTTACATCAGGAAGGGTGTCCAGCTGGGTGCCTATACCGCGTTTGTAATCCCCATACTAGCTGGGAATTATAGTATCTGTAGTCTAACACATCTAATAATGAGAAGCTACACCAACTGGTTCAACCTATCGCTCATTATAATTGCGGTTGACATGTTGACACAGGCTTGCATTCACCCCACCCCGATGCCCTCGTTCTTCAAAGTGTTTGGAAACCTCATGTTGAGGCTTAAACCCGATAGGTTATCCTGTGTCATTTTAAGCATCTTCACCCAAAAGATTTCATGCCATCAAAAAGCTGGCTTGGGAAGACAGCAACCAAGCTTGCAAATCTTTTGAACTCCTAGCTATGTAAAACGATGTAAAAAAAGATGTTGAGACTCTGGAAAGAGTACAGAGAAGAGCAACGAAGATGATCAGGGGACTGGAGGCTAAAACATATACGAAGAACGGTTGCTGGAATTGGGTATGTCTAGTTTAATGAAGAGAAGGGTGACATGACAGCAATGTTCTAATATCTCAAGGGTTGCCACAAAGAAGAGGGAGTCAACCTGTTCTCCAAAGCACCTGAAGGCAGGACAAGAAGCAACGGATGGAAACTTATCAAGGAGAGAAGCAAACTAGAATTAAGGAGAAATTTCCTGACAGTGAGAACAATCAATCAGTGGAACGACCTGCCCCCAGAAGTGGTGAATGCTCCAACAATGGAAGTTTTCAAGAAGAGACTGGACAGCCATTTGTCTGAAATGGCTTTCCTGCCTGAGCAGGCGGTTGGACTAGAAGACCTCCAAGGTCCCTTCCAACTCTATTGTCCTGTCCTGTCCTGTCGCTGTCCTATCCTATCCTATCCTATCCTATCCTATCCTGGAACAATGGACCCTATTCAACAAAGTAAGTTTTAATGTGGAGAAAAGCAAAGGTTTACATTTAGGCAGGAAATATCAAAGATATAAGTACAGATTAGGTGAGACCTGGCTCAAAAACAGTAACTGTGAGGGGACCTTGACCACGAGCCAGCCGTGTGCAGCAGCAGCCAAAAAAGCTAATACAATCCTCGGTTGTATAAACAGAGGCATAGAATCAAGATCACGCAAAGTATTAGTACCGCTTTATAAAACCCTAGTGAGACCACACCTGGAATACTGCAACCAATTTTGGTCACCATACTACAAAAAAGATGTTGAGACTTTGGAAAAAATTCAAAGAGCAACTGATCAAAGGCCTGGAGACTAAAACATACGAAGAACGGCTGCAGGACTTGGGTTTGGCTAAAGAAAAGAAGAAACAGGGGAGACATGATAGCGGTTTTACAGTATTTGAGGGGTTGCCACAAAGAAGAGGGGGTCAAATTATTCTCCAAAGCACCAGAGGGCAGGACAAGAAACAAGGGTTGGAAACTGACCTATTCTATTCTATTCTATTCATTATTTTCTATTCTATTCTATTCTATTCTATTCTATTCTATTCTACTCTACTCTACTCTACTCTACTCTACTCTACTCTACTCTACTCTACTCTACTCTACTCTACTCTACTCCATTCCATTCCATTCCATTCCGCATTCTATTCTATTCTATTCTATATTCTATTCTATATTCTATTCTATTCATTATTTTCTATTCTTCATTTCTCTATTCTATTCTATTCTATTCTATTCTATTCTATTCTATTCTATTCTATTCTATTCTATTCTACTCTATTCCATTCCATTCCATTCCGCATTCTATTCTATTCTATTCTATATTCTATTCTATTCTATATTCTATTCTATATTCTATTCTATATTCTATTCTATATTCTATTCTATATTCTATTCTATATTCTATTCTATTCATTATTTTCTATTCTTCATTTCTCTATTCTATTCTATTCTATTCTATTCTATTCTATTCTAAATTTTCAAGCTCGAAGAGACTTAACTTCAATCAAGACAACTTCACAGAAATGCCAGCCTACCATATTTCCCTGAAAGTAAGACCTAATTGGAAAATAAGACCCTAGCATGATTTTTCCAGGATGCTCATAAGCCCTACCCCAAAAATAAGCCCCAGTCAGCCAGACAGACACATTTACTACCGTATTTCTCCAAAATTAACCGGAACATAAGTCCTGATGCGTCTTTTGGAGCAAAAATTAATATAAGACCTGGTCTTATTTTCGGGGAAATATGGTACACGGCTTTTCCCAATACCAGAAAAATAACCCATCTAAGGTTGATACATTAAACAGAGATGCTGAACCTGTAGTTCACAAGACAAAGAGTACCGAATACCTGCAAGCTTGTTTTAAAGTGAAGCAAGGCTCTTGAAAGCCCAACAGTAGACTTGTGTGTGTGCTCCAAAAGGTTGCGAATCGACAACCACATAAAGCAGAACTTCTGATTTACTGAGCTGGGCTGTAAAGACAAGAATGTTTTCCCAGCGGCACGAAAAGCCCCATAGTATTTGTTCCTCTTTCACCCTGGATGCAATATTAAATCCACCGTAAAAACAGTGAGTGGATTGTGTAAGGGAGGGTTGGAAATAGTCCAATTTCCTATGCCCGGCCTCTGGACTGGATTAGTTCACAAGGATAATAACTCTAAATGTCCTTCTCGGTACTCTTTATCTTGTAAATAAAATTCCACATCTAATCTTCTCCCATCTAAGAAGGCATGAGAGAAAAGCATCCACCCGTTTGCGTTCATTCATCTCTCTCTCTCTCTCTCTCTTCCTCTCTCTCCTTTTCTTTCTCTCTTCCCCTCTCTTTTCTCTCTCGCCTTCTCTCTCCTTTTCTCTTCCTTTCTCTTCCTCTTCCTCTCTCTTCCTTCCTCTTTTCTCTCTCTTTCTCTTTTCTCTCCTTCTCTCTTCCTCTCTTCCTTTCTTTCTTCCTCTTTCTTTTCTCTCTCCTTCTCTTCCTCTCTTCTTTTCTCTCTCCTCTCTTCCTCTCTCTCTCTCTCTCTCTCTCTCCTTCTCTCTCTTTCTCTCTCTCTCTTTCTGCAATGAAATCAAAAGAAATTTGGTGAAGGTTGCATCATTTAACTAACAACCACGTCAGGTTATTAGAATTGCAAAACGACTTTGAGGACTATTGTCCATTAACCTTTACTCAGAAGAGTAGCAGGATCTGACCCAGTTAGCCTCATCAAAGAAGCCAAACGGGCTACGACAACCTTGTAGAGAGACGGGCAGCAAATAAACTTCATAAATAAACCTTTCTTGGTTATAAACATCTCTCCCCGATATAGGTAATCCTCGACTTTACAACCACCGGAACATTCCATCGCTAAGTGAGGTGGTCATTTAAGCGAGTTGTGAACACTTTAACCACTTGTTTGGGTTTTTTGCCACGATTGTTAAATGAATCAACCACGGTCATTAAACGAATCAACAAATCCGGCTTCCCCCATTGATTTTGCTTGTCCGAAACTGGCTGGGAGGAAGGTCACAAAAAGGAGATCCTATAACCCTGGGATGCTGCAACGGTCATAAATACGTGTTAGTTGCCAAGCGGCGGAATATTGCTAGTTGTCGACTTACAACAGTTCATTTAGTGACCGTGTCAACGCTGCTAACATCGGATGTTTTTGCTTTGATAACATATGGAGATGCAACCATTTTCCTTATGTTTTACTCTTAAGAGTTAGAGTTAGATGATGCTGGGGGGAGGAATGTGCATGAGAGTTTAGCTAGACATAATACTAGACCTAGCATGAGAATCAAGGTTATTGAAATAAGAGATGATAAGAATTGGCGGGCTGGAGAACTGGAGGGAAAGCCTGCATTTCAAACTAATTGGAGAATGTGATTTATGACTGTTAATTGGAGGAGGGAATTGTGCTTTGATACTATGTGCTCAGGGGAGGGGAATCCAGATTTTGGCTTCGACTATGTTAGTGCCGATGCTATGCTACTTGAATAAAGATTCTTTAAGGTAAACAATGCCTCGAAGTTCTTTGAAGAGTTTCATCTGTCGGAACCATGACAGACCGTTTTGAAGTTACAACGGCACTGAAAAATGTGACTTATGACTGTTTTCCACACCACCCTTGGGGCCTCCCCCTGGTCACGTGACCAAAATTCAGACGCTGGACAATGGACTCATATTTATGACGGGGTCATGTGATCCCCTTTTGCAACATTCAGACAAGCAAACTCAATGGGGGACCCAGATTCACTTTAGCAACTGTGTTACTAACGTAGTAACTGTAGCGATTCACTTAATAACCGATAAGAAAAGTTGTAAAATGGGGCAAAACTCACTTCACAACCGTCTTCACTTGGCAACAGAAATTTTGTGGTCAACTGTGGTCGTAACTCAAAGATTCCTTGTACTGATCACGCTGCAATGGTCACAAGTGCGAGGACCGGTTGCAAGTCTTCCCCCCCCCCCAGTATTGTCATAAGTTAATGGTAGCTAAATGGATGGTCAAGGATTAGCTGGAAATCATTCTACACAAAGAACTCTGAACGTTAACTAATTTGATTTCACACGAAGGAATGCACTGATCTCATTGCTTTTTTATTTTTATTTTATTTTTAACCCAGGGCTATTTTTCCATATTAAAAGGGAACTGCAGGGGTTTCAGCTTACAATTTGACTAGAATAGAATAGAGCTGGAAGGGACCTTGGAGGTCTTCTACTCTAGCCCCCTGCCCAAACAGGAGAACCTATACCATCTCAGACAAGTGACTGTCTAGTTTCTTCTTAAAAATCTCCAGTGATGGAGCGCCCACGATTTCTGGTGGCCAGCTGTTCCACTGGTTGATTGTCCTCACTGTCAGGAAGTTTCTCCTTAATTCCAGGTTGCTTCTCTCTTTGGTCAGTTTCCAACCTTTGTTTCTTGTCCTTCCCTCTGGTGCTTTGGAGAATAAGTGACCCCCTCTTCTTTGTGGCAGCCCCTCAAATACTGGAACACTGCTATCATGTCTCCCCAATTTCTTCTTTTCTTTAGACTAGCCAAACCCAAGTCTTGCAGCCGTTCTTCGTATGTTTTAGTCTCCAGGCCTTGGATCATCTTAGTTGCTCTTCTCTGAACTTTTTCCAAAGTCTCAACATCTTTTTTGCAGTATGGGGACCAAAATTGGTTGCAGTATTCCAGGTGTGGCCTCATTAGGGTTAGGGTTTTATAAAGCGGTACTAAGACTTCACGTGATCTTGATTCTATGCCTCTGTTACATGCATGACTTTTGAGTTGCACGGAGACTTGTTCACACATGCAACCAGAAGCCTCGCATGCAAACCTGAAGGTTATTTCTACAGCTTGTAAAAATCGGGGGAGGGGGGGAGGGGTTAGCAATCTCCACTGGCAACTCTGACTTCAATAGATAAAAATAATTTAGTTTAAAACATTTTGAGGAAGGGTGGTTTTTGTTTTTTTTCTTGGCAATCTGGGTTTATTTGAGCACAAAACCTTGTGGTTTTTTTTTTAAGGAAACCTCACTAGCAACTAATAATTAATAACTTTGTGTTAAGCAAGCACCAAACCTCTGCAGCCGATTCCCCAAACCTTGGTTTAAAAATGGCTGTAAGAAACCAGGACTTTGTTATTCTGATTGTCCTTTGGGACAACCATGACCTGGATGGCTGAGAAGCTCCATAGGGATTCTTATCGAGTCCAATTTCTCAACGCAGTTGAAACAGGATCACACTTTCAGAGATGCAGAAACCTCTTTTCAATATTTTTGTTTCTGACCTAGCCATCTCCCAATTAAAAGAAAGTTCGTGGTTGTCCCGTTTTCCTGTCTTTTGGGGAATGAAATGGATAAACAGGTTTATTTTTTCCTAGGAGCGCACACCTAAGCATCTTTACGTCTTTAAAACCTGCAGGGAAAGTTTATTTATTTATTTATTTTTTAAAAAAGGAAACCTGAAAACAGCTAGCTCGTCCCACCTTTCTCTCTCAGCATTCCTTCTCTAAGCGATAAAGGACCGGTGACTTTTCCTAATTGCACAATTGTAACCCTTTGCACTGGCGTTATTTGCTCTGCTGCATTGCATTCCCAAAGAAGAGCGCAAGAGAAGGGGGGGGGGGAAGGGTCATTTTATGGGGGGGGGAAACAAAAGCAAAATTCCTAATGCAAAAAAAAAAAAAGCAATTCTATTTTCCTTTGTTCCAAGGAAGGGCTCCTACGCATTTGGAGCCACGTGTTTCTATTTCTGCAGGATTAAAAAAAAAAAGATCGGATGCAAATGTGCATGCAATTCCATGGAAAATATATATATATATATATCCTGGGCTGTGACGGACTTTGCTTCCCGAATTCCACAGGAGGTTTGCTTATATCTAGGTTGGTTTCTATCCCAGGACAGCCACACTCCTCGCTAGCAGCAGAAGGGGGGAGGGGAACGGGGGGGGGTTGGAAAAGCGAGTTCGAATCTAAGCCTCCCCAAATACAAAGTCGTGGGGGGGAGAGGGAAAAAAAATCAGTCTTCTGGTTGGACTCTTGAAGATTTTGCAAATAGGTCAGCGCTGTTTTTTTTGTTTTTTTTTAAAGCAAGAAGTGGGAAACGTTTTATTTCTACCTGGTTTTTTCTCCACTTCGCATCAAGGCGGCTGCTGCTTCTGGCTCCTGATCCCGGGGCTCAGTTTTTTTGCCGGGGATCAGGTGTGTAGTGTGTGGTGTGTGTGTAGTGTGTGTGTGTGTGTAGGTGTGATCTATATCTATATATTTCTATATATCTATGGATATATATCTATATATTTATATATATATATATATAAAAAGAAGCCTTTTTCTAACATCCGAGTTCATCATTTTATTTAATTGACTTCAAATGTCCACACCTGGGATTCCAATATTCAAACTTATTAAAGACCATATCTATATTTCTATAGATATAGATATCTATATCTATGTATATGTATATCTATATACACTATATACTATAATATATATCTATATTATATATATATATATATTATATATATATATATAATATATATATAACTCCTCTTCCTCTCTCTCTTTCCTCTCTCTCTCTCTACCTCTCTCTCTCTCCCCCCCCCCCCCCAGGTCTGGGTGCAGATGATGCTGCGTGCTCGTTGGGGACCCAGAAACTCCGACAGGGAAGGAAGCCCCCGAAGCCCCCCCCCCCAGGCCTACGCCTTTGCAGAGGACACGCGTCACCGCTTCCCAAGTGCTTTTCTGCAAGGCTTGGCTGACACACACACACCCCCCAACTTGGCTGGCGCAGGGACCGCGGACTCACTTCAGAAGAGCTGCAGAGGATGCTCGCGCCGGCTCTCCATCGCCGGCTTGCTGCGCCACAACGCGCCAGCCTCACCTGTCCTCACCTGCAGCCTACGCCGGCAGCGCTGGCAGTCTGCCCACAGCCCATAAGCCCCCAGGGCATGAAGAAGAGGGGGGCGGGAGTCAGGAAGAGTCTCCACTCAGGCCGACTAATCAAGCAGGGAGGCGCCGATTCGATCCGGGTTAAAGCAAGCCGGGTTTTCGCGCCATGCGCAAAATCCAGCCCTTTGATCCGTTTGGCGTGAAAGGGCTGCAGCCTAGTTTGCGCAGCTGGTGCTTCTCTTGTCCTTTGGGGGAGGAATGTGTATTTGTGTGTGTGTGTGTGTTTGTAAAAGGGGTGGAGTCGGGCTTAGCTAAAGCAATCCGTCTGGTAAACTCGCAAGGTTCGTTTTTTTCTCGCCAGGCACGTGTATACATCATCCGGACTAGGCTTGTGTTGTTCTCTGTGATCTTATAATATATGTAGGTCTTTGCATAATTCTGTATTTATTTATTTTTGTCCTGTTTGGGTAGTGTATATTGGAGGTGATGACCTTTTGAGAGCCCTGTGCAAGGAAATTTCATTTTAATGTATGCCGATCAGGGCACATTCAAAGTGACAATAAAGTTGTTAGTCTATTCCAGGGGTCTTCCAACTTGGCCCTTTTATGACTTGTGGACTTCGACTCCCAGAATTCCTCAGCCAGGCACGCCTGGCTGAGGAATTCTGGGAGTCGAAGTCCACAAGTCATAAAAGGGCCAAGTTGGAAGACCCCAGTTCTATTCTATATACATGCACGCACACACACGCACATACATATACACATATTTATATATCGGTGATTGCATGGCGTCTGTAGATGCAAGAAAACTTCATTAAAAAAAAAAACGGAAGTTCAGTAAAATCAACCTTTGGTTTACTCAAGGCCTGATGACCCACTTAAGCAGCTGACTCATCTGGCTGAGCAAGTCAAAAGGGGAAAGTTGAAGAGAGCAAACAGCAGCTTCAGTCCTCTGAGGAATATATCCATCTTCTGCAGGCAAAAAAAACCCAAGTGAAGTTGCCCATCAAATAAGAACGAGAAGGTCCCATTCCATCCTCTCCATGCTTAACTTAGGAACGTCCATTTTCTTATATACTTGCTCTTAAAGAGCTCAGTGGACAGTCAAGCAAGTTTTTGCAGATTTCAAAAAGACACCCCCCCCCCCCCCGTGCATTTTGCAAGAGCATTGGTGCAGATTGAAACTATGGAAGAGGCCACAATAACGCAGAACTTCTCAATGGCTGATTCCACTTTTAGAAAAACGAGAGATTCGGCTGCATTGAACCAAACAGAGGATCAATGTCAGTGAGCACACAATGGATTATAAACGTGATCTTGGGAAAGAGCATGGCTGTTTCGAAGTGCTTTGGGGCTGCCATCTGCCATCAAAGCCCTCCTGCATATAGACAGCATAAAAACGCCAGATTTTAATGCTCCTTGAATACTGCATTTTATAAGCTACTGTCTGATGAACATTTCAAGGCCAGCCATTCTTCTAAGATACCCTGTGTGTTTAATTTAAAAAAAAATAGCAAAGAAAACAATTCCACAAATACTTTCAGAATCAGTACAAAATAGCAAGGCAGATTTTAATGCTCCTTGAATACTGCATTTTATAAGCTACTTCTGATGAACATTTCAAGGCCAGCCATTCTTCTAAGATACCCTGTGTATTTAATTTTTTTTAAAAATAGCAAAGAAAACAATTCCACAAATACTTTCAAAATAGCAAGGCATCAACACAGGACAAACAAAACAAAGAAATCAATATCACAGTGATACAAAATAGCAACAAATCAATACTACAGTAATCACGCCATATTAAATCAAACTTAATTCCCTCCCCCCCCCTTAAAGTTGCTGTTATTGTTATTTATCCATTTGAGTTAAAATGGGATCTTCGTTTTGGCTCCTCACCTAAATAGTGGATCAGGTTTTCACTGCAAAGCTTTATTATAATATTTTTGTGCTTTAAGAGAAAGCTAAATAAATGTGTAACAGAGAAGTCAAATTCAATGCCAAATGTTTTGCAATTGTTTTTTAAAAGCTGTATCCAAAGTTTGAGAGAAACTTAATTTTCTGGGTTTTTTCCAAGAGCAGTAAATTTCTCTGATAATCTTTATTTATATTTCATTTTTATAGCATCTATTTTACAGAATAAGAATCCAACTCAGTCCTATGCCCATACATATATCTCAGGGAATTTAAAAAAAAATCCTCTTGAAAATGTCTGTACATATTTGCAAATAAAATGAAATGAAAGCCAACTTTCAAAATAGCAAGTATTTCTTTTTTTCCCCTTCAACAGCATTGCAAAACCAACATTTACCAGGCAGTTTGGGAATCTTTACAAAAAGTCCACTAATAATGACAGAACTTCCCATTTGAAAAATACGCCGGATGAAGTACAAGAAATAACGAACAAAAAATATACAGAGTAACAGCTTTAGTTTGTATTTAACCATATAGCTATAAAATATTTAAATATGTAATATATATATATATATATATATTTCTCCCTGGAAATTTATCATGGATCATCAGGCATCCTCTCCCCCCATCAGTTTTCTAAGAGTTTTGCAACTACGCATTTCCTCTGTTCGGCTGTCATATGTTCACAAGCTTCCAAAACGTTGGCTATTATTAAAGTCTGTTGAACTGTTTTGGCTTTTACCCAGATTCTTCCATTCATTCCTAACACTAGCTCAAAAGGATAAAGTTGTCCCAAATCGCAGATGATTTCACAATCGGGAGCCAGGAGTCTGAAATTAAAACAATGGGGAGAAAGGGGAAAAAAAAAAAAATCAATTCACGACATCAATCATTGTTCAAAGTTACGACACTGAAAAAAAACAAGTGACTTATGGCCGTTTTTCACACGTACGACCGTCGTGATGCCCTCATGGTTGTGCGATCAAAACTCAGACACTTGGCAAAACCGGTTCATATTTATGACGGTGCGCAAGCAGCGTCCCGTCATCCGCTTTTGCGACCTTCTGACCAGCCAACTCAAGGAGTGAAGAAGCTGGGTTCACTCAAGAACTGTCGGGCTAATTTAACAACCGAAAGGATGCCCTTAACAGCGGTTGGCGGGGAAAGTCGTAACATGAGGCAAAACTCACTTGACCAATGTCTCGCTTAGCAGTGTAAATTTGGGGGCTCGGTTGTGGTCGTACACTTAGGATTACCTGTATTAACTGATTTTATTTTATTTTATTAAAAAAGAAACCTACACTAGGAAACACGGGAAAGGCATAAATGATGCAGTTCGAGAAGCAAAGAAACCTGAGTAAGAATTCCTTCAGACCTACTTTCTTATTATGCCTAGCGAGACCTTGAATAAAAAGCCATCCTGTCCTATGATTCCCATGCCATTCGCCCGGCCGCTGCTGTCTATGCAGACCATCTCAGGCTCCATGTCTTTATTGGCCACGATAAACTGGCCATAAATAACGTCGCCCACCTAAAGGAGGAAAGAAAAATCAACACCGTTGGCAGTAGATTTACGTTTCGGCCTTTTTCACTAGACGTGCAAAGTGGCCTAACCTACACTCTCATGTCAGTTGTGTCCTCACCACTCTGCGCAGGACGACCGGAGTTAAGAACCAAAAGAATGCACAAAGTACCATCAGGATGGTCCCTGGTTCCAGATCAGCAACGTAACTACTATCCCAGAGTAACAAAAGAGCAGTCACTGAAGGATCATCCGGGCTGGTTCGGCAGAACCCACTCCGAGGAGAGCGTAGCAAAGGTGCTATTTCAAAAGGCAACTGGACGTTTTCTCTTATAGAACATCTTTATTCTCCTGGTGTATCTCACAACGAAATTAAGTGCTGTCCGCAGTGCACACTACACACAAGTAAAAACATACATTTTATATACACACGTCCTTCGCCTTCGATTCGCCATTGCGCTGCCCCTAATATTGCACTTCAAGGTTGCACTGTACAGTAGTGTTTAATATGCTTACAGCTCTTGAAGTTTTGCTTCTTATCCAAAAAGTATCTTCGGTTCTTGGATGAGATGCGCCAAGTCTTCAAGGAAAAACAGAGAAAGTCCAGTTTGCCTTTTGAAAAAGCACCTTTGGGACAACCAGGATCTGGATGACTGAGAATCTCCACAGACACTTTGAGGAGAGCGATCTTTTGTGAGAGAACAGAAGCATCACAACTATACAAAAGAGCACTCACGGCATCTCCAGTTGACGTGCAACTCAAGAATGTTATCAAAAAAATATTTTGCCCAGTACGGCAATGGCGGTTCTCATTAAACAGGGAAACCAAGTTCATCTGTCGTTAGAATTGACACATCGGTCAACTGACTAGTGAAATGTTGCCCTATCCTAACTCGATATCCTAAATCCAACGAACAATACTCCGAAGAAGTCAAAGGGAAAAGAACCAGGGAGAGAAGCTAATGTTTTTATCGGCAATACATGACTATGATTATACTTAATATTTAGCTTTCAATAGACCAATGAGATGCATTTCCAATTCACATTCTCATACACACCCAGAAGATATTATCTGGCAACTTGCTTGCTATCTCATATGCCCTTGTTCCCCAAAATGTTTGCCTGCTCTTAAGGTAATGTCTTTGAAATTTAAGACATCCTAGTGACCCATAAGATGATGGTATTAAGAGTCGACCCCATTGCAGCTTCTTAAAATAGATACACCTTAGCGCAGGGAAATGACCTCAGCCGCATCTGTTTTTATCCGGATTAGAAGTATTGACTGAACACGTTCATTTTTTTTTAATTTATTTCATGTCCAGATCAAAGCTTAAACTGCCAAAATGAGGCCACCTTTGTGGCGTTGTCGTTGGCCAGAAACAATCCACTTTTCAGTGCAAACCACTAGCTCAAACCAAGAAGCTAGATCAAACACGTTGACGTTGAACACCAAATGCTAAAGTCATGGCTCAAATCCCACCCGGGTCTGCTCACAAACGTCCCTGGGTACAAACGGGATGATCTCCCCGCTGGTGGTGCTTGAATGGGTTTCCTCACCTGCACATTTGGCCTGTTCCTTTTGGTGGCCCCTTCAAACGCCAGGTAAGAGAGAGAGGCATTCTCACTGCCTCCAACATCCAGTTTGAATATGTCCCCAGCTTTGGCCGTCACTATGCCTATCACGTGATCTCCTTTCACTGGGACATACTGGCAAGAGTAAGGATAAAAAAATAAATAAATGGATTTTTTGTTTGGGTGATAAAACAAAGCCGTGGTATCATGCAGCCATCCCCCCCCCTGCAACCCATCATGAATATAGTGCTTTTTTTCTTGCAAAGTGGCACTGTAAGAGCCGTGGTGGCGCAGTGGTTAGAATGCAATATTGCAGGCTAACTCACTGCTCACTGTCAGGAGTTCGATCCTGACCAGCTCAAGGTTGACTCAGCCTTCCATCCTTCCGAGGTCAGTAAAATGAGGACCCAGATTCTTGGGGGCAACAGGCTGACTCTGTAAACTGCTTAAGAGAGGGCTGTAAAGCGGTATATAAGTCTAAGTGCTATGGCTATTGCTACATAAATACAGCACTCCTGCCCCAAATATTTATATTTATTATGTAACATATACTATACTTAATGTAAATGTGATGTGAATGTGCCATACGATATATACTACTATACATATCAATATATTTATAAAAAATTACATTGCATTATGTAAATTTATATCAATATATTTTATATAAATTATATTTTATGTAATCATATATAGCCTATTTAATATGATTGTATTATATAATTATTATTTAATATACTTAAACATGCACTACAATCATATATGTTATATGTATTATATAAAATAATTTATATAAAACATATTATATAAATTTATATGTATTTAAATTATAATTATATAATGCAATAACTTATTTAATGTGATTATAATGTATATAATGTATTATATAATTATAATTTAATATAACGAATTTAACATACAATACAATAATTAATATATAATACAATCACGTTAAATAAGTTATGTTGCATTCTATAATTATAATTTAATATAATGAATTAATTTAACGTAATTAACAGATAATATATAATTAATTTAATATAGAACACAATCATATTAAATAAGTTATATATATAATTGTATTATCTATAATGAACAGTTAATATAAAGTGTTAATTTAACATAAAATTACAGTGTACAATATTTTAATATAGATTCTTCCGTTTTTATAGCCATGCACCTATTTGCAAGTACTGGGGCTGCGAGCAGAACAAGTCTCCTAACTGCGCAGGCGCAGCCCTCTTACCCGCTTCTGTTGTGAGTCCACCCAATAGGTTCCCCCGGAACTACTTCCGCTCCCACTTCCGGCCTGAGCGGAATGGCCCCGGTAACGCAGCAGGCCGCATTTGGTGACTAGCAGGCCGTCGGCGCCGCGTCTCAGCCCCGGCCCGCAAACCAGCCGCCCCTTCTGCGGTCCGGTCGTAGTCAGGCGCAGCCGTTCGCCGTCCGCCTCGCCCTGGCCGGGCAAGAGCAACGCTTCCCCCGGCATTACC
The DNA here is from genome assembly GCA_023970755.1 of Azemiops feae. Classification (NCBI taxonomy): domain Eukaryota; kingdom Metazoa; phylum Chordata; class Lepidosauria; order Squamata; family Viperidae; genus Azemiops; species Azemiops feae. The sequence continues at coordinate 653,694 of JALGBA010004151.1, read as the reverse complement.
ACTTGCCCCACCCGCGTCTCGGCCAAGCAAGCGGCAGCGCCCGCCATAATTTCAGAAAACGGGCCTTGCTTCTCCGCCTTTTGCGCCTGCGCAGAAGGAACGTTCCCCCGCCACTAGGCGATTTACCTAGCGCGCGAGCTTGGGCCCTTGCACATGCGCAAATGAAGCCCTGCATCTTTCGGATTGCAAAACAGGATTTTTAGAGGGATGCTAGGCTTGGCGTCCTTTTAACTTGATTTATTTATTTTTTTCTGGTTGGAGAGATTAAGCAACCATTCAGAGAGGGGTGTTTTATCCCTTCAAAGAATGCAAAGAGCATCTAACCTCAGCAGACATGGATCAAGATAATTTCTAAGTTCAACTCTGGCCAGACAAGTTCTTTTGTGCCGAAGCTGGGCCATCTCTGAGCAAATGAGCACCAGAAAAAGCCTGGTAAAAAGAGAGACAAGATAGTGCATGGATTAGCATCCCTAAACTTGTGCAAAGAAAGCAGTTTCACTCTTAAGCCCATATAGTTTTCTTGGAAAGAATTGTGATGTGTGCACGCAACATTATCAACCGTAGCAAAGTTTGTGTGGAGCCTTATCTCAAAGAGACTTTTCCAACTTCCAGCGCTGTGATCCGACTAATAATGTTTGCTCAGGCTATTCTGTGTCTGACCAATGCCTTCAAAATGTGGGGAAAAGGAATTTAATGAACAAGTTATTAATACCGATGTACGGAAGTATGAAATATTCTTTGGTTCAGAAAAAAGGGACCAAAATCATGCAGGGATCAGTTTTATGCCATGTTGATTGACTAATGGACACAAAGGACCAACTGCCTCAAGTTATCCAGAAGACTAAAAACTCTTTTAACATCAGATAAAACTTTTCTTACACTGAGTGAAACATACACCAAGCCATTCTTACATTTTCAACACTTGTAAGCCTATCAATCAGCAAATCTACGAATAGATCAATCTTGGTTCTTATATACCATATTTGCCCTGGGATTTTCACATCTTCCTACAAACATTTTGGAGTTATTATTTTTTTTTTTTACAGCTCAGCTAATACTAAGTCTTCTCAAGGAAGCTGACACAGGGTAAACAAGACCTATACTGGTTAAGCTACACTTGATGGGTCAGATCTGCAGCTTATGCCATCTTAACTATATCTGTTTTAAGTCGCTTTTTTGCAAATAATATCTTTATAACTGCAGGCGTTCTAATTTAACAGATTAGAGCAAGAGGGTGAAAGGATGAGTTAGTTCCTGGATTATTAAACTTTAGCGACCCCGTCTGGCTGACAGTGGCATAGCAATATCTGAGAAAATTATAAAATGTGGAATACTATACCGAAGAAAGAGGACGTTATATACCTTAAGATGAGGTTTGATTTTCTAAAGCAATATCAACGCTACTAAAGTTGGCTTTTATTGATATTAATATATTATCTTCAGCTTTTATATACAGTTATCCAGTTTCTCTAGACTTTTTTGATTTCCAATGTTTTTTCCCAAGGCTAAAGACAATTCCAAGTAATAACACATAATGTTAAAACTGGAGAGTGCAAATTGATCATTATTTTTATTGATTAAATTTTTATGCCACCTATCTCCCTTATAAGACGATTTGTGGCTTATGCTTCACCTCCAACAATTATGTCTCATTTTATAACCATGGAAACAGTCTAATAAAACTATTGCTGCCCTATGCTATACAAGCCAGAAATGATCATCTTGTGAATTTGCAACCTAACCTTTGCGAAACTATCATTAAAGGCTTAATGTACAGACCTGTACCAATTATGAATATGAATGAATTACAAACGTGCTTGACTACACAACTGCACAATTTGTTACAGCACAACCACCATCTGTGGAAACCTTCATGTATTATATGTGAGATCAAGTCATACAATATTTAATAATGACTTCAAAGAGTATAATTATTGATATATTTCTTAAGGATGCCATTCATAGTCATATTTTAAAAGATTTAGCGGAAGAGAGAAAAGAAACATGATATTTTGACTCTTCAAAAGATATTTTTATTCGGGACATAATATTTTTGTTTAAATAAACAATAGTGTATACACACAAAGCTACCATGTGTGCATGCTTACATGCATATAGAGATTTATACAAAAAAATCACTAAAGAATAAGCATATTCCCTTCTAACTCCATATGTAGTCTACATACTGTAAGTCACTAGTCTTGCGGACATACTTTTATGATTTTTACATTTGAAGAACATTTATTGAGCATCTTGATATGGATAAATGGCACTTACAGCTTCAGGGACATCTAAATTATTACAAATTATTATTACAAGTTTTAATGAAACTAAAAATCTCAAACAGGGTTTACAAATATCTGCTGGTATGTTAATTTGATACATACATTTTAAAGACTGAATAGAAAAAGCAATTGGAAATTTCCACTTGATCTAAGCAATGGGAAATTCTATCCGGAAACCTTTGATAAATCTTATTTTATTCAACAAAAAGCAATATTGAATTTACTGGACCCTACTGCATTTGTACAAAAAAATAGACAAAAGTTACTGTTGATATTATTCTCAATGAGAATCCGGTATGCTTTCGGTCAAGAATATGTTTCTGGAATATGCTAAAACGTATTATTGGGAGAAGACACTGCGTATATTAATTTGAGTTTGACAATGGTCTTAATATTTTGAGATGCCTGTACCTTTTGATATGAAAATTGGCAGCTGGACAGTGGAAATGGATTGTCCATACCCTTCTTATTGCGAAAAGAAATGTTGAACAAAAATGCTTCGACTTACGAACACAATCGGGACTAGAATCTCCATTGCTAAGCAAGGCGGCTGTCAGTGAGTTGCACCCGATTTTATGACCTGTTTTGCTACAGCTGTTAAGCGAATCACTGCACTTAAGTAAGTTGTTAAGTGAACCTGGCTCCCCCCCGTTGACTTTTTGTTGGAAACCAGTTGGAAAAGTCACATGACCACGAGACACTACAGCCAGCATCAATACATGCCAGTTGCTAAGTGGCCAAATTTTGATCATGGAATTGTGGGAATGCTGCAAACGTTGTTAGCGCAAGACCAGTCAAATGCTGTTTTTCTTTGAATGGTCACTAAAGCAATGATTGTAGGTCAAGGACTACCTTTATACACATAATCATAATCACAGTGATGTAACAGGGGAAAGTGAGCTACTTTTCAAACCCTGCTGATACATAAGAATAATCAAAAGTTCATTACAACGTCTTATTTCTAAATACAACAGCATCAGACTAAAAAAGAAAAAAAAAGGAATTTCAGTACATTTAAGAACAGTTTTTTGACCTCCAAAATGTACCATTTAAAAGAAGTATTTATCTGCAATATTCTTTCAAGGAATGAAGGTAGAGGGCTACTACTTTTAATGACAATTGGTTTGGAAGATTGAATAAGTCTGCTGCTGAATACTTTACCTGGCATCATTTTTTTTTAGAAAGCATGTCACTACATTCACCTTTAACCTGGTTTAGGAATTAACTCACTTTCTGGGTTTGCACTGAACCATAATGAAATGGACTGTGTTCAAACATAGCCACCTAATCACAGAAAAAACTCATTGTGTGAATGAGGGTCTTAGGTTTGTATCCTGTCTTATTTTACACACACATACACATATAGATGGATGTTGATAATGTTTTGGAGACATTATATGCACCTATACATCTGAATGCAACCTGTGTGTAGAATATACATGTCTCATATACAGAGCCACAAGTTGATACAATGTGTCTCCAAATCAGTGTCACACATCTATAACATTGAGGATGGTTCTACACACATAACAAAATGTCTTGCATGAACTGTGTCAACCATGGCCGTGAGAAGAATTCCTTCCCAAATCACCCATAAGTGTGATTATGCAAGAATCTTACTGCTTATTGAGCTTTGTTTGCAATCAATTGTATAACAGGATTTCCAGTTGTAGATAGATATCATTCCTTCCAACAGATAAAAGCATAAAAACAAAAGTTACGGGAACACACCAGGTTTTGAAGAGGCACGTCGTACACATACTTTCCCAAGACTGGTTACCATCTAATGATCAGTCTTATCCATATAACATCCTAGTACAACTATGATGGAAAACTGTCACTATCAAAACCCATCCTTTTTAGATTACCTTCTTTGTGAAACAACACCTTCGCACAAAGCCTTTTGAAAGCAACAGGATTTTCTTCCAAGTATACATGAATTGTGGAATTACTCTGAATTCCCATCCTGAATAGATCTGTCTATCTCAGCTTGAGTGTCACCTTCAGCCTGTATATCATTCTCCTTCTCAGCTGCTCTGTCTTGTTCCAACTGGTCTTTGCCTTTGTCACCTTCACCATCATTCTCCTTCTCAACTGCTCTGTCTTGTTCCAACTGGTCTTTGCCTTTGTCACCTTCACCATCCTTCTCCTTCTCAACTGCTCTCTCTTGTTCCAATTGGTCTTCGTCTTTATCATCCAAGACATTGGGACTTAAATCTTCATCTGCAGCAATTCCTAGTGAGGCTTCCTGAAGGGTTAAACTAGGACTTACCTGGCCTGGTTGCTCGGCCAACTCATTTATCACAACATTTAAATCATCTTGATCCACTCTGTTTTCTAACACCTCTTGTGTTGACCTAGTTTCATATTCTTCTGGCATGTGTCCAACCTTTTCTTCGGTCGTCATCTATGGTTGAAAATTAGTTTCATCTACATGAGTACACTGTTAATATCCCTCTTCTCAACCCAATCTTTATTAGTCTACTTTTTTCAAGATTCTGCCACATTACTAGCAAAAAAGATCATTCCAGAAACCCAAGTGGTTCTTGTTTTCTAAGTCTGACAGTCTTGAAGGGCTTCACAACAATCTTGAAAGCCTCCAAATTGTCCAGCTCAGCTTATACCCAATGTAATCAAGGCAGGATTATTCTTAGTCTTTTTCTCGTGCTTTTTTTCCTACTTTGGAACGAGAAATATTTTCTGTAATGGTCCTCCATTATGTTCTCAGAGACTGCTAGATATTCCATCACCCTAGTCTTAAACAAGACGGATTCCAATTCTTCAAAATAAGGGCAAGAACTAAGCTTGCACAAAAACTAACTTGCAGATTCTGTACAGATTTTTAGAGCTGAATGGATTTATCTGTCAAGGCAAGGAGGCAACAACAATCCTGAATGAAATGGTCCGTGTTGTCTTATCTTAAACTCTTGTCCTTAAACTCTTCCAGTTCTCTGATGAAGAACGTCAAAACAAAGGGTCTGAGAATCTTCCAGTAATTAAAAATCATTTTAATGCAAAGTGAATTTCAAAGGCCTGGTTTTGTTGTTAGAAGTAATAATAATAACACGTGTGATAAAGCAAGAAAATATTGGAGTAGGATTCATATGTTAATACAGAAAGTCCTCAAACTAAATTGTAGAAAGAAAAGGAGAGAGTTTTCTCTTGGGGTAATGGACAAAGATCTGGAAAAAAAAATATGGAGCTTTGATACTATATATGTCGAAAGCAGCAAGATCACTCTACGCTGGAAGACCACATCAATTCTTACAACGGAAGAATGGTTACAAAAACTGATGGGAGCTAGCAGAGATGGCTAAACGGACTGTACTGATTAAAGAAAAAAAAAAGAACACTTTTATTGCCACGTGGAAACCGCTTCTAGATTTTGTGCTTGAGGTGGGGAAAAAAATGAACTTTTGATTGTGGGCTTCACCAATTAGATAGATTTGATGTTATTGAAATGGCTGGCTTATATTATTTTGTAAAAGTAAAAAGTTGAGGTTTGAAGTGGACGCTCTATTGCGCCAAAGGACGTCGGAAGTCAATGCCTTTTCCCCCCTTTTTTTCTCCCTTACTTCACTTCTCTACTCTCTTTTCCCTTCCCCATCTTTCCCGCTATTTACTTCGTATTTCGATTCGTATATTATAAACCAATAAAACTCTAAAAAAAAAAAGAAGAAGTAATAACAACACGTCAAGGGCATTTGTTAAAATAGGTACTCACTTCATCTGCCTTCTTTTCAGCCACCTCTTGTCTCAAAGGTCTGTGTGATGCTCCATCTATTTCCGTTAATTTTTCAGGAGTATCTTCTGTTTGCTCCTGGAAAAGATCCTTCGTAGAATAAAACTGCATTCAGTTCCCTTCAGCCCCCAACTTGTAACCCTCTAGCATCCATCCATTTGGCATAAATCCATCCCTCCGTCCACAATCTAAGGAACAGACCTTTTTTTTAAATAGGCATTTTTTTTTTTTACAACTGCTCCAGCAATTTTTCTCATTACACCAATGAGCCAAATGTGGTTGTTAAAGGAAATACTTGAGTGTACAATTAAGAGACCCAGACCTTCGGCTGCTCTTCAAATTTTTGGGCCATCAGACGTTCTTCTGCTTTCTGTTTTTCTGCACTCCTCAGTTCTCCAAGAAGTTCTTCATACTGAAATTCTAGGTGGCCCTTTTCTTTCTTTTTCTAGAAGACAGGAGGGATAGGGGGACCAAAGAGACAAGGGATAGGAAAATTGGGAGGAAAGAAAATTGGATTCAGTCATTGCCGAGATGAGATTTCTTCAACTTTTTTTTTTTTTTTTTTTAAGGAAATGTATCACCTTTTCTTCTCTCTTTCTATTTTCGTTATAGTTGTAAATCCAGGAGGCCAAGAAACGGATGGGGTCTACTGGCCGGCGGTCGGCCACTTCCACAAGTCCTTCAGCCAAGCACATTCCGAGATTTTCCTTGAAATATTTGGCATCCATTCCCATCATTTGCCTTTCGCTCTGCGTTGACCCAAGGGACTGGATGAACCTACACCGAGTTCTCTGTTTACGGGGAACAAAATAAACTGTTGCAGGACAGCCCTTAGAATAAAGCGAGGTCCTAATTAAGTTTCTTTACTTGTTTTTGCAGAGAGGACATGATGCTAGACACCATTTTCAAAGAGTTTTTTTTTTATACTCCGGTAAATCATAATCCTGCTCTTTAGAAGGCCAGATCCTGAAGTTGAGACTCAAGTACTTTGGCCACCTAATGAGAAGGAAGGACTCACTGGAGAAGAGCCTAATGCTGGGAAAGATCGAGGGCAATAGAAGAAGGGGATGACAGAGAATGAGGTGGCTGGATGGAGTCACTGAAGCAGTAGGCGTGAGCTTAAATGGACTCCAGAAGATGGTAGAGGACAGGAAGGCCTGGAGGAACGTTGTCCATGGGGTCGCGATGGGTCGGACACGACTTCGCAACTAACAACAACAACAAATCATAATCGTCATCTAAAGTAATAGACCTACCCTGAGTTGAGAAATAGAAGAAACAATATTCACTAGAAGGATAACAGAATAACAGTTGGAAGGGACATTGAAGGTCTTCTAGTCCAACCCCCTGCTCAGGCAATGCACCCTCTACAGTTCTGAACAAATGGCTGTCCAGTCTCTTCTTAAAACCTTCCAGTATTGGATAATCCACAACTTCTGGAGGCAGGTTGTTCCACTGATTAATTGTTCTAATTGTCAGGAAATTTCTTCTTAGGTTGCTTCTCTCCTTGATAAGTTTCCATCCGTCGTTTCTTGTCCTGCCTTCATCCAAGATGTAAGGAAAGAGATGGTCTTCTTCTTCTTCTTCTTCTTCTTCTTCTTCTTCTTCTTCTTCTTCTTCTTCTTCTTCTTCTTCTTCTTCTTCTTCTTCTTCTTCTTCTTCTTCTTCTTCTTCTTCTTCTTCTTCTTCTTCCCCTTCTTCTTCTTCTTCTTCTTCTTCTTCTTCTTCTTCTTCTTCTTCTTCTTCTTCTTCTTCTTCTCTTCTTCTTCTTCTTTCTTCTTTCTTCTTCTTCTTCTTCTTCTTCTTCTTCCTCTTCTTCTTCTTCTTCTCCTCCTGTTGGAAAGCAACTATGAAAGGGCACACGTAGCTATGTCTTTCCGGACACTCTACAATCTAGAAATTATATTTGCAACCCAGATAAAACCTCTCAGCAAGAAAAAACAAGACTTCAAAAAAAAAAAAAAGTCCCCTTAAGGAGCAACTTCTCAAGCTCTGGTAATAATAATTATGAAAAAAAAAAAAAATACCAGGTCAGCTTTTTTGACCACAGGAATCTTAATACCCAAACGAACACTCTCCTTTTAGGAACCTTTTAGGCTCAGAATTCTCATTCGGAAGGAACGAACCTTACTCAAGTTTTAAAAAAACATTTGCATCCTTTTTTGCGCTCTCGTTGCTCCAGGCAGAAAGAAACTCAAGACAGCTGCTCTGTTCGACTCTTTGCTCGCTTTCTGCAGCGTCTGGAGAGAAAAAGAAAAAAAAAAGACCAGGCTGGGAATGAAGCCGGCCTCCCTTGCAATCGATGCTCGTTTATACCTTTTTATTGCAATCTTCCCACCGGGAGGGTTTTTCCCTTTGCTCCTTGCGCGCGATCTCGGCGTTTTTTTCGTCGCCCGGCAACCCAACACCTTGTTGGGATTTGACCCACAACGACACGGTGTGGAGAGAGAATCTCATTGGTTGCTGAGTCCCATGGAAGGAGAGAGAGAGAGAGAGAGAGAGAAAGAAAGAAACTTAAAAAGGAAAACAAAAGCCGTGCCTTAAAAGCGTAAAAAAGCGCTGCAAAGAATGGAGAGAGAGAAAAATAAATAGCTTTCTGCACTCCAAACAAGAGGCTAAAGGCAATTCACTTTTTTCCCCGTGGTGTAATGTTTGTTTTCCTGCTGCACGTCGCAACCATAAGTTGCACTGCCAGAGACTCAACCTAGAAATAAGGAGGAATTTTCTGTGGCAGTGAGAACAATCCACCAATGGAACAGAAGTTGCCTTCAGAAGTGGTGGGAGCTTCATCGCTGGAGGCTTTCAAGAAGAGACTGGACAGCCATCTGTCAGAAATGGTGTAGGGTCTCCTGCTTGAGTGGGGGGGGGGGGTTGGACTAGATGACCTGCAAGGTCTCTTCCAACTCTGTTATTCTACTCTGTTCTATCCTATCCTATTTTTTTAAAAAAATTCCACTTTTTCCTGGGAACTCAGAGAAGGCTATGATGCATGGAGGCGAAGTCATCCATTTTTCAAGGAGAAATTTCTTGACGGAACCATAAACCAGTGGAACAATTTGACTTGTGGGTGCTCCATCCCTGGAGGATTTTAAGAAGAAATGGGACACCCATTTGTCTGGAATGGTATAGGGTCTCCTGCTTGAGCAGGGGGTTGGACTAGAAGACCTCCAAGGTCCCTTCCAATTGTTATTCTCTTGTAGTCGGGCTGCAAAGATAGATGATAGATAGATAGATAATGGATGGAATGGATGATGATAGAGAGAGAGAGGGAGAGAGAGAGAGAGAGAGAGAGAGATGATGGAATGGATGATAGCTAGCTAGATAGACAGATGGAATGGATGATAGATGATGGATGGAATAGATGATAAATAGATATAGATAATGGATGGATGGATGGAATGGATGATAGATAGATAGATAGATAGATAGATAGATAGATAGATAGATAGATAGATAGATAGATAGATAGATAGATAGATAGATAGATAGATAGATGGATGGATGGATGGATGGAATAGATAGATAGCTATAGATAGATGATGGATGGAATGGATAGATAGATGATAGATAGATAGATAGATAGATAGATAGATAGATAGATAGATAGATAGATAGATAGATAGATAGATAGATAGACAGACAGACAGACAGACAGACAGACAGACAGACAGACTTTCTCATGTCAATATCATAGATAAATTGTTAGAGGGGAAAAAAACAACATTTCACCATACCAATTCATATATTCTTGGAACTATTGTGGAGGGAAATGACGGTATCCACTTTTATTCCCTTGATTTATATTGTTGTTATGTTTCATTTGCTTTCTTTTATTCAACGAATACAGAATGCTTTTCAGTGAATGGCGATGGACTCAGGCTGGAATTAGGAATTAGGAAAGCTTGTTAAAGGAATTGTCAAGGCAAAGAGTGGCAACAGCAACGAGTTACACGTTAGAGGGGTGCCGGCTAAGGCAGGTAGACATATAAACTTTGCTCACCTCTAGCTTATTATTACAGTAAAAGCCACACCTCTTTTTATTAAAAAAAACAAACCTTAATAACATAAACGTGTGGCTGTATGAAGGAGGAGGGTAAAGTGGAAGAATCCAATCCAAAGAAACGTGTGTCTAGGGAGTTGTAGTGTTGCTGCGTTGCTAAGATACAAAAGAAGCATCTTCATCCTTGGCTACCCGCAAAGCTTCTCCCAAGACATGGAAGAGAGAGGAGCAAGAAGAACATGTTCTGTGGTTTGTTTCAGATTGACAAAGCTCCTTTTTCAAATTAACCTGGATCTGGTTTTGGAGGTGTGGCCTATCCATGTCCTTGAGCAGCAGTTAACTTGCTTTCCGTTTGAACAGGGTTCCAGATTCTAGGAGTGACTCCCACCTGCAGGCCGGCTCTGATTTCTGAAAGGGTAAAACCATCTTGGCACCATTTTAAAATCCTCCTCCTCCTCCTCCTCCTCCTCCTCCTCCTCCTCCTTCTTCTGCTTCTTCTTCTGCTTCTTCTTCTTCTTCTTCTTCTTCTTCTTCTTCTTCTTCTTCTTCTTCTTCTTCTTCTTCTTCTTCTTCCTTCTTTCTTCTTCTTCTTCTTCTTCCTTCTTTCTTCTTCTTCTTTCTTCTTCTTTCTTCTTTCTTCTTTCTTCTTTCTTCTTTCTTCTTCTTTCTTCTCCTCCTCTTCTCCTTCTGCTTTTCCTTCTTCTCCTCCTCTTCTCCTTCTCCTTCTCCCTCTCCTTCTCCTCCTCTTCTCCTCATTCTCCTCCTCCCCCCTCTTCCTCCTCCTCCTCCTCTTCTTCTTCTTCTTCTTTCTTCTTTCTTCTTCTTGTTTCTTCTTCTTCTTCTCCTCCTCCTCTTCTCCTTCTGCTTTTCCTTCTTCTTCTCCTCTTCTCCTTCTCCTTCTCCCTCTCCTTCTCCTCCTCCTCCCCCCCTCTTCCTCCTCCTCCTCCTCCGTTCTTCTTCTCGGTGTTTTGATCAGAGGCTCAGCAAACCAACTTATAATAATGGGTATTGGAAACACGAAGTCACGTACACATTAATTTATTATTCAACTTGTGTTTTGTTTTTTTTTTAAAGTAGATCTCTCTAATCTAGAGATACTGGGGAGCCAGCCATGGAGAGCGCCTACTTGAGAAAAAGCCTGGGCACTTGCTTAGCAGAAGGCCTTGCTGAAATTGCCGAACATCGGCCCGCAGATCCTGTCTTGTACCTGGCCCACTGGATTTACAAGTACAAGAAGAACATGATCGAAGAACTGCAGGTGGGATTTCGGCTTCTAGTCTCCTTTTGGGGGCTTCTGCAGAATTCTGAGGGCACCTCGGGGTTCACAGAGTGGACGGTTTTTGAGAGCTGACTCTGTATTTCGTCTTCTTTCAAGTCCTGAAAATAGTTTTTGTTCTTGAACCTCGATAGTCAGATTTCTCATGCTCCTGATTCACCAGGACTGTGAACTCCTGGGTTTGAGATCTTTCAAGGGGAAAAGTAGTGTGATAGTGTTTCAGCTCTCCCTCCTAACCCTTTGTCCCCTTCCCTTCCTTTCCCTTCCCTTCCCTCCCTTCCCTTCCCTCCCCTTCCCTCCCCTTCCCTTTCCTTCCCCTTCCCTTCATCTTTTCATTTTCCTTTCATCTTCCTTTATTTCCCCTTCCCTTCTCTTCATCTTTTCCTTCCTCCCTTCCTTCTTTTATTTCCCCTTCCCTTCATCTTTTCCTCCCTTCCCTTCATCTTTTCCTCCCTTCCCTTCATCTTTTCCTCCCCTTCCCCTCATATTTTCCTTCCCTTCATCTTTTTCTTCCTCCTTTCATTCTTCCTTTATTTTCTCTTCCCTCCACTCTTCTTTTTCCTTCCTTCCTTCCTTCCTTCCTTCCTTTCGTCCTTCTTTCGTCCTTCTTTCCTTCCTTCCTTCCTTCCTTCCTTTCTTTCTTTCTTTCTTTCTTTCTTTCTTTCTTTCTTTCTTTCTTTCTTTCTTTCTTTCTTTCTTTCTTTCTTTCTTTCTTTCTTTCTTTCTTTCTTTCTTTCTTTCTTTCTTTCTTCCCATACCCTAAATACATTGCAGATGAGATGAGAGGGGCGTAACACATTTTCTTTTCAGTCTCACCTGAGGTGAAGGAAAAGGGAATTTTGCTACTCAGGCTCCAAGCCCAGCCAAACATTAAATCATGTCCTTTGCTTCTTTTCTTTTCTTTTTTTAAATATGTTTTATTATTATTTTTTAACATAATCATCTTAACATTCGGTAAACAGTGTGTTCTCTGGGTTTACATTTAAGAAACATTCACTCACAGTTGATTTCTATCATCTATAATCCACATAATAACTTTACTTGATTTCCTCTTTTTCCCATAATGTTCTTTTACCAACCTTAAGTTAATACAATTCTTGTTGTTTTAATGAATGATGATTGAGTATAAAAGTTTTCTAATATGTCCTTTGCTTCTTATTCTCGGTGTTTTGAGGATGGCAAAAATAAGAGGGGGAAAAGTCAAGAGGATCCGGGGCTGCCTACAAACTCCTTTTGAAGGACTGATGGGATCCCTCCTTTTCCCTATATGTGGTCAGTTGTTGGTTCCTTGAAACTAAAATCGACGTCTTCTCTGCTCTTCTTCTCCTCCCATTCTTCTTCACTCCATTGGTATTCAGGACTGGCCTTGGGTTCTCTCGACTTCCACCCACAAAGCCCAATTTTCTGAAAGGCCCTGCAGTTGTGGGAGCTGTCAAATGTTTGTTTTATTGCACTCCTAGAGGAAATTGGACAGGGAAGAACTGGAGCAACAGCGTGAGGAGGCTCAAAAGGAAGTGGAAATGCTGGAAAAAATGAAAGAAGAAGAACTTCTGATTCAGCAAAAGCTGGAAGTAGAGAAACAGGTACGGTGCTCTTTTTTTTAAAAAAAAAAATGTACGTATTTGCGCTATGATGGCTGTTTTAAGTCTTCTGATTATGTCTTTTAGACCGTGGGCAAAATGCAACGTTCCCCGATTTTAAAAAAAAAAATGTTTTGCAGGGTTGACTTTGCAGCATCCACTGAACCGTCTTCTTAAAGTGAATCAGTTGCATAGGTCATATCTCAAGGCAAATTAGCCTCCCAAAGCTGGTTTGTAAATGTAAAATATAAATGTTGTTATTATGTCCAGGTACGCCTGTATCAATCTAGCAGAACAATTGCAGTTACCTCTTTTTACTCTGAAATCATGCTGTTTATCTGAGCCTACGTCTTGTGGCTTAAAGACACATGCATTTCAAAGAACTAAAAATTTTAATCTATTATTATTTACCGTTCATTTTATTCATTCATTGATTCACTGTTTACTCCCATATATTGGGGTTTGGTGAACTTTGTTAAATGTGAAGCTACTGTCTAAGATTAGGAGTTCAGAAAGGTAGAAAAGTAAAGATACAATTAGATTATTGTTGCTGTCAGTAGATGTAGCCTGGGTATATGTAATCATGTAAGCTAAACCCAACTAACCACCTTGAAAAATCCAGAGTTTGTATTATGGTTCTGAATTCATCCAGTCACTGTGTTTTAAAACGTATCTACAGTCTATGACTTAGTGATGCTGTTTAAAACAGAGGTTCATTGTTCCTGGCCAAATTAAAATACTTCCTTCCTCCAATTTTTGAAGGACCAGAAAAGCTTATCAATTTTTTTTTTTTTGGGGGGGGGTGTTGTTGTGAATAAAGCATCCTATTCTGAGACAGATTAAGGAAAATTTAGGAAAGCGGTTGGTGGATATCCTGGCTTTATTTACCTTGACAATCAAGATCACTAGAGAGCTGAAACAATATCCACCAGGGTTTTCCTTACCATGGAAAAGGCGAGTTTTAACCTATAACTAAACTAAGGGGCTTTGTTGTTGTTAGTTGCGAAGTCGTGTCCGACCCATCGCGACCCCATGGACAACATTCCTCCAGGCCTTCCTGTCCTCTACCATCTTCTGGAGCCCATTTAAGCTCACGCCTACTGCTTCAGTGACTCCCTCCAGCCACCTCATTCTCTGTCGTCCCCTTCTTCTCTTGCCCTCCATCTTTCCCAGCATCAGGCTCTTCTCCAGTGAGTCCTTCCTTCTCATTAGGTGGCCAAAGTACTTGAGTTTCAACTTCAGGATCTGGCCTTCTCAAGAGCAGTCAGGGTTGATCTCCTCTAGGACTGACCGGTTTGATCGCCTTGCAGTCCAGGGGACTCGCAGGAGTCTTCTCCAGCACCATTGATAAAAACTTGCTTTGATCTTGTACAAATATTCTGCAGGGATGTGTTCAAGCTAGTTTTGGACATGGGTTTAGCATTACTTTGATCAAGTGTTCTTTGAGACTATCACTCTTCGGGAACAGGACTAAACTGTGATTAAACCTCCACAAAAAGGCAAATTTTTCTTCCCAAGGAAACAGCGTAGTTCTTCTCTAACTCCAGTTCTGGCTTAGAACGAACCATGGGTCTCTCTGTGCATAGCTTTTTGCCTGCAGGTGTTTCATTGCCCAACTAGGTATCAAACATTTGGGGGAATCCAGAGTTGGCATCAACACGTCTTTTCGTTTTTGTTTGCCTGCCGTGCCTTCAAGTGACTGAGGTCAGAGAAAAGAAGTGGCAGATCCACATCAGATAGATAGGAAAATACATTATGATGAGACTGAATTGATGGATCTCAACCAGAGACACTCCTGGCCACTTTTTATTTTTATTTTTTTTGCTAATTTTCAAAGCCCGGTCATTTTCATCTCTTGCTCTCTAGCCAGGATTTTTATTCTGCGGGAGAAGGGGGTCTCTTTCCTTACATCCTGGATGAATTTCTGGAATGGGAGTAAGAGCAGAAGAGGCAACAGGTCGCCCCTATCACCCTGCCCTTCCTCCATATATGTACGCATCCACATTCGAGGACTAGCCCTCTATCAAATCAGTGCTGGTCCCATTTTGCTAGTCAGAAAGATCTAGGCAGCCATTCTCACCCACCAGATGTCTCTTTGGAAGCTGGGGGTCTGGCCTCTACTAAAGTGCAAGTCAAAGTAGCCTTGATGGATAACACTGAGCCGCTGGAGAGGAGGGAGTGCATCTATTACCAGCCCAATGTAGCCAAGAAGAGCTGGGCAGATCTTAGCCTTTGATGGTGTGTCATTAGTGACACGAGACAGAACATTGATATGGCAGTGTGATTGTCAAGAAAAATGGGGAAAGCACAATTTTAAAATTAGAACGGCTAAGGGTGGCCTCTGCATTGGAATAGAAATAAGTGAAGCCATGTGTTGCAGCTGCCAAAAAAAAGCCAACGCCGTCCTAGGCTGCCTCAACAGAGGGATAGAATCAAGATCAGGTGAAGTGTTAATACCACTTTACAAGGCCTCGGTAAGGCCACACTTGGAATCCTGCATCCAGTTTTGGTCACCACGATGTAAAAAAAATGTTGAGACTCTAGAAAGAGTACAGAGAAGAGCAACAAAGATGATCAGGGGACCGGAGGCTAAAACATACAAAGAACGGTTGCTGGAATTGGGTATGTCTAGTTTAATGAAGAGAAGGACGAGGGGGGACATGATAGCAGTATTCCAATATCTCAGGGCTTGCTACAAAGAAGAGGGAGTCAAGCTATTCTCCAAAGCACCTGAAGGCAGGACAAGAAGCAACGGATGGAAACTCATCAAGGAGAGAAGCAACCTAGAACTAAGGAGGAATTTCCTGACTGTAAGAACAATTAACCAGTGGAATGACTTGCCTCCAGAAGTTGTGCTCCAACACTGGAAGTTTTTAAGAAGAGACTGGACAACCATTTGTCTGAAATGGTATAGGGTTTCCTGCCGGATCAGAGGGTTGGACTAGATGACCTCCAAGGTCTGTTCCAACTCTGTTATTCTATTCTATTCTATTCTATTCTAGTCTAGTCTAGTCTAGTCTAGTCTAGTCTAGTCTAGTCTATTCTAGTCTAGTCTAGTCTAGTCTAGTCTAGTCTAGTCTAGTCTAGTCTAGTCTAGTCTAGTCTAGTCTATATTCTATTCTATTCTATTCTATTC
The DNA here is from genome assembly GCA_023970755.1 of Azemiops feae. NCBI lineage: Eukaryota > Metazoa > Chordata > Lepidosauria > Squamata > Viperidae > Azemiops > Azemiops feae. Next base: position 637,675 of record JALGBA010004151.1, on the reverse strand, counting down.
TATTCTATTCTATTCTATTCTATTCTATTCTATTCTATTCTATTCTATTCCATTCTATTCTATTCTATTCTATTCTATTCTATTCTATTCTATTCCATTCCATTCCATTCCATTCCATATTTTCTATATTTTCTATTCTATTCTATTCTATTCTATTCTATTCTATTCTATTCTATTCTATTCTATTCTATCCTATCCTATCCTATCCTATCCTATCCTATCCTATCCTATCCTATCCTATCCTATCCTTATTAACATCATGAGGATGTGTCCTTCACAAATACTTAGCAAGGGATCCTCTGTGCCGTGATCAGAAGGAGGAGTGCCAAGTCTCTCTTCTGTTACACTCAGAATTTAGTTTCGGGGCTCCCACCTCTCTTTTCATTCTGTGTCCCCCCCTTCCGCCATATGTCTCCCCCCCCCCCCCCGTGGTGTGCAACAGGCATACCCCTCTGATGCAAACTCTGTCGTTCGAACCAAAGTGGCCCCAGGCCAGGGACTCTTTGCTAACCGAAACACTTGCATGAAATGGCTGCAGGCCCAGATGGAGCGAGAGCAGGAGGAGCGGGAGAGGATGGAGCGAGACAGGACCGAGGAGCTCCTGCAGGAGCAGAAACGACAGGCAGAGTTGGAGGTAAGAGAAGTGCCCCCCACCCATGTTTTAACCCCCCCCCAAGGAAGATACTGGTAATCCCACTGAGGAGGAACCAGACGGGTTCCCCAGAGGCAGCCTCAGTGAGGGGAGCGAAAAAAATGCCGACTCCCTGACATGACTTTATGTTCAACGCAAGGCCCGTATTTTACGGCCTTCTTGCCCTTCACTTAAAGAGAAGGAGCGAGAAAGAGTCCTGACCGCCCCCCTCGGTTGATATCTCGGTCCACTGCCGAGGAGAATTCTTCTTCTCCATGCTGATTGGATCGTTATGTCCCATCATCCCCGGCCTCTAGAGGTCACCAGACGAATGTTTGTTCCAGGCGAAGATTGCCGCTGAAAAGGAGGCGGCCTCGAAGACTTTGGCGGAGCTCAGTGACAAATACGGAGCTCCTCACCTCAGTCGGGTTGAAGAGATCGATGAAATGGAGCAATCTGAAGTAAGTAAAATTACTCTATCCAGGCCTGTCCCCCCCCTCTCTCTCCTCTCCCTCCCTCTCTTTCTTCTCTCTCTCTCTCCCTCCCTATCTCCTCTCTCTTTTCTCCCTCCCTCTCTCTCCTCTCTCTCGCCCTCTTTCCTCCCTCCCTCCCTCTCCTCTCTTTCTCCCTCCCTCTCTCCTCTCTCTCTTTCTTCTCTCCCTCCCTATCTCCTCTCTTCTCCCTCCCTCCTCTCTCCTCTCTATTTCTCTCCCTCCCTCTCTTCTCTCTCTCCCTCCCTCCCTCTTCTTCCTCCCTCCCTCCCTCTCTTCTCTCCTCTCTCTCTATTTCTCTCTCCCCTCTCCTCTCCCTCCCTCTTTCCCTCTCTTCCTCCCTCCCTCTCTCCTCTCCCTCCCTTTCTTCTCTCCCTCCCTCCCCATCTCCTCTTTTCTCCCTCTCTCTTCTCCCTCCCTCTCTTTCTTTTCTCCCTCCCTCCCTCTCTTCTCTCTCTTTCTTCTCTCCCCTCTCCTCTCCCTCCCTTTCTTCTCTCTCCCTCCCTCCCTATCTCCTCTCTTTTCTCCCTCCCTTCCTCTTCTCTCTCTCCTGTTTCTCCCTCCCTCTTTTTCTCCCTCCCTCTCTATTCTTTCCCTCCCTCCCTCTCTTGTTTCTCTTCCCTCTCCCTTTCTTTCTTCCTGCCTTTCTTCTCTCTCTCCCTCCCTCTCTCTTCTCTCTTCCTCTCTCTCTCCCCCTCCCTCCCTCTCCCTCCCTCCCTCCCTCCCTCCCTATCTCTCTTCTCTCTCTTTCTTTTTTCATTGGGGTGGCATCAAAACACTTCAGTGAAATAAATAAACAAACAGGTTGCTTTGCTGGGCTTTACAAATTCCACTAATCCTACAAACTGGCTTCAGTCTTTCTCCCCTTTCTCTCCCCCCCTTTCCCCCCCCCCTATTTTTTAGCATGCCTTGACTACTGTACCTGACTCGGAGGAAGAACAATAAATCTGTTCCTGTAGATTCCAGAAATGTCACGATTTTCGGCAAACACAGATGAAACACATCAAGGAGACTTAGAATAAGTTAATACAGTTAAGTGAATTGAATTTTTTTTTTAAAAAAAAAAACAACATTAAAATTTAGCCTAACGTGCTTCATGTTTTATTTTTTCCTTATTGGAGATATAATGATATCACGGTGAGAATATTATAAAGTCTTCTTAGAGTCGATCTCAAATCTAAGCAGAATTTCTGAGAGTCGTTTTCAACTTTAAGAGGTGAGTTAATGTGTTCGTGTAATTGTGGTGCCCCCTGGTGCTCTCTGAGCTGGGTTGTTTTCCTGCAGACGTTTCATTACCCAACTAGGTAACACCATCAGCGCTAAAAGGGAGTGGGGTTTGCGGAGCGGAGGAGAAAACGAAGGAGGAGGTGGAGGAGGGCTGTGGGGTCCCTGGTGCTCTCTGAACTGGGTTGTTTTCTTGCAGACGTTTCATTACCCAACTAGGTAACACCATCAGTGCTAGAAGGGATTGGGGTTTGCGGAGTGGAGGAGAAAACGGAGGAGGTCGAGGAGAAGGAGGAGCAGGAGGAGTAGGAGGAGCAGGAGAAGGGAAGGCTGTGGGGTCCCTGGTGCTCTCTGAGCTGGGTTGTTTTCTTGCAGACGTTTCATTACCCAGCTAGGTAACATCATCAGCGTGAGAAGGGAGTGGGGTTTGTGGAGTGGAGGAGAAAACGAAGGAGGAGGTCGAGGAGAAGGAGGAGGAGCAGGAGGAGCAGGAGAAGGGAAGGCTGTGGGGTCCCTGGTGCTCTCTGAGCTGGGTTGTTTTCTTGCAGACGTTTCATTACCCAGCTAGGTAACATCATCAGCGTGAGAAGGGAGTGGGGTTTGTGGAGTGGAGGAGAAAATGAAGGAGGAGGTCGAGGAGGAGCAGGAGGAGCAGGAGAAAGGAAGGCTGTGGGGTCCCTGGTGCTCTCTGAGCTGGGTTGTTTTCTTGCAGACGTTTCATTACCCAAATGGGTTACATCATCAGTGCTAGACTTGATCTGCCAGCCACGGAAGAGCAGACCACAGGCTGTCCGAAGAACTGGTTCTTCTGTCAAAATGGTCCTACCCTTGGAAAGTCTCCCCTCTCATTTATTCCAGACCCACCTTCCTGTAACCTGAAAGTTCCACCTTAAGGACTCCTTATGCCTAAGCAATGGGGGGGAAAAGAAATCTTCAAAGCAGGATGACAAAATTAGAGCTGGCCTAGCAGATAATTGGAGAAAAGTAAACCAGGAGGAATATGCCAAAACCACCGTCTTGGCACCCCTACCTCCCCTGCACACCTGGGTGGGGTGTTTTGGAGAAGGGCCAAACGTGATCAGGTACAGCTAGGAGAACGTTTGGGGCACCGGTATCAAAATGTGAACGCCTAGATCGGTTCTCCCTCCTTCCCTCCCAGCTTCTTCCACAACTCGTCTAGCTAACCCTGAGATGTTGTGCAGGGACCACTGTAAATAAAGCATTGGTGGTAATGTGCCTCTCACAGCTGTTGCCATCTGACCAGGATGAAAACTGATATGGAGCCCAGAATAAAGCTTGAATTCAATGAAGACGTTTAACCAGCCACACTGATATCAAGAACAGGAATCCATGCGGTGCTATAAATAAAGTGAAGGCAGTAGAGGCAGCTACCACTACTTACCAATACCCACCCTCCCTCCCTCCCTCCCTCCCTTTCTTTTCTTCCTTCCTTTCTTCCTTCCTTCCTTCCTTCCTTTCCTTTCTTTCCTTTCTTTCCTTCCTTCCGTCCTTCCTTCCTCCCTCCCTCTCTCTCTCCATCTGTCTTTTCCTTCCTTCCTTCCTTCCTTCCTTCCTTCCTTCCTTCCTTCCTTCCTCCCTCCCTCTCTCCATCTGTCTTTTCCTACTTTCCTTCCTTCCTGCCTCTCTCCCTCCCTCTCCATCTCCCTTCCTTCCTTCTTTCCTTTCCTTTCTTTCTTCGTTTCTTCTTTCTTTCTTTCTTTCTTTCTTTCTTTCTTTCTTTCTTTCCTTCCTTTCCTTCCTTCCCTTTCTTTCTTTCCTCCCTCCCTCCCTCCCTCCCTCCCTTCTTTCCTTCCTTCCTTCCTTCATTCCTTCCTTCCTTTCCTTTCCTTTCTTTTCTTTCTTTCCTTTTTTTCTTTCTTTCTTTCCTTCCTTCCTTCCTCCCTCCCTCCCTCTCTCCCTCCCTCTCCATCTCCCTTCCTTCCTTCCTTCCTTTCTTCTTTCTTTCTTTCTCTTTCTTTCTTTCTTTCTTTCTTTCTTTCTTTCTTTCTTTCTTTCTTTCTTTCTTTCTTTCTTTCTTTCCTTCCTTCCTTTCCTTCCTTCCCTTTCTTTTTTTTTTCTTTCCTCCCTCCCTCCCTCTTTCCTTCCTTCCTTCCTTTCTTTCTTTCCTTTCTTCCTTTTTTTCTTTCTTTCTTTCTTTCTTTCTTTCTTTCTTTTTCTTCTTTCTTTCTCTCTTTCTTTTTTTTCTTTCCTTCCTCCCTCCATCCCTCCCCCTCCTGCCTCTCTCTCTCTCTCCTCTCTCTCTCTTTCTTTCTTTCTTTCTTCTTTCTTTCTTCTTTTCTTCTTTCTTTCTTCTCTCATCTCTCTCTTTCTCCCTCCCTCCCTCCCTCCCTCCCTCCAGTGTGGGATTCAAATAGGTGAACAACCGGTTCTCTGTGTGGAGGCCACTTCCGGAAGTCCATTCTGGGCCTGGGAAACAAAAAATTAGCTACCGGTTCTGCCGAACTGGTGCGAAGTGGCTGAATCCCACCACAGGGAGGGAGGGAGGGAGGGAGGGAAGAAGGAAGGAAGGAAGGAAGGAAGGAAGGAAGGAAGGAAGGAAGGAAGGAAGGAAGGAAGGAAGGAAGGAGTGGTGGGATTCAAATATGTGAACAACTGGTTCTCTGTGTGGATGCCGCTTCCGGAAGTCCATTCTGGGCCTGGGCAACAAAACATTAGCTACCAGTTCTGCCGAAGTGGTGGGAACCGGCTGAATCCCACCACTGCCCGCACCAGCACACATGGCGGTTTGCTCATTGGATCTGATGGTTGAGATTTTGTGTGGCTTAGTTCTGGATCTTCGGCTGAGTCAGGAGGGCTTTGCTTATTGATGGTTATGAAGGCTCTCCAACTGGCTGAGAGCCATCAAGATGGGTGGGAGCCTCTCTGCGAGGGGACGTGGTTAATCAATGATCAGCCTGGGTGAGCGTGCCTGATTGTCCCCACTGACTCCAGGTTCATCCGGAGGACAACGATGTTTTTTGTCCTTGAAGGGGAAAGGGAAACTTTGATAAACAATGTCCTTTGACCTACAGGAAAGGGCCCTTCCAGGATACCCGTGCAATTCCAGCTTGAAAGATTGAAGCATTTAACTTTCCACTATTTTCCCCACTCGGGACGATTGGATTAGTGCAATCAGTTTTTTTTTGGTTTCACAGAGTAGTGAAAAGTAGCATCAGGCCTTCTTTGAGAAAGTCTGAATTTGTCTCTCTTAGAAGGGCAGCCAAGTGACAGAATGACAGAGTTGGCAGGGACCTTGGAGGTCTTTCTAGTCCAACCCCCTGCTCAGGCAGGAAACCCTATATGACTTCAGATAAATTGTCATCCAATCTCTTCTTTAAAACCTCCAGTGTTGGAGCGTCCACAAATTCTAGAGGCAGGTTGTTCCACTGGTTAATTGTTCTCGCTGTCAGGAACTTTCTCCTTAGTGACATGATAGCAGTGTTCCAATATTTGAGGGGCTCCTAAAAGGATGAGTGGGTCAAGCTATTCTCCAAAGCCCCTGAAGGCAGGAGAAGAAGCAACGGATGGAAACGAATCAAGGAGAGAAGCAACCTGGAACTAAGGAGAAATTTCCTGACAGTTAGAACAATTAGCCAGTGGAACAACCTGCCTCCAGAAGTTGTGAATGCTCCAAAACTGGAACTTTTTAAAAAGAGATTGGACAGCCATTTGTCTGAAATGGTATAGGGGGTTGGACTACAAGACCTCCAAGGTCCCTTCCAATTCCTATTCTATTCTATTCTATTCTATTCTATTCTATTCTATTCTATTCTATTCTATTCTATTCTATTCTATTCTATTCTATTCTATTCTATTCTATTCTATTCTTTATTATTCTATTCTTTATTATTCTATTCTTTATTATTCTATTCTATTCTATTTATTATTCTATTCTATTCTATTCTATTCTTTATTATTCTATTCTTTATTATTCTATTCTTTATTATTCTATTCTATTCTATTCTTTATTATTCTATTCTATTCTATTCTTTATTCTATTCTTTATTATTCTATTCTATTCTATTCTATTCTTTATTATTCTATTCTATTCTATTCTTTATTATTCTATTCTTTATTATTCTATTCTATTCTATTCTATTCTTTATTATTCTATTCTATTCTATTCTATTCTATTTATTATTCTATTCTATTCTATTCATTATTCTATTCTTTATTATTCTATTCTATTCTATTCTATTCTATTCTTTATTATTCTATTCTATTCTATTCTATTCTATTCTATTCTATTCTATTCTATTCTATTCTATTCTATTCTATTCTATTCTATTCTATTCTTTATTATTCTATTCTTATTCTTATTTTGTATTATGACTACAATCATTCATTTTGTGACCAAAGTTACAATGGTACTGAAAAGAGGGACATATGACCATTTCCCCACACTTACGACCATTGCAGCATTCCCTTGGTCATGTGACCAAAATTCTATATCTATATATATAAAGGACCTTTAATGCAGTAAGCAGAGCTTTATCCATACGGTTTTGATGTTCTTCCTCTGCTCCCTCTGATCTTCTTCCTCAGATTATGATAGGGTTTTGTTTGCAATGCTGGGAATTTAAGCACGGTTCTGACACTGGACAAAGGGTTGAAATCCCTCTGGGGTGGCACCGAGATTATTCTTCTACTTACTTCTACATGGCTGGATCAGAAAATGCCTAGAAATTTGGGGGATCAGTAGAGCATTCAGAGATAATTCAAAGCGTCAGTGAGTGCGTGGGGAAAAAACTAAGTAAAAAGTTTAACAGCCAAGGCCGAAAACCCTTGACAAAGTCAAAACCGATACACGAATATTCACTGTCCCCTTTGGGATTTGTTTGAGAAATGACTCAGCTTTGCAACTATTTCAGCAAAAGTAAATGGGGGGTGGGGTGGGGGGTCTATCGGCTCTCAAAGCAAGGAGTGATGCAGAATAGCCCACTTGCCACACACAGATCACCTAAACTTTATTTTGCAAAAAGCAAAAGCAGAGCTGGAAACTCTGACCGAAAGAGCCCGAACACAGACAGCGGTGAGATGATAGGAATGCAGTTTGGGACAGGCAAATGTGGAGCTGAGGCAATTAGAGGGTGTCAACTTGTTTTTTTTAAAAAAAGGGGGATTGTAGAACAATAAATGGAGGCAACTGGCATCAGAAGAAGATGCAAATAGAATTAACGTGAGCTTATTTGAATCCTTGCTCTGATAATTAACTTGGATTTAATCTGGAAAAGTTTGGGAAAATAAATAAATGAATAAATGTGAAGCCAAGCCCAGTAGAGGGAGTCCTGGAGTTACAACTGCAACCCAGCCCGAACTTTGATCACGTGACCCTGGGGATGCTGCAACGGTCGTAAGTGTGGAAAAACGATCACTAAATGAATGATTGTAGGTCAAGGACTACGTCCGTGTGCTCAAGCCGGTAGAGATTGCATACTCTTGTTTTTACATATTGGCCTTCCCTCCAAAGTGATTCCGTGCAGGAAGTTTTCGTTCTGGACCCTACAACACAGAGTCATCCCCCAAAGGCTCTTTTTCAAAAGGGAGACGGATTTTTTGAGCTTGAAGATGTATGTCTATGTCTGTGTCCATGTCTATGTTGTCTATGTCTACGTTGTCTATGTCTATGTCTATGTCTACAGTATGTATATGTCTATATGTCTACATTGTCTATGTCTACGTTGTCTATGTCTATGTCTACAGTATGTCTATGTCTATGTTGTCTATGTCTATGTTGTCTATGTCTATGTCTATGTCTACAGTATGTATATGTCTATGTTGTCTATGTCTATGTTGTCTATGTCTATGTCTACAGTATGTATATGTCTATATGTCTATGTTGTCTATGTCTATGTTGTCTATGTCTATGTCTATGTCTACAGTATGTATATGTCTATGTTGTCTATGTCTACGTTGTCTATGTCTATGTCTACAGTATGTATATGTCTATATGTCTACATTATCTATGTCTACATTGTCTATGTCTATGTCTATGTCTACAGTATGTATATGTCTATGTTGTCTATGTCTACGTTGTCTATGTCTATGTCTATTTCTACAGTATGTATATGTCTATATGTCTATGTTGTCTATGTCTATGTTGTCTATGTCTATGTCTATGTATACAGTATATATATGTACATGTATACAGTATGTAGATGTAGATGTACAGTAGTGGCCAAAATTGTGGAAACCTTTTGGGAAAAGTGTACAGTAGAAATGCCACCTTTGGTTAAGTTTCCACCCATTTTTCTTCTAATTTCTTTATAACTGTAGCCTTGTTCACTTCATAATACTATTTTACATCGCTTTCTGGGCAACCAGTCAACTCTTTGCACCATGACTTTAATTTTATTACGTTTTACAAGCTCACTCAATGAAAGAACACAAAAAAACCCAGCCAACTTGATAGCGATCACATCACACGCTGACAAATGTCCTCCTCTCAGCTTCAAGACAGGACATCAATAACTGACTCCTACTGTGATCTGATTGGCTCATTGCCAAAACAAGATGACACCCGATTGGCTCCCTAAACACTCATGCTCATTGGCTACCATCAGAGGAAGGAAAGCTACCTGAGATCAACCTAAGCAAGTTGTGCTTCCTTTTTCTGGTTATTTGGCTATAACTTTTCATAGAACACAGTACAGATAATTGAACAAACTTTGTTGCATTACATTCTTGATTAAATTATCTTTCCATTGATATATAATTTGATGGTACTACTCCCCCCCCCAAAAAAGTGGTGTTATTAGCCATCAAACCTCAAAAATACACTTTCCCCAAAAGGTTTCCACAATTTTGGCCGCTACTGTATATGTATGTGTATATGTATACACTACGTAGATGTATATGTATACAGTATGTAGATGTATGACATGCCTGTTATTTAATCCCAAGTTTTAACACGTTGAGAGCAGACGGTGTAATAAAGAATTGGGCTTCAGTTCAATCTTAATTTAGAGATAAATTCTTTCCGACTGAGTCTACGGAATAATTAGGGACGGACTATAAATGGTGACCAAGGCAAGAAAAAAAAAAAAAGGACCTAGAAATGCTGCAGAAGTAAAAATTGTCATGTATATAAAGGTGCTTTTTCAAAAGGCAGCTGTACTTTCTAGGTTTTTTTTTTCTCTTGAAGACATTTCGCTTCTTCTCCAAGAAGCTTCTTTCAATTCTTCTCCGACGAGAAGCAAAACATCTTCAAGAAAAAAAAAACACACACAAGAAAGTCCATCTTTAATATTTATATGTTACTTATATGGAAGGGTCTAGAGCAGGGCTTTTCAACCTGTGGTATGCGTACTACTTGTGGTACATTAACGAGTGGCAGGTGGTACACAGCCCTGCCTAGCCAAGTGTAGTGGGGGAGGGAAAGAGCCAGCACAGGCAAGGACTTACAGTGAGAGAGTCCTCTGGAGCTGCAGAGGCACGGAGGAGAGAAGGAGGGAGGGCGATGGAGAGTGGAAGGATTCTTATGTGCTTTTGTGACTTTGAAGTTCTGGGATTTGTGCAATGTGGGCTTTGTGTTCTTAAGGAGTGTTTGGCAATTTCTATTTGGCTGACGTCTCGTGTTAGCTTCTATTGCTCTGCTATTGTTAGCTGTAAGTTTTGCTGCAAGGGATTTTGAAGTATTTTTCTCCTGAATGGATTTTGCCTATAGATTCCTTTATGAATGGAGCCATTTGGGGAGGCTGCCTTAGCCGGCAGCCAATACTTACTACATTTTTTTTTCTTCCTTACTTTCCTTTCTAGCCAGTAGTTAATTCTTAAAGGGCAATGTGCCCTTTTAAGCTAGTTCACTCAGCAGTTTGTCTTTTCTGTTTCTGGAGGCTTCTCCTTGTTTGATGAATATATGGAAGAGAAAAAATATGGGGGGAGGTTCAAGTTCTTCCTTCAGAAGGAGGTGGGCATGAGAAAGAGGGAGGCAGGGAAGGAGGGAGGGAGGGAAGTCCCGCCTTAGCCCTTGGCCACCAGCAGCCCTGCCATTGACTTTACTTGTCAAAAGGTTGCAGAAGGGGATCACATGACCCTGGGACACTGTGACCATCATAAATATGAATCAGTTGCCAAGTATCCAAATATAAATCACATGACCCTGGGCATGCTGCAATGGTCATAAGTGTGAAAATGGTCATAAGTCATTTCAGTGCAATTGCAACTTTGAACAGGGTTTTTTTTTTGGTCATCAAGTTTTTGACACCTTGCTAGGTGGTACTCGAATATTGCCATATCCTAAAAGTGGTACAATCGGTGAAAAGGTTGAAAAGCCCTGAGAGGTCTATGCATACGTTGTATAGAGTATGGTTAAATGTGTGTTATGTAGGTGTACACTTTGAGAGCAAGCAACTAAATTTCATTTTTAATGTGTGCCGTGGTGCCCACAGTAAAAAATGACAATAAAAATTATCATCCTCATCCTCATCCATCTGCCTTTGGGGAAAAAAAAAAAAAAAAGCACCTTTGGGACAACCATGACGTGGATGACTCAGAATCTCCCTGGACACAGAGTCATCCCCTTCCTCTCCTGCCGAAGTTAAGTAAAATGCAACAGTGGCTTGACCTCTGCTCGGATCATAAATGTCCACCTGGAATGCAGAAGCTTTGACTGATGGAGGAAGAAACAGCCGGGGTGAAAAGTGAAACGGGCTTTGCGGCGAAACACCAAAATAAATCTGATGTCAAACAATTTCTGGATTGGAAGCCTCGCCTCCCAAGAATGTTGGCGAGGAGCTGTCCAACCGCTTCTCTCCATTTACCCCCACCTCCCAAGCAGGGTTTTTCCCCCCTCGAGTAATTGGCTGGATTGGAACACACCTCTTTGGTTCATGATTATCCCCCTTCCACGTTTCTTTTTGCGCCTGGAAGCAAAGAGAGAGAGAGAGAGAGACGAGCCAAAGAGGAAGAAAAAGAGTGGGTGGATTTATTTATTCAGTTGAGAACTGCAAACTTACATGTTTTGGGGTGGCCGTTTTTTTGCAGAGGGATCATTGGCTAAACACGTGGCCGCGCTTGGGACATCTGCAGCCCACTTGATTGGAGATATTGGATTCGCACCGAGGACATTCCTGGTTGCTTAGATCAGCAGGAGAGCAATTCTGGAAGGAAAAAAAAAGAAAAGGCGCCTGCTTGCCAAAGCTTGCCTACTCAATTCACAAGACAGACCCTTCTCTATGGGGTCTCCACTCTGGGAAATAATAATAATAATAATAAAGTTGGAAGGGACCTTGGAGGTCATCTAGTCCAACCCCCTGCTCAGGCAGGAAACCCTATACCATTTCAGACAAATGGCTGTCCAGTCTCTTCTTAAAAACTTCCAGTGTTGGAGCATTCACCGCTTCTGGAGGCAGGTGGTTCCACTGGTTAATTGTTCTCACTGTCAGGAAGTTTCTCCTCAGTTCTAGGTTGCTTCTCTCCTTGATTAGTTTCCATCCGTTGCTTCTTGTCCTGCCTTCAGGCACTTTGGAGAATAGCTTGACTCCCTCTTCTTTGTGGCAGCCCCTGAGATATTGGAAGACTGCTATTATATCCCCCCTCGTCCTTTTCTTCATTAAACTAGGCATACCCAATTCCAGCAACCGTTCTTTGTATGTTTTAGCCTCCAGTCCCCTGATCATCTTTGTTGCTCTTCTCTGCACTCTTTCCAGAGTCTCAACATCTTTTTTTTATTATTGTGATGACTAGAACTGGATGCAGTATTCCAAGTGTGCTCTTATTAAGGCTTTGTAAAGAGGTACTAGAACTTCACGTGATCTCGATTCTATCCCTCTGTTAATACAGCCTAGGACTGCGTTGGCTTGTTTGGTAGCTGCAGCACATTGTTGGCTCATACTTAAGTGATTGTCCACCAGGATTCCCAAGATCCCTCTCACAGATACTGGCATCAAGTCAAGTTTCACCCAGTTTGTACCTATAAGGGCCATAGCACTCATCCTTATGATGTTTCTGTTGGCTATTTTATTCCTCTGTTCCTACAATGCAGGAAAATCTGTCCGTGAAAACCAGTCCTCAGCCCAAGACTGAAAGATATCCTGGAAGCCTTTCAACGCGAATTAAATAACATGCTGAACGAACATGAACCCTTTACAGGTTTTTCCAGCTTGGCTTCTCTTTGGAAAGGGAGGCACATTCCAGACTGATCTTGGCCCGTTCTCCTGCGAGGCTAGGATGCAGAGATGTGATTTAACCCTAGCACTTCACCTCCTTTTCTTCACGATAAGTATCTGGGAAAAGTCGCAACGGCCTCGACTGGGCAATCTGTAAACGTTACAAGATAGGGTTGAATTTCCGCGGAATGCAGTCAAACCGAATCTTTAAGGCAGGAGTTTGTCATTTTTTCTCTGGACCTTGGGTCACTCTGGAGTCGAAGCCGTGATCAGAGCCTAAATTAAATCAAATTAAATTAAATCCCTGCATTTGTCTTTCCTCAGTGCAAATAGGCAGCTTAGCACTTAGAAAGTGTTAAGAGTTTCCATTCGGTGGAATTTCAGTTCCAGTCCCAAAGCCCCCCCTCCCCCCAAAAAAGTTACAAATATATTCTAAACCTGCCATCCGTTAAAAACCGTTCTTCCTTGCCATCATCGTCCCTTAGGTGAGCTTTCAGGGATGATAAAAAATCAGAATAAAAGTTGTATGTCGAGAGAAGAGAATATTTGTAGCTGAGGATTGAACTGTGGGGTCTTTGGTGCTCTCTGAGCCTGGTTGTTTCCTTGCAGACGTTTCATTACCCAACTAGGTAACCTCATCAGTGCTAGAAGGGAGTGAGGGAGTAGGAGTAGGAGTAGGAGGAGAAGGAGGAGGAGGAGGAGGAGGAGGAGGAGGAGGAGGAGAGAAGGAGAAGAAGAAGAGAAGAAGAAAGAAGAAGGAATGAGAGGAGAGAAGAGGAATAGAGAGGAGGAGAAGAAGAGAAGAAGAAGACGAAGAAGCCGAGGGGGGAGGGAGGAGGAGAGAGGAGGCACTGTGGGTATTGGATCCTAAGACTTCATGATGGAACTCAACGGGTGAAGACCAGAATGGGGGGGAGGAGGAGGGAGATAAGAGAAGGAAGGAGAAGCTTGCAGATGTTTCATGGCCCAAACTAGAAGAAAGAAGAAAGAAGAAAGAAGAAGAAAGAAGAAAGAAGAAAGAAGAAAGAAGAAGAAAGAAGAAAGAAGAAAGAAGAAGAGAAGAAGAAGAAAGAAGAAGAAAGAAGAAAGAAGAAAGAAGAAAGAAGAGGAAGAGGAAGAGGAAGAGGAAGAGGAAGAAGAAGAAGAAGAAGAAGAAGAAGAAGAAGAAGAAGAAGAAGAAGAAGAAGAAGAAGAAGAAGAAGAAGAAGAAGGACGACAACTGTGGGGTCCTTGGTGCTCTCTGAGCTTGGTTGTTTTCTTGCAGACGTTTCATTACCCAAGTAGGTAACATCATCAGTGCTAGAAAGGAGTGAGGGAGGAGGAGGAGGAGGAGGGGGAGGAGGAGGAGGAAGATAACTGTGGGGTCCTTGGTGCTCTCTGAGCCTGGTTGCTTCCTTGCAGACATTTCATGGCCCAACTAGGTAACCTCATCAGTGCTAGGAGGGAGCGGAGTTGTATAAATCTTTAATAAAACTTTCGGGCTCATCTGAATTCTCTTTGCCCTTGTATCCCCCAATTTCCTAAGATTTATGAATGCATTCGTTTGCAGCTCGGGTTTTCCTCCCTTTGCGCTCGTGAAAAAGGAGTTTTCCATTCGTGGGGCGGATGTTTGGGGGGGAAACTACTCCAGGCAAGGTTCGAATCCCCTGGCATCCCCTAGCGGTGCCCCCATTCGAAACTCTTGTCAAAGAGACGCTCGGAGAGAAAACAAGACTCTCTTAACTTCGGAAGCATCACGTCCGCGTCCCCCCCCCAAAATCCGGACATCCTACACCCCCAGATCCTTGAACTTCGCCTCGGGGCCGTCCCTGACCTTGCAGCGCCGTTTCCCCCCAGTTGCATCAGCCGGGCGCTTAAAGCGAAAAGAATTACCGTCTAAAACCACGCGCTCCATTAGTAATCTTACACAAGCACAACACAAACTGGCGGACCGGAGGGTGGCGAGAGAGAGCAGAGCTCCGTCATCTCTTTTCGCCCTCCTCCAAGCAGGGGAGGGAGGGGAGGACGGGCCCTTTTCGGAGCCGGCAGGAACTGGCCCGCATCCTTTGATCCTTTGCAAAAAAATAAATAAAAATAAAATTAAAAAAAAATCCACCCGGGGAGAGAGACGGGAGCGCGCGGCTGGGGCGAAATTTTTGGAGCCAGGAGAGCGCGCGGCTGCTGCTTTATTTTTAATGCTTATTATTTTGTCCTCCCCTTCCCCACGCGTGGCCGAGCTTCCCCCTTTCCCCCCCCCGCCGGAGAATGGGCTCTTCCGTGCTCCTCACATGACGAGCGAGGCACTTTCGCTTTTCCATATATAGAGGCCAGGCGGTGTGACAGCTCCCGCGAGGGCGAAGAGCAGGATTGAAAGGTGGATACGGCGGCGCGCTTTTACGCAGCCGGCTGGAAACCTGGGAGAGCTCCGCGCGCCTGGCCGGGAGAGACAGCGCCTCTCGCCCGTCCTGCCTTTAAGAGAGGGGAAGCTCGCCCACCTCTTTCCTTCTTTCCTCCAAGAGCCAGCCGCCCCCAGCCCCCACATCAGAGAACCCCCCCCCCCCGCGCATCCATCATGAATGGGACTTTAGATTGCCTGCAGGACCATACGCTGAACGAAGAGCAAGGGGCGTTCATGTTCACTTCGGAATCCGTCGGGGAAGGGCATCCAGGTAAGGCTTTGTTGGAAGTCCTACGTTCCAGGTGGGTCGGGGATGTCAGGGGTCTCCTTCCCCGCCAGTAGATCTCCTCCCTGGAGGGTTGTTTTTTTAAGAAGAGACGGGATGACCATTGGTCTGAAATGGGATAGGGTCTCCTGCTTGGACTAGAAGACCTCCAAGGTGCCTTCCAACTCTGTTAGTCTACTATCTTGACCGCGTTTATGATCCTCTCTCCGGTCAGGTCAGCCATAGTCATGATTCCTTCCTTTGGGCACCTGGGCCTTGAAACCTTGGTAGGAGTACAGGGTGCCTTCAGAGCACCGGGACCTGGAGAAGGTGGACGTGAGCCAAGAACACTTACACCTTGTTTACCTGAGAGGACAGGTTTATCCGGGAGGGCAAGACTCAGAGAAAACAGCGGGACTAAGTTCAGGATAGAGAACTGCACTCAAGTCTCCAGTCCTGCGCGTTCCTTGGGTTGATTTCAATTGGCACTTATTCTCGGGTAGATGTGTAGAACATCCGCTCCCAAGTCTCCTGCTGAAATCAATACGTTGATAAGGGTGGGATCTGTTTATGGCAAACCCTAGAGTCATATTAAGGGGTGTGGGGTGTGTGTGGAAAGATGAAGGAGATCTATTTTCACCTATCTTTGGGAGGAGGTCGTGGAGAAGAACAACCTGTTCTTTCTGCTTCTCCATATCTGGAGGGTTGTTGTTTTTCTTTTTTCTTTTGCTCCTCCTGTTTTTAGTTAAGGGTCCGTTGAAAATGTCCATGTTGCTTAAAAAAGAAAGAAAAGAAAGAAAAAAAAAAGACAGGAAGGAAAGGGAAGGAGACAGCCGTGCATCTTCTCCTGAACGTGGCCTCCTGGATTTCTTCCGCGTAGAACTCGGTCACGAAACGGCCATTGGCCAAAGCAGCCGCGCTACATATTACTCCCAGTTCCGCCCGGTCCTTTTAATCACCGTGGGTGCGAGACAGCAAATGAAGGGGGCCGCTGGCCCGTCTCATATTTTTCTCATAAATTGTAAAAGCCAACCAGATTGTTTGCTTACTGCTACCGTAGTACGACTACTACAGGATTCCTCCCTGAGCAGGCCTGCAGAAGGCAGCTGGCCAAACTCTGTGTACTGATACCGCAGCCCGGTTTATTTTACTCTGCTAAGCATGGAGAGACAAGGTACATGCTTCCAGTGGATGGAAATAACTCGGTGTCCTTCATGCAGAAGGCCAGGCTATATCAGAGCTATGTTATACTTAGATAACATGTTTAGGATTGTGAGCCTTGCGACATAATTTATGGATTTCCTTTTGAGTTATATGAATAGCTGCTATTCTTTTTTGTTAATGCCATCTAACATTTTGGGGGAGGGGGTTATCATTCTGTGGTCCTTTACAGGGTGTCCTGTGAGAGATAGAACCTGGCTGATAGTTTTTCCCCCACCAGGAGCTGATTTGGACATTGAAGCTCTGACAGTTTTTCATTTCTGATACTTCCTTGGAACAAAGAATGGCTAGGCTGGATCTGAGCAGGTTCCGGTGCCCTCTCACCCAGTGAACAACAACAGAACAGAAAATAGAATAGAATAGGAATAGGAATAGGAATAGAATAGAATGCAGAATAGAATAGAATAGAATAGAATAGAATAGAATAGAATAGAATAGAATAGAATAGAATAGAATAGAATAGAATAGAATAGAATAGAATGCAGAATGCAGAATGGAATGCAGAATAGAATAGAGTAGAGTAGAATAGAATAGAATAAAATAGAATAGAATAGAATAGAATAGAATAGAATGCAGAATGGAATGCAGAATAGAATAGAATGCAGAATAGAATAGAATGTAGAATAGAATAGAATAGAATAGAATAGAATAGAATAGAATAGAATAGAATAGAATAGGAATAGAATAGAGCAGGACGAGACGAGACTAGACTAGACTAGACTAGACTAGAGTAGAGTAGAGTAGAGTAGAGTAGAATAGAATAGAATAGAATAGAATAGAATAGAATAGAATAGAATAGAATAGAATAGAATAGAATTCTTTATTGGCCAAGTGTGATTGGGTACACAAGGAATTTGTCTCTGGTGCATAACCTCACAGTGTACACACATGCGACAACAAAGTAATAGGTCATAGATCAGGGGTGTCAAACTCGCAACGTGACGTGCCGTGACGTCTCACAACTTTTCGCCATTGCCGGCAACGGAGTGGGCGCGATTTCACTATGATCCCTCTGGCCCACGGGCCGGCAGTTTGACATCCCTGTCATAGATCATAAACCATAGCCATTTGATTGAAGCTTTAACAGAAGAAAAATCTTCTGGTGTAACTCACTTCCTGGCACAAAACACAGGTCGTCCTCATCTTACGACCACAACTGAGCCCAAAATTTACGTCGCTAAGCAGGACCGTCGTTCAGCGGGTTTTGTCCCATTTTACGACCTGGCTCGTCCAAATCGCTAAGCAAAATTGCTGCTGTTGTTAAAAGTTAGTAACGGGGAATGTTAAGGGGATCCGGCTTTCCCCCTGTTGACTTTGCTTGTCAGAAGGTCGCAAAAGGGGATCACGTGACTCCGGGGCACTGCAACCATGATAAGTATGAGCTATTTGCTGTCTGAATTTTGATCATGTGACCACGGGGATGCTGCGACGGTCGTAGATGTGGGGAAACGCTCGTAAGTCACTTTTTTTTAGTGCCGTTGTAACTTTGAACAGTCACTAAATGAACTGTCGTAAGTCGAGGACTGCCTATATCTTCCTGCTGGGTCAGAAGCAGTTGAGATGATGACACGAATTCTCGTTGAGGAGATGCTTCTAGTTTCAGTTTTGGACCCAGAGTTTTCGGTGATCGATCCATTTCTCAGAAAGGAAAGAGACAGTTATTGGCTAAAAATCCCTGGGATGTCTTCTGCCACCCAAATTTAACTTTTTTGCTTTATTTCCCTACACAAATGGGACCCTTTGAAACAGCCCAAGAGGGTACACAACCACAATTTATAGCAGTGGCCAAAATTGTGGAAACCTTTTAGGAAAAGTGTACGGTAGAAATGCCACCTTTGGTTAAGTTTCCACCCATTTTTCTTCTAATTTCTTTATAACTGTAGCCTTGTTCACTTAATAATACTGTTTTACATCGCTTTCTGGGCGACCGGTCAACTCTTTGCACCCTGACTTTAATTTTATTACGTTTTACAAGCTCACTAAATGAAAGAACACAAAAAAACCCAACCAACTTGATAGCGATCACATAACACACTGACAAATGTCCTCCTCTCAGCTTCAATACAGGACATCAATCACTGAATCCTACTGTGATCTGATTGGCTCATTGCCAAAACAAGATGACACCTGATTGGCTCTCTAAACACTCATGCTCATTGGCTACCATCAGATGAAGGAAAGCTACCTGAGATCAACCTAAGCAAGTTGTGCTTCCTTTTTCTGGCTATAACGTTTCATAGAATACAGTACAGATCATTGAACAAACTTAGTTGCATTACATTCTTGATTAAATTATCTTTCCACTGATATATAATTTTATGGTACTACTCCAAAAAAAAAAAAAGTGGTGTTATTAGCCATCAGACCTCAAAAATCCACTTTTC
Source organism: Azemiops feae (assembly GCA_023970755.1). Taxonomy (NCBI): domain Eukaryota; kingdom Metazoa; phylum Chordata; class Lepidosauria; order Squamata; family Viperidae; genus Azemiops; species Azemiops feae. The sequence continues at coordinate 618,973 of JALGBA010004151.1, read as the reverse complement.
CCAAAAGGTTTCCACAGTTTTGGCCACTACTGTATATCTTCTGAGCCTTGCTGATTCTCAACGCTGATTTTCTTTGCAGCTTGGCTGCTTCTCGTATCCGCCCCTCTCGTTAAAAGAGTTTAATGAGTATATATATATATATATATATATATGGAAATTGGGTGGATATTGACATTTGGATATGGATGTGTCTTGCTCTTGATTTCAAACTTTAATTTTTGACATCGATCTATTGAGCTGGGTAAAATAGGGCCTTTTCGTTCTCCTCCTCCATTGTTCTGCTTTGCTGCATTCGTGACGTAAGGTTAGTTTTCTTCAGCATCCAGGCTATCCATTTCATGGTATGTTCGACCCACAACAGCCTCTCATTTGTACAACTCATCCCAGGTTTAATGTAAAGTTATTTATTTCCAGATTTCAGAACTGTCTCTCGGGCCCTTTGAAGGCAAAGTCCGTTTCGGAACGAAAGCACGGAGCAAAACTCACCGTAATGCACCAACCTCTTTAAGCGAGCAGCACAAGAGAGTGAGAGAAATTGTAGCACATAATGTGCTGATTTAAAGAAGGGAATTTCAACAACAACAATAATAACAAAAACAGGGAAAGCTGGTCAATTCTGTAACAGTGGGACTTATTTCAAGCAAATCTTGCCACAGGAGGCTTGAACAGACAGATTTTAATGATGGACCAAGTCAGATGGAACTTAGCAGCTGGCTTCTCTTGAGTGACCTTGTCTCTGTTGGAAACTGAGGAAGGACAGGCCAGGTTGGTAGGTGGAGAGCAGAACCTCACATAAGATTTCTCATCTGTGATTGGGAAATTAAAAAAAAAATATCCCAAGCAGAAGCAGGTCAAATCCGTTTTGTGTTATTCTGAAGGACGAGGGGTGACGTGATAACAGTCTTCCAATATCTCAGGGGCTGCCCCAAAGAAGAGGGAGTCAAGCGGTTCTCCAAAGCACCTGAGGGCAGAAGAAGAATCAACAGATGGAAACTAATGAAAGAGAGAAGCAACCTAGAACTAAGGAGAAACTTCCTGACAGTGAGGACAATTAACCAGTGGAACAACCTGCCTCCAGAAGCTGTGAATGCTCCAACACTGGAAGTTTTTAAGAAGAGACTGGACTGCCATTTATCCAGAATAGTATCAGGCACAAAATCAACTGGGTGGCTTGGGCCAGCCACTGTCTCTCAGCCCTAGGAAGGAGGTAATGGCAAACCATTTCTGAAAAAAAAACCTTGCCCCCCCCCCCCAAAAAAAAAACCTACAGGGGTTTGTCCAGGCAAGTTTCCAGAAATCAAAAACAGAAAAGGATGGAGAGAAGGAAGGAATTTCCGGAAGGAAGGAAGGAAGGAAGGAAGGAAGGAAGGAAGGAAAAGAAAAGAAAGAAAAAGAAAGAAAGAAAGGGAGGGAGGGAGGGAGGAAAGAGAAAGAAAGAAAGAAAGAAAGAAAGAAAAAGAAAGAAAGAAAGAAAGAGAAAATATAATGGCAAGGTTCTTACTTTGTTCTGAAGTTCTATTGAGAAAGAGTTGAAAGGGCTTAACTGCAATTTGGTAGAGGTATCAAAAAAAACCTTTAAGGGAAATGTGAATCACTGCTTCTTGCTATATTTCAAAAGGCTTTTTCACGGGCTTGTCCAAGTCCATCATCCTGTAAGATCTGAAACTGGCAAAGCAGGAATAAACACAGCTCAGACCAGCCAGACTGGGTACAGAGTGAGGAAGGATATTTTGCAATTATGACAATTGTTAGCGGCCATCTCATTGGTTAGCTTCGTTGAGTTTAAAAATACTTAAAAGACACTGGGGAGTGGAAGAATCGAGACCTTTTTGGGAGCGGCTTCACATTCCCAGAACGAGTTTTGGGAAGAAGAAGCCACCTCTGTTTAAACAAGCCTTCAAGCTATTCCCAAGACTTTTCTAACTCTCTTCTAGTTGGGGACTTCTGGCTAGACCCATCCATGTTCCCTTTGATGGATTGGCTGCTGTCACTGAAAGCAGCTTGAAAGTGATTTTAAAGGAACTAAGTATCTCAACACTGACCTAATGATCAATGCGTGAATAATGTATAATCATAAACCTTTGGTCTACAGATAGTAGGCTGAATGCCTGGAAGCTATCGCGTTGGCAAGAGTACAGCGTGAGTTCTGTTTCAGGGCTGCCTAAGATAAGGGACAAGATTGTGCACCCACCTCCCTTTCATGTGTAGGAAGCCAACAAGGCATTTGAATTTTGCTTCAACATGGGGGTGGAACTTTGCTGCCATTTCTTAAGTCAGCTGCTTTACTTATGGGACATTAACTAATCAGAATAGAGCTGGAAGAGACCTTGCAGGTCTTCTAGTCCAGCCCCTTGCTCAAGCAGGAGATCTACACCATCTCAGACAAGTGACTGTCTAGCCTCTTCTTAAAAACCTCCTGTGATGAAGCACCCACAACTTCTGGAGGCAACTTCTGTTCCACTGGTTAATTGTCCTCACTGCTGGAAGTTTCTCCTTAATTCCAGGTTGCTTCTCTCCTTGATTAGTTTCTATCCGTTGTTTCTTGTCTTGCCTTCTGGTGCTTTGGGAAATAAATTGACCTCCCTCCTCCTTGTGGCAGCCTCTCAAATACTGGAAGACTGCTATCGTGTCACTCCTAGTCCTTCTTTTCTCTAAACTGGCCAAACCCAAATCCTGCAACCGTTCTTCGTATGTTTTAGTCTCCAGGCCTTTATTCATCTTAGTTGCTCTTCTTTGCACTTTTTCCAAAGTCTCAACATCTTTTTTGCTGAACATATGGTGTAGAACATGTTGTAACGCCAACTTTATCTCTTGATGTTCCATCATCTGTTGACGTTGCTAGTTCTGCTAGGAATTAAGGTCTCAACCATACCTTGTGTAATGGCTCCACCTCTAGTTGTATTACAGGGAAATAAATCCATACACACCAGGCGTACTTCTGAGTAGACATGCATAGGATTGCATAGGAAGCCCTCTTGATTAGGTTCTGATCCATGCTTTTCAAGATGAAGCGTATAGCTAAATGTCTACGGAGATTCTCTGTCATCCAGGTCATGGTTGTCCCAAAGGTGCTCCTTCAAAAGGCAACTGGACTTTGTTTTTCCTTGAAGACGTTGCCCTTCTCATCCAAGAAGCTTCTTTAGTTCCTGAAGAAGAGCTGAAGAATCTTCTTGTGATGAGAAGTGAAATACCTTCAACGAAAAACAAAGTCCAGTTGCGTTTTGAAGAATCACCTTTGGGACAAAATGTAGATACATTGTATGCATCCAAGCAGAAAAATGAGGCGAATAGGTTATATAATGACCAGAGTCTCTTTCTTTGTGTAAAAGATAATATCTCCTTTGAGTCAAGCTCTACTCAAGTTCATGGACATATCCTTGTGGTCTCCTTGGCCAAGATAGAAATTTGCTTCCTATCACGATGTTTGTTCAGCTTCCCAGTAGCCTATAGCTGAGCATTGATCAGATGTGATCCAGCTTACCTTGTTTAACTTAGAATTGGCAAAGCTGAGGTCTTTTGGCTCAGGTTTATATTTATTGCAAGCAAATTCTAAGAAGCATACTGTCAACCTTCAAAGCGGTGGTCGTGTATCTTTTTTTTGTTTTTTTGCTTTTGGTTATAGGTTGACCCACATATCTGAGGGTTTAACGTCAGAGAAGAGCACACAGTGAGCTTGACAAACACATCAATTGGGGCAAATTGTTTTCCCTCAGTGACTCTTTAACGTTGTCCTACTGTACTTGGTTTGGGGAATATCGAATAGGGACACTCTAAAACCTGCTGGCGTAAAGTCAGGTTAAACACCCCTCTTCCACCAAGGTTTCACATGTGAATTTCAACAGAAATGTCAATAGTTCCCCCCCTTGCATAATCTGATTTCATTTGGTTCCCTGTGGGGGCAAACAAATGTGCTTTGTTGACACCAGCCTATTGGCATAGCTGAACCTTCTCTGATAGGGAATGAGATGGATAAACTGTTGTTTCTGATTTGCTTTCCATGATATTCCTCGTAAAATTCTATTCTGTTCTATATTCCATATTCCATTCCACATTCCATTCCATATTCTATTCTATTCTATTCTATTCTATTCTATTCCATTCCATTCCATTCCATTCCATTCCATTCCATTCCACTCCACTCCACTCCACTCCACTCCACTCCATTCCATTCCATTCCAGATTGCATTCTGCACTATTCTATTCTATTCTATTCTATTCTATTCTATTCTATTCTATTCTATTCTATTCTATTCTATTCTATTCTATTCCATTCCATTCCACTCCACTCCACTCCACTCCACTCCACTCCACTCCATTCCATTCCATTCCATTCATTCTGCACTATTCTATTCTATTCTATTCTATTCTATTCTATTCTATTCTATTCTATTCTATTCTATTCTATTCTATTCTATTCCATTCCATTCCACTCCACTCCACTCCACTCCACTCCACTCCACTCCATTCCATTCCATTCCATTCCATTCTGCACTATTCTATTCTATTCTATTCTATTCTATTCTATTCTATTCTATTCTATTCTATTCTATTCTATTCTATTCTATTCTATTCTATTCTATTCTATTCTATTCTATTCTATTCTATTCTATAGATTTGGAAGCTGAAACCCATGTTTCTGTAAGGCTCCCAGGAGGGGCCAGGTAAAGTGATGCCCATGACTTGTAGTAATCCTGGTAACCTAATTCATTAACTACCTAATCCCATTTAAGGTCCTTTTCCTGGTACTGCTGAGTGCCAGAATATCAGTGAATGGGGGCGGGGGGGTACCACTTTCTCGTCTATGACTGATCATCCCAAAAAACCAAGCAGGACTGAGCTTGGATGGAGACCACCAGAGAATCTCAGGTCAGTCGGTCGGGCTAGGAAGCTGAAGAAGCAACCCAAAAGAAGGCAATGGCAAAATATGTCTGCATTGTTGACGAGAAAAATAGCATGGAAATGTTTCATGAAGTCACCAGCAGCTGAGCTGAGTTCAAGGAGACTTTATTGTTTTGCAATAGTTGTGCTCTAGGAACAGTAGTGTCCAGGGCGTTACGTTGGCAGTTAACAGAATCCAGTAATTTTTATCTCAATGATGAAAGCTTCAGCTGTTGCATTCTTACACAACAACATACTGTTCGAAGTACAAAATGAGACCAGTTATTCTCTTATTCCCTGACAAGACTGTTTCACATATTCATGGAGTTCACCATTGTAACTTAACAGAACAACAGAGTGGGAAGGGGATCTTGGAGGTCCTCTAGTCCAATCCCCTGCCAAAGCAGGAGATACTATACTATGTCATTCAAATAGTTGTCCAATCTCTTCTTAAAAACCTCCGGTGATGGAGCACCCACAACTTCCGGAGGCAGGCTGTTCCACTGATTAATTGTCCTCACTGTTAGGAAGTTTCTCCTTAATTCCAGGTTGCTTCTCTCCTTGATTAGTTTCCATCCATTGCTTCTTGTCCTGCCTTCTGGTGCTTTGGAGAATAGCTTGACCCCCCTCTTCTTTGTGGCAACCCTTCCAATATTGGAACAACTGCTATCATTTTTATTTTATTTTTTTTATCATTTTTATCTTTGAACAATTTACATCCTATTTTATAATGTAGCTTCTGTATCATCAACATTTACACATCGAACAGTTGCAAGGGCTCACGGGGCCCTAGACCAGATCCTCAAAGTATATATTCATAGTGATTGTGTGGCAATTAAGGAGAGATTGAATATAGACAAACATTTTTTTCCAGAGTTGAAAAGAGGGAAGTTAGAGCTGTGACTGTTATCACCCCTGATGGCTCTAGTCAAACAGATCATGGAGATGATGATGATGACGACGACGACAATGATGATGACGATGACAATGATGATGATGATGAATTTCCAGCAGATCACCTTCCTTTGCATCTATTAAATTACTCATTCCTTTTCTTTTCATAGATACACAACTTCCTTCCCTTCCCCCTCCCCTCCCTCCTCTCTCCTCCCCACCTCCCCTCCCCTCCCCTCCCCTCTCCTCTCCTCTCCTCTCCTCTCCTCTCCTCTCCTCTCCTCTCCTCCTCTCTCTCCTCTCCTCTCCTCTCCTCTCCTCTCCTCTCTCGCTCTCCTCTCCTCATGCTCTCCTCCTCCTTTCTCCTCTCCTCTCCTCTCCTCTCCTCTCCCCCTTTCTCCCGTGCTCTCCTCCTTTCTCCTCTCCTCTCCTCTCCTCTCCTCTCCTCTCCTCTCCTCTCCCCTTTCTCCCGTGCTCTACTTCTCCTCTCCTCTCCTCTCCTCTCCTCTCCCCTCTCCCCTCTCCCCTCTCCCCTGTCCTCTCTCTTTTTGTTTTCCTCATCAAAACGTCATCAAGCAAAAACTATCTAGGTTTAGTATTCACATAGAAAGCAGCCCATGCAATATATGCTCCAAGCCTTTTGCCAAACCCCGTTACCTTCATCTGTTGGCTTAGATCAATGCCTGAGTACGGTGGGCCACTTGTTAACAGAGAGATGGCCGGAGTCACCAGTAGCGAAACCAAACACACTTAGCAACAGTCAATTTGAAATGGCATCAGATAAACCCAAATGCTTTGTTTCTGCACCAGTAGAAGGAAGAACCACTCGTCTGAACCATCCTGTGGAGACCAGCAAGTTCAAGAGCCAGGGGTTTCTTTTGATACAGAGGTGTTTTTTTTTTCTTTGATCCTAAAACCAGATGTGAATGGAATATGTTGAGATTCCACCTTTACTTTCTGAATGGCAGAATTAAGCTCGGATGCCGATTTCCCTCGATTGTGAGTTGTTGACTGTTTTTAAAAAAACAGCAGCTAAGTGGTACAGAATGGATGATCAAGAGGTCTTCTCCACGGATTACTCTTTTTTGCAGTTTAGTGGGGCAAAAAGAGTTCCAATTTTTTTGGCGGGCTTCTCTTTTCTAATGTTCAACTCTCTTCTCTTTCAGACAAAATATGCGACCAGATCAGCGATGCTGTCCTTGACGCCCACTTGAAGCAAGACCCAGATGCCAAAGTTGCTTGTGGTAAGAGGTGGCTTCTTCTCCTCCTCATCAAGACAAACACTCCACATTTAACATTCCACATCAGAACATCTGACGGTAGTATCACAAATTGGGGGGTACCCATGGCAGAAGTGACGAGTGCTGAGTTACTATTTCCAAACTATATCCCAGAATTTCATCCAGCTGGAGAATGTTTGAGGTTGACCAACACTCTCTCTCTCACTGTAGCACAACCTAATTTTTGTATTGGAGGCAGACACGAGAGACAAGCGGGTGGGTTACAGCAGAGCAGAGCAGTATGGTGGCCTAATGGTGAAGACACTCGCCTCCCACTCAAACGGTTTCAGAGTTTGTTTATTTATTTATTTATTTTTAATATATTTTATTGATATTTTTTTTAAAAAAAAAACCATAAATCACTCAATACTTGGTGAACAGTGTGTTGTCCGGGTTACATTTGTAAAACAATCATTAACAATTAATTTCTATAATCCATATTCCACACATTAATTTTAGCTGATTTCCTCTTTCCCCCAAAATAACCTCTTTTGCAAGCATCGGGTTAATACGATTCTTATTATTTTGATAAATAACAGTTGAATGTATATATATATATATATATTCCAATATTCCTAAAAGTAATAATCACATTAGTATAATATTTCTTTTCTATTCAATCATTCTAGTTGCCTTATCGTAGATCCTGTTACAGTCCTTATTTTAGTTTATTCCTCCCACCAAATTCTAGATATTCTTACTGGTGAAGGTTTTCTCAAAAATTAATTACAGTTACATTTACAAATGTAACTCTATTTTTTTCCCCCATATAAGCCATCTCAACATAGCAGCAGATGTTTCTCTCCCGGGGCACAAAGGAGAAAAAAAAAGTCTGCTGTGAACTCCACATAGGTGTCAGGAAGGGAATCCAGCCAGTAAATGCTCAGCTCCATCCAGTCGTGCTGACTCTACCCAGAATTAAGAGATTACAGGAGTCGTAAAAAGGGAGTTATAGTATCAGCAGATACTATACAATTTGATCGATTTATAGCAAAATGTGTGTGAGTGAGATCAGGAGGAGGATGCAATGGAGTGAATATAATGCTCATTTGAGTTAAACAAAGGGGTCTTAGAATGGGTGTCAACGTAACTTCATTGATAAACAGTTGGTGGTTCTCACTTTGGCATCCAAGACATTTTTGTACCAAAGGTTTTCGCTTTTCATCCAAGAAGTTCTTCAGTTCAGTTCTGAAATGTTTTGAAAGAAAAAAAAAAACAACCAAAAAGTTCCCAGTTGCCTTTTGGAAAAGCATCTTTGGGATAACCATGACCTGGATGATGGAGAATCTCCATAGATTCGGTCTTGTAGTTTATTACTGAGTATTTAAGGCTCTCTCCGGATGTATAAAAGAAATAGTTGATGGATTGTGATAAAAGGGAACTGTGGTTATTTAAAACTTGGGAATTGTAAATATTAAATGTTAAATTTAAATATCAATGGGAAACTAAAAAATTGGGGAAAAACTAATTAGGACATGGATTGTCTACAAAGATTGAATGTTAAAATAACCAGGATACGTATAAACTAAAAACTATTGATAAATGTACGAAGGTTATTTTTATTCAGTCGATATGATAAGAATTGTATTAGTTTACTTGTGAGACAGTAAATACGAAGGGGAAAAGAGAGGAAATATTTAATGTAGTAAGTTTGAGACCTGTACTAAAGATACTTGTATGTTATTGAATTATCGATTAACTCAGCCGCCACGTTGCTTTTTAAATATGTAAATGTCAAACTAGAAAATCCATAAAATTTTCTTTAAAAAAAGAAAGAAAGAAATAGTTGTGGTAGTGCAATACCTAATTTTTCAGGGCTTTTACGGTAAGAATTAGTCCCTCGAATTCTCTTTAGACCTGTATGGTTGATTTGGGACTGAAGAGATCTGTTTCTCTAATTAGTAACCTAACCATTTTTTTTTTTTACTCTTAATCATTTTTTCTCCAATATTTTTTTCTTCAAAGCCAGTCCCATGAAGAACCCATTCCTGTAGTTTACAGAAGCTGTAAGAACAATAGCAGCCTAATCAGTAGCAGGCAGATGCATCTGGGCAAATCAGCTACAACGCAGATGTTAATTTCCCCCTCCGTTAAGCACTTTTGTTGTTGTTAGTTGTGAAATCGTGTCCGACCCATTGCGACCCCATGGACAACGTTCCTCCAGGCCTTCCTGTCCTCTACCATCTTCTGGAGTCCATTTAAGCTCATGCCTACTGCTTCAGTGACTCCATCCAGCCACCTCATTCTCGTGTCGTCCCCTTCTTCTATTGCCCTCACTCTTTCCCAGCATTAGGCTCTTCTCCGGTGAGTCCTTCCTTCTCATTAGGTGGCCAAAGTACTTGAGTTTCAACTTCAGGATCTGGCCTTCTAAAGAGCAGTCAGGGTTGATCTCCCCTAGGACTGACCTCCAGAGAAGGGAGCTGAGCCACCCTGAACTGCTTCCTTGAGGCAAATCCAAACACTGAGGGCTTGTATTGAATGGTTTTCTCCTCCCTAGACAAGCAATATTTTTTCTTTCACCTTTAGAGACAGTCTGTAAAACGGGAATGGTTCTTCTCTGTGGAGAGATCACCTCCAGAGCTGTGGTGGACTATCAGCAGATTGTCCGAGACACAATTATGAACATCGGCTACGACGATTCGGCTAAAGGTTGGTGGAACACTCAAAGAGCTCTGCTTTAAGCAGCTCATCCCTGCGAAGAAAACGAAATCTGACTCTATCTTGGTTGGCTTAGCTAGGATGCTCAAGAGACTGATGCAACTTTGCTTGAGCAACGCTCAGGTTTTTACTAGCAAGAGGTCTCCAGCTCTTTGCATAAGGAGATGAAAGCTATTTATGGGCTGGTCAAAGGTTATCTCAAGGTTGGGTCATCCCTCACACAGAAATGGCTTCATCGCATCCTTGCTATTTGTTCTTGACTTGACCAACTGGCTACAGGATTTCTAGCCATTAATGACATCAAAGTTGTTTATGGAGGCTTCAGGGGGAGCGTCGGGATCCTCCTTAAAGCTCTTCATTGCATAACTTGGTGAAGTTGTTTCTCTATGATTAATGGAATTTTACTCCGTAGGCTTTGACTACAAGACCTGTAACGTCCTTGTGGCTTTGGAGCAACAGTCCCCTGATATTGCCCAGGGGGTTCACCTACACAGGAACGAAGAAGACGTTGGCGCTGGAGACCAGGTAAGATCTGCGCCCTTACCCAAAGGCATAAGATATATTCTTTCTTGGTTGCGGATTTAGAGCTCAAATAAGCACCCTTGGGTTTGAAACGCAGAGCGGCGTTCTCAGGGATAAACTTCAGGAATGTAAAAAAGCAGTTATTCCAGGGGTCAAATCTCTTCCTTGTTGGCAAATCTGAGGCAAGGGTCAGGCATGCGGGAACTGATGGCTGACGTATTAACATATTTACATACTTATGCCGAGTACTGGGATTTTAGCCTGCAATTTGCTTTTCTTGCTCAAGCCCCTTTCTGTAATATTCCTCCTAGATCTGTCAACCAAAGTTGTCTTAGTGTAAAGACAAAGTGTTCATTGACCTAGGTTTGACTCAAGCTGACTTTATAAATAAACTTAATAAATAAGTAGAGAGGTTTGCATGCTTTACTTAGAGTAGGATAAGTCTACTCTTGCCTTTCCCCTGGGCATGTTTATTTTTTACTACAGCCTGGGATCTCCAAGTGTTACCTCCAAGTAGATCTGAACCTGCTTAGCTTTTTCCAAGGCTACATCCGTAGAATAGAATAAGAGAGTTGGAAGGGTCCTTGGAGGTCTTCTAGCCCAACCCCCTGCTCAAGCAGGAGATCCTGTACCATTTTATACAAATGACTGTCCAATCTCTCTTGAAAACCTCCAGTGATGGAGCGCCTATAACTTCTGAAGGCTTCCACTGGTCAACTTCCACTGGTGGATTGTTCTCATCATTAGAAAGGTTCTCCTTAGTTCTAGGTTGCTTCTCTCCTTGATTAGTTTCCATCCATTCCATCTCTCCATCTCTCTCTTTCTCTCTCTCTTCTATCTTATCTATCTTATCTATCTATCTATCTATCTATCTATCTATCTATCTATCTATCTATCTATCTATCTATCTATCTATCTATCTATCTATCTATCTATCTATCTATCTATCTATCTATCTATCTATCTATCTATCTATCTATCATCCATCTATATCTATCTATCTATCTATCTATCTATCTATCTATCTATCTATCCTATCTATCTATCTATATCTATCTATCTATCTATCTATCATATCTATCTATCTATCTATCTATCTATCTATCTATCTATCTATCTATCTATCTATCTATCTATATCTATCTATCTATCTATCTATCTATCTATCTATCTATCTATCTATCTCTATCTATCTATCTATCTATCTATCTATCTATCTATCTATCTATCTATCTATCTATCTATCTATCTATCTCTATCTATCTATCTATCTATCTCTATCTATCTATCTATCTATCTATCTATCTATCTATCTATCTATCTATCTATCTATCTATCTATCTATCTATCTATCTATCTATCTATCTATCGATCTATCTATCTATCTATCTATCTATCTATCTATCTATCTATCTATCTATCTATCTATCTATCTATCTATCTATCTATCTATCTATCTATCTATCTATCTATCTATCTATCTATCTATCTATCTATCTATCTATCTATCTAGTCATGCCTTCTGGTGCTTTGGAGAATAGGTTGACCTTCTCTTCTTTGTGTCAGCCCTTCAAATACTGGAAGACTGCTATCATGTCCCCCCTAATCCTTCTTTTCGCTAGACATACCCAATGAACAGTGAGATCACTGTGTTGCTATCTCATCGATCACCCATCGAAAGCTCTGAAGATTTCAAAACCATCTTGACAGAAAGTGACTGTGTCAAAAACTGCAAGCTACCATTTTGGGAAAGAGAGAAAGAGTATCCAGGAATTGCAGGGTGTTAATGAATGGGAAAAGATGAATATGATACTATAATGCCCAAAAAGTATCTTATGGACCATTGGTTGAGGTTTTCCTTTGCAATACTGCATCCAGTTTTGGTCGCCCCAATGTAAGAAAGATGTTGAGACTCTAGAAAGAGTGCAGAGAAGAGCCACAAAGATGATCAGGGGACTGGAGGCTAAAACATATAAAGAACAGTTGCTGGAATTGGGTATGTCTTATCCTAGAGAAGGACTAGGGGTGACATGATAGCAGTCTTCCAATATCTCCAAAGCACCTGAAGGCAGGACAAGAAGCAAGAGATTAATCAAAGAGAGAAGCAACATGGAACTAAGGAGAAATTTCCTGACAGTTGGAACAATTAATTAGTGGAACAACTTACCTCCAGAAGTTGTGAATGTTCTAACACTGAAAGTCTTTAAGAAGAGACTGGACAGCCATTTGTCTGAAATGGTATAGGGTTTCCTGCCTGAGCAGGGGGTTGGACTAGAAGACCTCCAAGGTCCCCTTCCCACTCTGTTATTCTATTCTATTCTATTCTATTCTATTCTATTCTATTCTATTCTATTCTATTCTATTCTATTCTATTCTATTCTATTCTATTCTATTCTATTCTATTCTTCTGTTCTCTGTTCTTTATTTTCTTTTTGGTTTTCCTTGAATAAACTAGCAAAGTACTAAAGAATTGTCCCATCTTTCTTCCATGCAGGGCCTGATGTTTGGCTATGCAACTGATGAAACAGAAGAATGCATGCCTCTAACCATTATCCTTGCCCACAAGCTGAATGCCAAAATGGCCGAGCTGAGACGCAATGGAATCCTCCCTTGGCTTCGACCAGACTCCAAAACCCAGGTAGGTTTGGATCAAGCCCAATGCCTCATTCTCTAGAGGCTTAGAGCCAACCTGTGTGGCAAAACTAGAGGTCAAGATCGTATGAGGTAAGGTTGAGGAAAACAGAAGAGAAGACCAAGGATACAGAAGATGGATTGGATCAAAGAGATGATCTTGGAATCATCAGGGGACTGGCGTTGGTCTAAAACAGAATAACAGAGTTGGAAGGGACCTTGGAGGTCTTCTAGTCCAACCCCCTGCTCAGGCAGGAAACCCTATACCATTTCAGACAAAGGGCTATCCAATCTCTTCTTAAACTTCCAGTGATGGAGCACCCACAACTTCTGGAGGCAGGTTGTTCCACTGGTTAATTGTTCTAACTGTCAGGAAATTTCTCCTTAGTTCCAGGTTGCCTCTCTCCTTGATTAGTTTCCATCCGTTGCTTCTTCTCCTGCCTTCAGGTGCTTTGGAGAATAGGTTGACTCCCTCTTCTTTGTGGCAGCCCCTGAAACAGTGGAATATTGCTATCATGTCACCCCTTGTCCTTCTTTTTGTTCAACTTGACCTACTCAGTTCTTGCAACCACTCTTTGTGTGTTTTAGCCTCCAGTCCCTTAATCATCTTTGTTGTTCTTTTCTGCACTTTTTCCAGAGTCTCAACATCTTTTTTTATATTGTAGTGACCAAAACTCTATGCAATATTCCAAGTGAGGTCTTACCAAGTGGTACTAACACTACATGTGATCTTGATTCTATCCCTCTGTTGATGCAGCCTAGGATTGCATTGGCTTTTTTGGCTGCTGCAGCACACGGCTGGCTCATATTTAAGTGACTGTCCACTAGGACTCCAAGTTTCACCTAATCTGCACCTGTACATTTGGTTTTTCTGGCTTAAGTGTAAAATCTTGCTTTTCTCTATGCTGAGTCCATGGCGCCTGTCTGAAAAGTTGAATATCCACAGGATAAAATTAAAATCTCTCTCTGTCCCTCTACTAACTGAACAGATTTTTGTATGGATGTTCATAATTTGAGGATAATACTATTCCTACTTCTTGGGTTGGACCCATATTCCTTGTTACATTGCAATGTAAGCTCATCTAGTGACAGTAACAACTTCTGTGCCCTCGCATCTGTGTGAATCAAGATTGCACACACCCCTCGCTTTCCTCATCGGGCGTTTGGAAACGGCATTGACCTCAGTACTGCCGGCCCCTTCTCTCTTTTTAATTTTTTTTTTGTGTGTGCATTTTTTTGGGCAATCTGTAGAGCAGCAGGAGTTCACAATGGAATGGAATGGAATGGAATGGAATGGAATGGAATGGAATGGAATGGAATGGAATAGAATAGAATAGAATAGAATAGAATAGAATAGAATAGAATAGAATAGAATAGAATAGAATAGAAACAGAATAGAATAGATGCAGAATTGAATGGAATGGAATAGAATAGAATAGAATAGAATAGAATAGAATAGAATAGAATAGAATAGAATAGAATAGAATAGAATAGAATAGAATAGAATAGAATAGAATAGAATAGAATAGAATAGAATAGAATATGGCATGAAATAATAGAACAGAACAGAATAGAATAGAATAGAATAGAATATGGAATGAAATAGAATAGGATAGGATAGGATAGGATAGGATAGGATAGGATAGGATAGGATAGAATATGGAATGAATAGAATAGAATAGAATAGAATAGAATAGAATAGAATAGAATAGAATAGAATAGAATAGAATAGAATAGAATAGAATAGAATAGAATAGAATAGAATAGAATATGGAATGAAATAGAATAGAATAGAATAGAATAGAGGAGTAGAGTAGAATAGAATAGAATAGAACAGAACAGAACAGAACAGAACAGAACAGAACAGAATAGAATTAGAATTAGAATTAGAATTAGAATTAGAATTAGAATTAGAATAGAATTAGAATAGTAGAAGCTTCTTCAGCTCTGACTGGATCTACACAATTAAAAATGAATCCCCCCTTTGCCCACCCCCCCTTCCGTCCATTGTGTTGTCCAATCGCATACGCTCCTTTCATTATGGGAACTGCCCGGACTGTTCAAACACCTGCACAGCGAGACCTTGAAGAGAGGAGCGGGATCTCACAATCTCCACTCTCAACTTTTTAAAAATCTTGCAAGTAGCCAAAGGTTTCTTAACGTTCCTTTCTCTTTCCGGCCCGGTCTAAAAACCACCCTTTTCGTCATTTCTTTGCAGATCACAGTTCAATATGTCCAGGAAGATGGGGCGGTCATCCCTGTGCGGGTTCATACCATTGTCATCTCCGTGCAGCACGATGAAGGCATCTCCTTGGAGGCCATGCGCAAAGCCTTGCAGGAACACGTGATCAAAGCCGTAGTGCCAGCCCACTACTTGGACGACAACACGGTTTACCACCTGCAACCCAGCGGCCGTTTTGTCATCGGAGGGCCACAGGTGCGCCTTTCGCCTCACGCCATACTTCAACGGTTGAAGTCACATTTTTATATTAGATGCAGTAAAGGTAGCCTTTGATGTTACCACCACAACTTGAGCACAAGGGTTCTGTTGCTGAGTGAGGCATTTGTTAAGTAAATTTTGCCCCATTTTACGACGTGTCTTGCTGCAGTTCATTGACTGGTACAGAAGAATTCTCTTCCCTCGATTGCTTTGACCAGGGGTAGGCCACCTTGGCTCTTTTATGACTCGCGGACTTCAACTCCCAGAATTCCTGAGCCAGCCACGCTGAGGGGAAAGGGAGAGGTTTCCAAGCTGAGCCATGCTGGCTCAGGAATTCTGGGAGTTGAAGTCCACGAGTCATAAAAGAGCCAAGGTTGCCTACCCCTGGCTTTGACCCCAAGCATTATAAAGGATGCTTTAATTTTGATCCCGCACTAAGAGACACATTCACAGTTGAATTTGTTTTGAGGGTTACTCATTGTTTAAGTTTCCTAAACCAAATTTTTGACAGGATTTCAATTTACGGTCTGGAGGCCCAAAGTGTTATTAGCTAAACGAAAGAGATTTATTTCATCTTCTAAGGCTTTCTTTTGTCTTTTTTTGGGGGGGGGAGGGACTAGAATGAAACATTTTTTCCAAAACCCATTTGGTCTTGCAATATTGCAGGGTGATGCAGGAGTCACTGGCCGGAAAATTATTGTGGACACCTACGGTGGATGGGGCGCTCATGGAGGTGGAGCTTTCTCGGGCAAGGACTACACAAAAGTGGACCGTTCAGCAGCGTACGCAGCCCGGTGGGTGGCCAAATCTTTGGTGAAAGCAGGGCTGTGTCGACGGGTTCTGGTCCAAGTAAGTGACATTTTGCTAACCTGATAGTCCTATAGTCAAATAAAAATTAGTTTATTACAGCCATAAGACCAGATTTCTGGCAGTAGAACTGTTACATCTCTCTCTCTCTCTCTCTCTCTCTCTCTCTCTCTCTCTCTCTCTCTCTCTCTCTCTCTCTCTCTCTCTCTCCTCTCCCTCCCTCCCTCCCTCCTCTCCCTACTTACCCTATCTACCTATCTACCTACCTGCCTGTCTGTCTGTCTGTTTGTCTAACTACCCTACCTATCTTATCTATCTTCTCTCTCTCTCTCTCTCTCTCTCTCTGCAGTATATACATACCTACCTACCTACTTAGCCTATCTACCTATCTACCTACCTGTCTGTCTGTTTTTCTATCTACCCTACCTATCTTATCTATCTATCTTATCTATCTATCTATCTATCTATCTATCTATCTATCTATCTATCTATCTATCTATCTATCTATCTATCTATCTATCTATCTATCTATCTATCTATCATCTCTCTCTATCATTTATCTATCCTTCAATACTGTAACCCAGTATACAGAATACAGTTTGAAAAACTAAATTGTTTAGTATCAAAATCTTTACTGTACAATGTGTGTTTCTGTATATTTTTCCATTCTTGTATCATTTTCAGTAGTATTCAAAGAATCTCTCTCTCTCTCACTCTCTCTCTCTCTCTCACACACACACACACACACACACACACACCTGTCTATCATCCATCCATCCATCCATTTATGCATCCATCCTTCAATATTGTAATCCAGAAAGAGAATACAATTTGAAAAATTCAGTCTTAATCCCTTACGTATCTTCTCAACTTTAAAATTTAGATTTGTCCTCTGCTCTTTCTGACTGATTAATGCCATTCTGTATTTGACTCTCTGGGCAACCAGGGATAGCTTTCTCCCTCCTTCCCAAAATCTGGACCTTTTCCCTGACAAAGGAGTGCCCGCTAAATGGATCTGTGGATGACATCCATGAAGCCAGCCTCATAGAATAGAATAGAGCTGGAAGGGACCTTTGGAGGTCTTCTAGTCCAGCCCCCCTGCTCGAGCAGGAGAACCTTTACCATCTCAGACAGGTGACTGTCCAGTCTCCTCTTGAAAACCTCCAGTGATGGAGCGCCCACAACTTCTGGTGGCAAGCTGTTCCACTGGTTAATTGTCCTCGCTGTTAGGAACTTTCTCCTTAGTTCCAGGTTGCTTCTCTCTTGGGTCAGTTTCCAACCATTGTTTCTTGTCCTGCCCTCTGGTGCTTTGGAGAATAGTTTGACCCCCTCTTCTTTGTGGCAGCCTCTCAAATACTGGAACACTGCTATCATGTCGCCCCTCTTTCTTCTTTTCTCTAGACTAGCCAAACCCAAGTCCTGCAGCCGTTCTTCATATGTTTTAGTCTGCAGGCCTTGGATTATCCTAGTTGCTCTTCTCTGAACTTTTTCCAAAGTCTCAACATCTTTTTTCTAGTATGGTGATCAAAATTGGCTGCAGTATTGTTTAGAGCCGTGGTGGCGCAGTGGTTAGAATGCAGTATTGCAGGGTAATTCTGCCCACTGCCAGCAGTTCGATTCTCACCAGCTCAAGGTTGACTCAGCCTTCCATCCTTCTGAGGTCGCTAAAATGGTTGCCGTATTCCAGGTGTGGCCTCACTAGGCTTTTATAAAGCGGTACTAATACCTCGCGTGATCTTGATTCTGTTCTGTTCTGCGGATCTCTATTCTCAAGGTGTCTCTCCTTCTTGCACCCAGGTTGCCTATGCTATTGGCGTGGCTGAGCCACTGTCCATCTCCTTGTTCACCTACGGTACCTCTGTCTACTCTGAACAAGAGCTTCTCAACATTGTCCACCAAAATTTTGACCTTCGACCTGGAGCCATTGTCAAGTAAGTATTTCATTTTTTAAAAAAGTTTTATTGATTTCCTAGTTTTGCATTTAAAAAGCAACATGGCGGCTGGGTCAACCGATAATTCCATAACATGCAAGTATCTTTAATAGAAATCTCAAAAGTACCACGTTCAATATTTCCTCTCTTTTCCCCTTAGCATCTACTGTCTCATATTTAAGCTAATGTAATTCTTATTATATCAATTGAATAAAAGTAACATGCTTACAGTTACCCATAATTTTTAGCTTACGCATATCCTAGTTATTTTAACATTCAGTCTTTGGAGACAATCAAGGTCCTAATTGGTTTTTCCCAATTTTTAATTTCCCGTTCATATTTGAATTTAACATGTACTGATGATAATTTCCAGATTTTGAGTTACCAAAATTCCCATGATCAAATTCATCACAAAGTCTAATAATATTCAGGATACACAGCTCACCTATTCAAACACATTCTATTTCTCACCATCTTACATCATCTAATTAGTAATGCAGTATAACATTCTTATCTTCTATTAATTTCCAAGTATCTTAACCTTAGTATTTCACTTTGGGGGGTATAGCAGAGTAGGAACAAATGGTGGATACACTTGCTTTTCTAGTCCTGGGAACTGAATGAAAATCTCAACCTCCTTCCGTTCCATTTCAAGTTTTCTCCCAAAAGAACCAGCTTCTGACCGGGAAGTATTTATGGTGTGCTCTCCCACCCTTGGGAATATGATAACCCCGGGTCCTGGAGCGTGTCTGTGACAAACCATTTCAAATATGTCCCTCTGCGAAGGCACCAGCTTTATGCTCAACATGGAATCAAATAGTTCTTGCTCCAATTTGGCCAACTGGGAGAAGAGTCTTGGTTTCAAATGTTAGGCTTAAAACCTGACCTCTCTGACAAGGGGTAGATTTATAGGGTGGCAGCAGTTCTGTCAGTAAAGGATTAATTATCCAAACAAGAGCCTGGCACTTTTTGAGGGAGAAGATGGACTGGTCTGTAGGACAAAATGTTCCAGAGATTTGCAAGGAACGTCACAAGGAAAGATTGGCCTTCAAAGACGCCCGTGCTCCCTTCTGGCCCAGAAGGATCCAGAAGTGAAATGGATGTGTATAAATTCCCTGATCAGAAGGACCACGGTAGCTGCTTTCTTGATGTAACCTTCACCGGTAGCTCACTCAACATACCTCTGGAGTTTTTAAAGCGGTGTGCTGTGGCGGCAGCTTGTGGTATCTCCTTTCGTGACAAGTACTTTGCTGGATCAACCAAGAGGTCCACTGAGGTCAGCGTTCTGGCCTGGAGCGGTCAGCAAGATGCCAATGAAAAGCCTGCTTATTCAAACCTTTTCCCTTAGCCCATCTAGTCTATGTATGGGGCATGGAAATTCGTCATTTATGGGATATAAATTGCGGCCTTATTCCGGTCCCATTTCAAATGCTGTAGTGAGCCCGGGCCTTGAAAAAACAGAAAAACAGCAAAAGAAGAAAGAAAGAAAGAAAGAAAGAAAGAAAGAAAGAAAGAAAGAAAGAAAGAAAGAAAGAAAGAAAGAAAGAAAGAAAGAAAGAAAGAAAGAAAGAAAGAGAAAGAAAGATGGATTGGGTTAAGATTGGAGAATGTGATTTATGACTGTGAATTGGAGGAGGGAATTGTGCTTTGATACTATGTGCTCAGGGGAGGGGAATTCAGCTTTTGGCTTCGATTATGCAGTGCCGATGTTATGCTACTCAAAATAAAGGTTCTTTAAGGTCAGGGGTAGGCAACCTTGGCTCTTTTGTGACTCATGGACTTCAACTCCCAGAATTCCTGAGCCAGCAGGGCTCAGCATGGAAACCTCTCCCTTTCCCCTCAGCATGGCTGGCTCAGGAATTCTGGGAGTTGAAGTCCACGAGTCATAAAAGAGCCAAGGTTGGCCTACCCCTGTTTAAGGTAAACAATGCCTCGAAGTTCTTTGAAGAGTTTCATCGGTCGGAACCATGACAATAACTTTATTTACTTTTTTACCCTTAGGGATCTGGATTTAAAGAAGCCCATTTATCAGAAGTCTGCTTGTTACGGCCACTTTGGAAGAAGTGAATTTAGTTGGGAAGTTCCGAAAAAGCTTGCCTTCTAACTTTCTTGGGCCAACCTCTCTCCCTTTCAAAGGAACAGGATTTTACTACCCCGAGTGCTTCCGTTGACCATTCTCAGTGGTGAAAAAGAAAATAACGGAGAAACGTTCCCCTAACTGCTTTCTCTACATCTCATCCCATGCAGACTTTACAGAGGATAAATTTGGGGCAGACGGATGCCATTTTAATTTTGTCTAATGCTGCTATTTTGGGGTAGGGGAAGGAAATTCCGTTTGAAAAGACGAGAAGGGCCCTGAAACCTACAGTCAAAACAACGGACTTTGTTTTTATTTTTATTTTTATTTTCCAATCCAGCAAGTCTACATCTTTCTAAAATACTAAGAGGAAGAAACATATTTTTTTTCTTTCTCAGATTCGGTATGGTTTCTCAACATTTTGCAACAGGACAATTCGAGGTTCCGGCATCCTGCTTCCATGTGGAGGTTGTACTACAAGGAGTAGCTTAACTCTTGGAGTGAAACAGAACATTTTCTCCTCTATTGGAGACTCATCAATTCGAGAGGGGCTTTGCCACGTTTTACTAATTCTGTTCCAACTGTCCAATCCACGTTTAATTCTTTCTTGTTCTTTCTCTCTTTCCTTTCTTAACGGCCTTAGCGATAGTCCTTCACAAGGAAGCCTGTCCATTACGGTCCTGTGTCATAACGGTCATGAAAGCTGTGGTCATAAAGTGAACGTGGCCATTGTTAAGCAGAGGCTACTCTTGTTTAGTGAACCAACGGTTCACTACGGGGATGTTTTTGCCCCAAACCGGAAGTACCCATTTTCGGCAAAACCATTGCGGTCCTATGATTGAGGGATGCTGCAAATAGCTGTAAACATGGCGATGTTGTCAACCCCCCCGAAGTTTAGTCAGGGTCCAACTCTCAGAATTTCGAATCTGGTTCGTAAGTCTCCCTTTTTCAGGTCGGTCGTCACTTCAAACGGATTGCAAAGCAATCCGTCGTACTTCTGCGAGTAAACGTGTTAGACGTGTGCCTGGCGCCTTTTATCGACATGCATAAACGCGGCTAACATTTCTGGAGCCTGTTTCTAGACAGTTTTAGATACAAATGGTTTTTTTTTTCTTAAAAAACAAAGCAAAGATCGGCAGAACGGAGGTTACACGAGCCACGCTTTTCGGCCCCTGGTTGAGCCGGTGTGGTTGAACATTAAGCTCAAGACGTTCACGTGACTTGGAGAGAAACAGTCGGCAGTAGAATAAATGCAGCAAGAGGTGAGGGAGGACACG
The DNA here is from genome assembly GCA_023970755.1 of Azemiops feae. Lineage (NCBI taxonomy): Eukaryota > Metazoa > Chordata > Lepidosauria > Squamata > Viperidae > Azemiops > Azemiops feae. The sequence continues at coordinate 597,578 of JALGBA010004151.1, read as the reverse complement.
TGAAGGAGGAGAGACAGAGACGTAGCAGCAGCCTATAAAGAAATGGCAAAAGAACGACTCTTGGGAATAATGCTGGGAATAACCCCATGGGAGAATAAGAGCCGTTTTCCCAGTATTTTAATTTAAAATGTCGCCACTGTGTACTGACCCGAAAAATCAGGATACATGTTTGCTTCAGTCAAAATAATATCTTGGGCCAGTAATGAAAAAAGAAAGCCAGTCTGGTCTAGTGGGGAAGGCATCAGGCTTAAAAACTAGGAGACGGTGAGTTCTAGTCCCACCTTAGGCATAAAAGCCAGCTGGGTGACTTTGAACCAATCGCCAGGAGACCATGAGTTCTAGTTCCGCCTTAGGCTAAAAACCAAGAGACCGAGAGTTCTAGTCCTACCTTAGGCATAAAAGTGAGCTGGGTGACTTTGAAGCAATCACCAGGAGACCATGAGTTCTAGTTCCACCTTAGGCTAAAAACCAGGGGACTGTGAGTTCTAGTCCCGCCAAAGGCATACAAGCCAGCTGGGTGACTTTGAAGCAATCACCAGGAGATCGTGAGTTCTAGTTCTGCCTTAGGCTAAAAACCAGGAGACCGAGAGTTCTAGTCCTACCTTAGGCATGAAAGCCAGCTGGGTGACTTTGAACCAATCGCCAGGAGATTGTGAGTTCTAGTTCCACCTTAGGCTAAAAACCAGGGGACTGTGAGTTCTAGTCCCGCCAAAGGCCTACAAGCCAGCTGGGTGACTTTGAAGCAATCACCAGGAGATCGTGAGTTCTAGTTCCGCCTTAGGCTAAAAACTAGGAGACTGAGAGTTCTAGTCCTGCTTTAGGCAAGAAAGCCAGCAGGATGACTTCGGGCCAATCACCACGATATTGTGTGTTCTAGTCCCGTTTTAGGCATGAAAGCCAGCTGGGTGACTTTGGGCCAGTCCCTCTCTCTCAGCCAAACTCACAGGGTTGTTGTGGGGAAAATAGGAGGAAGGAGGAACGTTGGACATGTTCACCACCTCGAGCTATTTCTAAAAAAAAAGTAAAGGTGGGATAAAAATAATCATCATAACAAAAAAGAAGGCTAGAAAGAGGAATGCCTCCCCTGAGCTAGAGAAACGGTCCTGCGGAAACAAAATGGTTCCAAGGCACCGTCTGATGCTTCTTCGTTCAACTAGAACAAGAAATACAGGGGTGTAGCTTTGCCCTTATAGGTTTGTGCTTCTTGAAATGAACGTTGCCTTCCCTTGCTTGGGATCAAAAGGGAAGGAAACCCTCTCTGCCCTCTAGGTTTGTGACATTTCTCTGCATCCTCTCCTCAGAATTCAAACTCAGTATTTTACTTTACCGTGTAAAGCATCACCTATGCTCAATGGTGCTATATAAACGGCTATTATTCACAGAGGACAGGCTGGTGTCATAATCACAATTCTCTCTCAGGATTGCAAGCTCCCAGCCCGGGAAAATCCTATCAGTGCCTTGGTAGATATATGGGTTTTTTTTTTTTTTTTTAAATTGGGATAAGGTTGTTTTCCCCCCCCTTCCTTCACGTCTAGCTTTTTTTCTTCTCTTGTGTGTGGCTTGCAAATCTCTCTTGGTTGTTTGTCGATGGGTTTTCCGCTCCTGATGTGTAGGCCATCTCTCGCGTATCCGAACATCGTCACCGTCGGATCAAAACTGGCTGGCAGGAGGCAGGGAACCCTATCTTTTTTTTCAAAAAAAAAAAAAAGAGAGAGAGAGAGAGAAAGGATGCAAAGTACACTTTTTCAATGTATTTAAAGTGCATAATTTTAATGAACTTTAAATAAAATTTGAAGCGAAGGGGACGGTACATCACTTTACCCCTTTGAATTGCAGCCGTTGCAGAAGGAGAGCGCTGGGTTGTTCTAGGAGGATGGAAAATCGGAACTCGGTACGAGGTTCTCTGCTAACCAGGGTTAAAAGGCACCAAGGGTTTTGTGAACTGCCTCTCATTATTTCATCTAGGCATCTGATGAAGCGGATGGACTTTTAATAAAATGTGTTGAAAAATCAACTACGCTCATGGTGTTTGGCCATTAGAGGGCAGCATAACCCCACTTGGTTTAGCGTTCAGGGATCACCTGTCGGATCCCAACCGTGCTTTTTTCAGGAGGCAGCTGGACCTTTCTTTGTTTTTCTTGGAAGATGTTTCGCTTCTCATCCAAGAAGCTTCTTCAGTTCTGACTGGATGGTGGGGAAGGGAAGGATTTATACTCCTTGCAGACTGCTGGTCATTTGCATCCTTTTACACAGTCATTGAGGCCACTTGGAGGTTTACCTGTGTCCTCAGGGTCACCTGAGTGGTGCAAATGGGTGTGGAGCCTTCTTGGCTGCAGGATGTTTTCTGCCCTGGGTCCCTTCACCGTTGAAGACAGGCGCAGGCGGTTGGGGATGAGTCTGTTGTCTGCATCTCAAACTGAAATGCAAATGGTTCCTGTAGTCTGCAAAGTTTCCTGGAAGTCCGTTCATACTGCCACACCATTTGAAGGGTGTTCATCCCAAAGTGCATGGCTAAAAGTCTATGGAGATTCTCGGTCATCCAGGACCTGGTTGTCCCAAAGGTGCTTTTTTTCAGGAGGCAACTGGACTTCCTTGTTTTTCTTTGAAGACGTCTGCAAAGAACACAAATCCTTCCATTCCTCCACCATCTTAGTCAGAGCTGAAGAAGCTTCTTGGGTGAGAAGCGAAACGTCTTCAAAGAAAAAACAAAGAAAGTCCAGTTGCCTCCTGAAAAAGCACCTTTGGGACAACCATGACCTGGATGACTGAGAATCTCCATAGACATGGATCACCTAGTTATTAACAGAATCAGACAACCAAGGGGTTGTTAAGGGACCTTGGAGGTCTTCTAGTCTAACCCCCGGCTCCAGCAGGAGAACCTGCTTCATTAGCTCTTCCTGTCTGCCGACAATCCAAAAGTTGCCAATGAAGATGAAATTCATATTTATTAAGGCCTCGTTATTGCAGGAGCTTTCTGAGCATCTCAGCTGACTAAAAGGCCATTCTTTCTTTTTAAGAAAGTGAGGATTGTGATAATTTGACTTGGGTAAGTTGATCTACGTCTCCTAATTTCAAATCACCCAGGGCAATGATTCTCAAAACTATTTGACCCAAGAGTCTATGGAGATTCTCAGTCATCCAGATCCCCAAAGGTGCTTTTTTCAAGAGGCAACAGGGCTGAACTGAAGTCAGAACTGAAGAAGCTTCTTGGATGAGAAGCGAAATGTCTTCCAGGAAAAACAAAGTCCAGTTTACCTCTGGAAAAGCGCCTTTGGGATGACCCAAGTGCCTCTTTTTCTTGTCCTAAATTAATGCCAATACCCCTCACACCCATACACAGACACACCTCTGCGGTTATACATAAATGGTATACGATCACATTTGAGCCCAAAAATTTCTGTTGTTAAATGAATATTTGTTAAGTGAGTTTTGCCCCGTTTTACGACCTTTCTTGCCACAGTGGTTAAGTTAGTAACGGTTGTTAAGTAAATCTGGCTTTCCCATTGACTTTGCGTGTCAGAAGGTCGCAAAAAGCGGAGATCACGTGACTCCCGGGACACTGCGAACGTCATAAGTACGAGTCAGTTGCCAAGCCTCTGAATTTTGATCACAGGGCCACGGGGAAGGCTGCAAAGGTCCTAACTGTGAAAAACGGTCATAAGTCACGTTTTTCAGTGCCGTTGTAACTTTGAAAAACGATCACTAAACGAACTGTTGTAAATCAAGGACCACCTGTGTATGGTAAGCTGAGAAGGACAGGCTGACTGAATGAAATATTTTGCAGCCCAAAACAGCAAAAGCTAAACACATTTTCACTAAACCTGCACCAAAGTAAATTTATAAAACTGAATGAATTGCTTTTTTCTTCTTTCTTGTTGTTAAATAGAGAAAGTGGAGAAGTTTTATAGCTCTACCAAATTGGAGCATCCTAATAATCTCCTTGGACAATCCCTTCTTTTCGAAGAAATTCAATCTCCTTTGTTTGGGCTGTAGTTTTGGGGGTTTTTTTTCCTTTCAAAAGGAGTGGAAATTCAACACAAAGTTTGTCCAGCCACAAGTTGTGCAGAGAACCACCAGGTGTGTACATTTGCCTTAGTTCAGGCTGAGTTTTGTATTCAGGACCTGGAAATAAATTCCTGTAGAAAACTGTTTTTCCTTTTATCCCAAAGGTGCTTTTTTGAAAGGAGCTGGACTTTGTTTTCTCCTAGGAGAAACACAAAAGTCCAGCTGCCTTCTGGAAAAGCTCCTTTGGGACAACCAGGACCTGGATGATGGAGAATCTCCATAGATGTTCAGTCGGCCATATTAATTCCTTTTCTTCTGGGGTTCAGACCTAAGACAGTTGGTTTAGCTAAAGAAAGTACTTGGGGTGAAGCACTATACTGAAGGCACAGATAAACCTCCAAGTGGCCTCAACAATTCTCAGAGAGAGCGCTAATGACCAGACGACTTCAAGGAATATAAATCCTTCCATTCTCCATCCTTCCATCCAGTCAGAGCTGAAGGAGCTTCTGGGATGAGAAGTGAAACGTCTTCAAGGAAAAACAAAGAAAGTCCAGCTGCCTTGTGAAAAAGCCCCTTTGGGACAACCAGGACCTGGATGATGGAGAATCTCCATAGATGTTCAGTCGGCCATATTAATTCCTTTTCTTCTGGGGTTCAGACCTAAGACAGTTGGTTTGACTAAAGTACCTGGGTGAAGCACTATACTGAAGGCACAGATAAACCTCCAAGTGGCCTCAACAATTCTCAGAGAGAGTGCTAATGACCAGACGACTTCAAGGAATATAAATCCTTCCATTCTCCATCCTTCCATCCAGTCAGAGCTGAAGAAGCTTCTTGGATGAGAAGTGAAACGTCTTCAAGGAAAAACAAAGGAAGTCCAGTTGCCTTTTGAAAAAGCACCTTTGGGACAACCAGGACCTGGATGATGGAGAATCTCCATAGATGTTCAGTCGGCCATATTAATTCCTTTTCTTCTGGGGTTCAGACCTAAGACAGTTGGTTTGGCTAAAGTACCTGGGTGAAGCACCATTCTGAAGGCACAGATAAACCTCCAAGTGGCCTCAACAATTCTCAGAGAGAGTGCTAATGACCAGACGACTTCAAGGAATATAAATCCTTCCATTCTCCATCCTTCCATCCAGTCAGAGCTGAAGAAGCTTCTTGGATGAGAAGTGAAACGTCTTCAAGGAAAAACAAAGAAAGTCCAGCTGCCTTGTGAAAAAGCCCCTTTGGGACAACCAGGACCTGGATGACGGAGAATCCCCATAGATGTTTAGTCGGCCATATTAATTCCTTTTCTTCTGGGGTTCAGACCTAAGACAGTTGGTTTGACTAAAGTACCTGGGTGAAGCACCATACTGAAGGCACAGATAAACCTCCAAGTGGCCTCAACAATTCTCAGAGAGAGTGCTAATGACCAGACGACTTCAAGGAATATAAATCCTTCCATTCTCCATCCTTCCATCCAGTCAGAGCTGAAGAAGCTTCTTGGATGAGAAGTGAAACGTCTTCAAGGAAAAACAAAGAAAGTCCAGCTGCCTTGTGAAAAAGCCCCTTTGGGACAACCAGGACCTGGATGATGGAGAATCTCCATAGATGTTCAGTCGGCCATATTAATTCCTTTTCTTCTGGGGTTCAGACCTAAGACAGTTGGTTTAGCTAAAGAAAGTACTTGGGGTGAAGCACCATTCTGAAGGCACAGATAAACCTCCAAGGTGGCCTCAACAATTCTCAGAGAGAGTGCTAATGACCAGATGACTTCAAGGAATATAAATCCTTCCATTCTCCATCCTTCCATCCAGTCAGAGCTGAAGGAGCTTCTGGGATGAGAAGTGAAACGTCTTCAAGGAAAAACAAAGAAAGTCCAGCTGCCTTGTGAAAAAGCCCCTTTGGGACAACCAGGACCTGGATGATGGAGAATCTCCATAGATGTTCAGTCGGCCATATTAATTCCTTTTCTTCTGGGGTTCAGACCTAAGACAGTTGGTTTGACTAAAGAAAGTACTTGGGGTGAAGCACCATTCTGAAGGCACAGATAAACCTCCAAGGTGGCCTCAACAATTCTCAGAGAGAGCGCTAATGACCAGACGACTTCAAGGAATATAAATCCTTCCATTCTCCATCCTTCCATCCAGTCAGAGCTGAAGGAGCTTCTGGGATGAGAAGTGAAACGTCTTCAAGGAAAAACAAAGAAAGTCCAGCTGCCTTGTGAAAAAGCCCCTTTGGGACAACCAGGACCTGGATGATGGAGAATCTCCATAGATGTTCAGTCGGCCATATTAATTCCTTTTCTTCTGGGGTTCAGACCTAAGACAGTTGGTTTAGCTAAAGAAAGTACTTGGGGTGAAGCACCATTCTGAAGGCACAGATAAACCTCCAAGGTGGCCTCAACAATTCTCAGAGAGAGTGCTAATGACCAGACGACTTCAAGGAATATAAATCCTTCCATTCTCCATCCTTCCATCCAGTCAGAGCTGAAGGAGCTTCTGGGATGAGAAGTGAAACGTCTTCAAGGAAAAACAAAGAAAGTCCAGCTGCCTTGTGAAAAAGCCCCTTTGGGACAACCAGGACCTGGATGATGGAGAATCTCCATAGATGTTCAGTCGGCCATATTAATTCCTTTTCTTCTGGGGTTCAGACCTAAGACAGTTGGTTTAGCTAAAGAAAGTACTTGGGGTGAAGCACCATTCTGAAGGCACAGATAAACCTCCAAGGTGGCCTCAACAATTCTCAGAGAGAGCGCTAATGACCAGACGACTTCAAGGAATATAAATCCTTCCATTCTCCATCCTTCCATCCAGTCAGAGCTGAAGAAGCTTCTTGGATGAGAAGTGAAACGTCTTCAAGGAAAAACAAAGGAAGTCCAGTTGCCTTTTGAAAAAGCACCTTTGGGACAACCAGGACCTGGATGACTGAGAATCCCCTTAGACATGTTTTTTTTTTCCTTTTTGTAATGAATTGTCAAGACAGGTGGAGGCATCTAACTCACCTTGTCTGGGTTTTAAAGCAAAATAGGCTTTGATTTGGCTAATATTTAGATGGGAAACTTCTGGGGAAATCCCCAGCCAGTAGGTTAGATTGAGAAATTGCACACGTGCATACACACACAGACACAGACACACACGGAGAGAAGATAAGGGTAATAGCCCATCTTTGTTGCTACCAAGATAACTACATAGGCATATTTGTGAAGTCACCAGGAGTTGAGTTTTGAACTCCAAAAAGTACAAAATATGGGAGGTTTCCGGTTCAGCCAACATTATTTTTTTTTTGTCTCTGAGATGATTGGAGGAAAGCTAGCAGTGATATTCTGCTAATGACCCATGTGTTGCAACTTCCTATGTCATCAACACTTCTAAAAGTCCATTGACACTTTAAAGGTAACTCAGTTCTTTGAGGGACCTCAAAGATCAGGTCAAGAATTCTTACAGTCCCTCTCTTAATTTTTGACAGGAGTTCATGTTTCGTTATGATTATCTATTTGTTAAGTTGTGGAGTTTTCTAATCTTTTTATTTATATATACGACACAGACTATGCCTGCGCTCACAATCTAATATATGTAATGCCACACAAGGCAAAAGGAAGGGGAAAGTCCCAGAAAAAAGTGTCATCTTGGGATGTGGCTGGATCAGTTCCTTTGCATTTTTTCTGTGCTGTTTTACCACAAAGAAGAGGGCGTCAAACTATTCTCCAAAGCACCAGAGGGCAGGACAAGAAACAATGGTTGGAAACTGACCAAAGACATGGGGTTTTTTGGGGTTTTTTAATGGCAGATTTGACTATTGCTTCCTCTTCCTGGTCTTAATGCTTAAGCAGTCCAAAGCATCTAAAATTACCCAGCACTGTTTAGACAGTTCCTTCCAAAGAGATCTGTGACAAAGACCTTATCCTCAAGAGCAACACAACCGCAGGAAGGAGAAACATCAGGATGGTCATGATTAGCACTGCAGCAAGGATCACCAAGACAATTGTCCACGTTTCCAGGATGCCTTCCACCATGGTTCCCTTTCTCTTCGGGTTCCAGAATCTGCAAGAAGGGGGAAAGCTTCACCACAAGTCCAACGACATCATCGCCGAGACCGGATTTGGGAATTGTCAGAATGTTTTCTTCTTGGTTGAATCGCCAAGGGTGCCTTCTCCACAGAGATGGTCTTCAAACATGCTGGAGTACAAATCCCATCATCTTCGTTCGTGGCCAGGAAATTAGGATGACCTGGGACTAGAATCTGAGTCCTAGGGGAAGAAATTGGGAGAACTGAGATTAGCCTCCACAAGCTAACTGGGGATATGATAACCCGTTCCACAGCCAGGTAGTCCTTCCGTTGCTAAGCGAGACGGCTGTTTAGTGAGTTTTGCCCCGTTTTACAACCTTTCTTGCCACAGTTGTGAAGACATTGCCGCAGCCAGCTAGTGCTTTGTTTCCATCTTTGTTCTTCCCTCTCTACATTTGCTTTTTGTGATGAGGAGAAAAATCAGATTGTTTTTTTTTTAAATTGGTTTTCAAAGGGAGTGGAAAATGGAGGCATCTGCTTCATGAAACTGTTTATAAGCAGGCCATTTCCTTGGCAAATTTAAAAATAACATCTGGAATGCTATCTTTTATCTGTCTTTGTCTGTCTGTCTGTCTGTCTGTCTATCTATATCTATTTGTCTGTGTCTGTCTGTCTGTCTATCTATCTATCTCCATCTTTCTTTCTTTCTTTCTTTCTTTCTTTCTTTCTTTCTTTCTTTCTTTCTTTCTTTCTTTCTTTCTTTCTCTATCTATCTATCTATCTATCTATCTATCTATCTATCTATCTATCTATCTATCTAATCTATCTATCTATCTATCTATCTATCTATCTATCTATCTATCTATCTATCTATCTATCTATCTATCTATCTATCTATCTATCTATCTATCTATCTATCTATCTATCTATCTATCTATCTATCTATCGTCTGTCTGTCTATTGGTCCTCAGAGAGAATGGAAAATGGAAGGAAGGCGCCAAGCCAATGGGAAGTAGGAAGAATCTGAAGAAGAGATTGGACAGCCATTTGTCTGAAATGTTACAAGGTTTCCTGCATGAGCAGGGGGTTAGACTAGAAGACCTCCAAGATTCCTTCCAACTCTAATTGCTGAGAAGTGGAGTGAGGCCTTAAACAACCTGCCCTCCAGCTTTAGAAGAAACACTGCAAAGCCGCCAAGCTGGTAATTAATCAGCACCCCCTCTCAAGACTCACAATTTCACAGCAGGTGTGGACACAGACCACAGCTTTAATCTTGGTCTGCATAGCGCTTGTATGTGAAAGGGTCTTTATTTAAATGTCATGTTTTTTTTTTTGTTGCTGCTAATTAGTCCATATATTCATCAATTTAAAGAATGAGGCATGTTGCCAAGGCTGTTTTCCAGCACTTAGGCAATTTATTTAATTCGCTTTTCCCCATTCTCTGCTACAGGTAACACAGAGAAAGCGAAATAATCACAAAACCCAAGTAAATAAGGCTTAGCGCTCATTCCCTCATGAGATAGCTCATCATGCTTCAATCTCTCCATTTGGAGTGCCTAATCAAAGAAGAGCTGCAATTTAGAAGAGAACAACTAAAACTAATGGAGGAACCTGTGAAGTTAACTCTTTCTTGGTATTTAAAAGTTGGGAGGAAAAAAAAAAATAAAAATAAACACAGACTAGGAATTATTTTATCAAGAAGGATCATTATTAATGACTGATTTTTCTGTAATAATTCAAGTATGATAAAGAAGATAGACAATCGGGTTATAAGGTAGTCTGAGAGAGGAGGAGGAGGAGGAGAAAGAGAAGGAGGAGGAGGAGGAGGAGGAGGAGGAAGAAGAAGAAGAAGAAGAAGAAGAAGAAGAAGAAAGAAGAAGAAGAAGAAGAAGAAGAAGAAAGAAGAAGAAGAAGAAGAAGAAGAAGAAAGAAGAAGAAAGAAGAAGGAAGAAGAAGAAGAAGAAGAAGAAGAAGAAGAAGAAGAAGAAGAAGAAGAAGAAGAAGAAGAAGAAGAAGAAGAAGAAGAAGAAGAAGAAGAAGAAGAAGAAGAAGAAGAAGAAGAAGAAGACGACACACTTTTGTTAAGTAGCCTATCAACCCTGTGTGTGTGCATTTCACATTTCCTGTAACCTGGGACACATAATGCCCTTGGGATCTTCCCCTTCCTTCCTGTTTGATTTGACCTTTTGAGTTATTGTCACGAACCAACTGGGCAAGGCTGTTCCTGAGAAGTTTATCCTTCACCGCCCGGAGCATCAATGCAAATAATACTACGGCAACATGTCCAGCACGAGTGGCTTTGGATTGTTGCCAACCAAGCAGAGTTGCCTTTCATGCTATAAACTTCAGCTATATCACCTCTCTAGACCCAAAAGCCACATCCAGGTGGGAAAAAGAGTGGTCAGGCAACTCTACCACCCACCAACCTACCACCTTTATTCATTCAATATTCCAGCGGAATTGATCTGAGGAACACAAAGGGAGACCATTTGCAAAACGTCCTCTGTGTTATTAGAAAAGAACAGAATCTATGTAAGGTTTATGTGCTATGCGGAAAGGAAGGTTTCTCCTCACTTCAAGTGGCACGAAAGGAAAAGAAAAGAAAAATCTTGATAAACTGGTTCTTTTAAAAAAAAAGTCAAAAATGTCCAATCAACCTGGGATTTCAACCATTTCTTAAACTTTAAAGAACTTGAGCTATTTTTGGAATTTCTGTCACAACCATGCTGGTCATTTTCCTTCTAATGGAGGGGTGTGCACCTGTTTATCAGATGATAGATAGATAGATAGATAGATAGAGAGAGAGAGAGAGAGAGAGAGAGAGAGAGAGAGAGAGAGAGAGAGAGAGAGAGAGTATGATGATGGATGGATGGAGAGAGAGAGAGAGAGAGAGAGAGAGAGAGAGAGAAAGAGGATGGATGATGGATGGATGATGATGGATGGATGGATGGATGGATGGATGATGGATGGATGGATGGATGGATAGATGATAGATAGATAGGAGGATAGATAGATAGATAGATAGATAGATAGATAGATAGATAGATAGATAGATAGATAGATAGATAGATAGATAGATAGATAGATAGATAGATAGATAGATGAGAGAGAGAGAGAGAGAGTATGTATGTATGTATGTATGGATAGATAGATAGATAGATAGATAGATGGATGGATGGATGGATGGATGGATGGATAGATAGATAGATAGATAGATAGATAGATAGATAGATAGATAGATAGATAGATAGATAGATAGATAGATAGATGATAGACAGATAGAGCATTGCAGATGCTATTTTTAAATTTGCCAAGGAAATAGCCTGCTTATAAGCAGTTTCATGAAGCAGATGCTTCCCAAAATGTACCACAATCTATCTGCCTTCTCCTTTGGCTTTTCCCAAATTACATAAAATTCAGATGTTCTTTTAGCACAACGATCAAACCTTTTCCATGAGTTCGAGTGTTTTCCACAGCCCTGATATTTCAGCCTTTCTTGGTTTTTAGCTCCGCGCTTCAGGTTCATGTGAATTCGGGTGAAATGTAGCATCTCTCTCTTCCTCCTCTTCCCCCTCCCTTCCTCTCTCCTTCCCCCTTTCCCACTCTCTCCTTCTCCTCTTTCTTTCTCTTCTCCCTCCATGTCCTTCCTTGCCACCTCCATGGAGATTAACCTTCTACTCTGGAGGAGAGATTTGAACTTCCAGATGTTCCTGAATCAATTTCCCTTCATTCTACTCTCGTGCCCCAAAAGTGTTCAGAAAGACCTTTGTTATACAACGTAAGCATAATATCCTCAACTCTCAAGCCACTTGGGGAAAAAAACTTCAGAATAATTTGTTGCCGTGTCAACATGCCACCATAATTGCAGCCGCTCAGAAGGACTCGCTTGGACATGCGGTTCGGCTATAATGTCCACGGCGCCGGAGCATCTGGGGACAATTTGTTTATCTTTGCAATTGATTTTTCTCCCCAGGTCCCCTTGCTAAGAAGGGATCAATTATTTTTCGTTTTTTGTTTGCAAACTAAAACTGCCAAACGGTAAAAAAAACACATCGATCGTAAGGAGGAGCGTTTTGTTTTATTTTTGAGGAGGGAAGGACAAAAAAGATTTCTGTTAATGGATGGCCCAGTGCATTCAGGGGGAATGTGCACAATTAGACCGAATTTTTCAAGGTTGCTGGCATTTTTTTTAGAAACTCAAAACTCCCAAAATGTCCAAGACTTTAACTATGGGAATGTCCACCTAAAGATTAAAAGGAAAATAAGATCTAGAAGTATTCCAGATTCATGTAAATATGCATTTACAAAAGTTGGGAAGTGACCTGGTTAATTCCTTGGGGAGGGTTTTTTTATTTTTTATTTTATTTTTTTTGCCTTTTAAGAATTGGTTTCAGGACTTTTCTTTCCCTTCTAAGAAGCCAGTTTAGCCAGTGGGTTTTGTAGAATTAGGTGGAATGTGTATTATTAACTAACCTCCACAAAGCTGAATTTAGAAGTTAATCATCTGGGAAACAGAAGTGTGTGAGTGTGTAAACCCCCCCCCCCACACACACACATATCCAATAGAAGAGAATATGCTTGATGCTCTCTGAGCTTCGATGTTTTCTAGCAGACATTTCATTCTTGGACTAGATAATATCATGAGTGTTTGTGAGTAAGAGGTTTGGCATGGAAGTGGGACAGGCTATGGGGTGTACATGCAGTTGTGGGGTGAAGAGTGTCCTTGAGGAAAACACATACTCCCTCTTAGTGATGATGTTACCTACTTGGGTAATGAAATGTCTGTAAGCAATAGGACTCCCTATTTATATAGCCTAGATGAGAGGGAGAGGGAGAGAGACAGACAGACAGACAGACAGACAGACATAGATAGAAGCTAGCTAGCTAGCTAGTAGATAAATGATACATAGATTTAAAGCACTGATAGATACTATAGATAGATAGTGATAGAGATAGGTGGAGATAGATAGATAGATAGATAGATAGATAGATAGATAGATAGATAGATAGATAGATAGATAGATAGATAGTGATAGAGAAAGATAGATAGATAGAGATGATAGTGTGTGTGTGTGTGTGTGTGTGAGAGAGAGAGAGAGAGAGAGAGAGAGAGAGAGAGATGATAGTGGTAGAGATAGATAGATAGACAGACAGACAGACAATAGTGATAGACTGAAATTAGAGAGAGATATCTTTTCTTTTCCAGAACAAACAACTATCTTGTTAATTTTCTTATTAAAATGTATAAAATACTTACCTGATTAGGATAGCAGGATCATAATTAGTTTATCCTTGCATCATTCCAGGAGGTATAATCCTTATCTGTCAAACAAGAGGCGAAGAGTGGTCAAAGACCTTGCTGAATAGTATCCTCTCCCAAATGGCTTTTTTTTTTTTAATTTTCAGGCAAAGACATCACACAGAAACAGATCTGTACGTGGAACTTCCCAATATATTTCCCTTGATTCTAAGCTGAATTCTAAACTAAATTCTAAACTAACAGAAATTTGTCAGGATCGTGAAGGTGTTGTGGAGAAGGATCAGGTTAAGTCCACTGGTTTGGTGGTTTTCAGCTGCAGAGAGAGAGGGGGGGGGAGAGAGGGAGAGAGAAGGAATCAATGGGTATCATAAAAAGATTGTTTGACATATACAGGAAGACTTCCAGAAATAAACCTGTTTGGAGTTTCATTACACATATTTGCATGTAGCATTTGGTTAGCCTACTGAAGTCAGGGAAATTTCCATCTGAGTCAGTTCTGAAGAAGAGTAAGCTTTGCAAATGCCAAATTTTGGAACAGATAATATTACCGATGATCTTTGAAGCATAGCTGATTCATTTTCAAACACAGACGTAGGGATATACCTTCGAAAACCAAATAAGCTATTTTAGCAAATGCGGCTGCCAGGCGATTCCAATGAGAGATGATGCTGGTTTGCCTTGCAAAGTGGTTAGCAGAACGTGGTTTATTATCGATCATTTTAGTTACAAAGCATATTCTTTGTGTCAGACCGTATTCTGAATAAATAAGGAGAAAAACAGCACACAGCTTCTTCTAGGTCTTGCCCTGTAAACCTGGATAATATGAAACGACACAAAGCAAGTTGGCCAAGCTCTGCATAAAAAATCCAAAGAGACTTATAAAAGAAAATAATATTCTTTGGTCTACACCTGACGCCACCTGAATGACACTTCAAGCAGGGCTGCTGAAGCTTAACCAACATTTTCTGTGGGGCGTCAGTACTGTCTTCGCTCTAAAGAAGAGTTAAAAAGAAAAAAAGAAAAACAGACAAAGAGGGTAGTATCTTTCAAGTCCTAGAGGAAGAGCAAAATAAAAACAAAGTAATATACTGAAGATACCCCTGATTTTTTTTTAAAAAACAGGGGGATGGGGATATGTCTGTAATGGCGGCTTGATTTGTGCAAATCTGGGAGGGAGACTTTGGGCCATAGAAATAAAATATTACCAGGTGATAAGACATCCTTGATGGGAAAACTGGCCGTTTATACAGTCCTAAATTCCACAGGTGTATTATTTTACATCTTTTGTTGTTGTTGAATATTCATATTTCTTTAAATTGTCATATTTAAGACAAGGCATGGACACGCACATCAGGATCCAATCGGTTCTCCTGCTAAAATGTTGGCCTAGGATTAGGGAAGACTCACCATCAAAGTCCTCTCTTATCATTGGAAGTTCTCTGATTACTTTGGGCCACAACAACTTCACGCTGCTGTTGTGGGGACAAAAATGGAGGTTTTCAAAAATGCTATCTGGAGATCTGGGAGATAATGTGAGACGGAGCTCGGGTCCCATAACTAAATCAAGAAATAAGTCATTGACTTGCAGTGGTCACTTACTATAGGAGGAACGAGGATCCTCCAGACTGTGTGAAGCTGTCGTTCTCAGCTACCTGTAGTCCTGAAGCCTACGCTGATAGAACTTGGAAGTTCTACCAACATTTAGAGGTTTTGGTTTCTTCACCCTGTACTTGAATTATATAAAGCATTGTTCACCCTCCGTTTCCTCCTCTGTGTACTGAATTTGCAGAAGAAAAAGAGCAAGAGGACCGCAAACACAAAGGCTGGCCGAACGAGCTATATTTTACCAAGCAAAACAAACAAGAGAGAAATGGGTCTGTGTAACCAGCTGTGCTTACAATGAAAGTACTTTTGTGTGCACGTTGGTGTTTCAGATTTGAGCTTTTCATCACCTGTTTTCCCTTCCCTCTTTATTTATTTATTTTTCTTTTGCAGCTGGTTGTGGAAGAAAAGGGAAAATCCAGATTCTGTGTCTAGGCAATACAGAAGGTTGACAGCTGATTGAACCGGGTGATGGGAACTGTAGCTTCTGTTATCATATCTAACCTCCATTTGTTTGTGATCCTGTCTATAATATCTTCTAACCAGTCTTCTTTGTTCTATGAGGTTGCCATGTATTTAGGAAGGTCTTGATTTTTTTATACAATTAATGGCAATCAGCTGTTTATCTTTTGTAGAGGGATTTAAGAAATAAAGCAAGTTATGACAATGATCAAAGGTTGTAAAAAAGTGAAAATGACTCGTAAGGGTAAAGTCACCTTGTAGGGGGAGATGGGCGGCATAGAAATTTAATAAATAAAAATAAATATTCAATATGGGCTCTTGTGCAAGGTTGATTTTTCAACTACACGTCTTAAGTGTAAAAGGCGTAGATCAAATTGGCAGCATAGATTTGAATCATGTAATCAGATCCGATGCTTCAGCTCGATTAGGTAATTTGCATGATTGCCAGTCAGCCATAGACAACTTTTTTCGCCCCAAAGTAAATTGGAAGACTGAAACGATGATGAAGTGAATTGAAGTGAATCCTGGATTGAATAAGATTGCAACATTGAACCAGATAAAGGGTTCCGATCAGATTTTGTGTGATTCACTGACACTTTAGGTAGTGTAGTGAACAATATGGTGGCATCTATTGGTAGTGAGCTTCGGAAACATGCAAATTATTATCCCACTATTGTTTGAAAGCATCTGGTTGTATTGTATTACTGTGTGGTTCAGAAGTAGTACTGTTTTGGATAGAAAGGCTGTACAGAGAGAGTGGTGAGGACAGCAAAAAAGATTACTGGGAGTTCACTTCCTTCTATCCAGGACAGGGCATGTAAGCACTGCTTGACCAGGGTCTGATTTATTGTCTGGGGTGCTCCACATCCTCTCCATGACCGGTTTTCTTTGTTACCTTCTGGCAGGAGGCTTCGTGGTACCCGAAGCAGAACAACCAGATTCTGTATGGCTCAACCTTATTAACTCTCAAGACTCTGTTTTTCGCTATGTATTCAAAATGGCCTATGATATATATATATAGGTAGTCCTATTTATCTTCTATCTATCTATCTATCTATCTATCTATCTATCTATCTATCTATCTATCTATCTATCTATCTATCTATCTATCTATCTATCTATCTATCTATCTATCTATCTATCTATCTATCTATCTATCTATCTATCTATCTATCTATCTATCTATCTATCTATAACTATCTCTATCTATCTATCTATCTATCTATCTATCTATCTATCTATCTATCTATCTATCTATCTATCTATCTATCTATCTATCTATCTATCTATCTATCTATCTATCTATCTATCTGTATATGTGTGTGTGTATAGCATATGTGTATGTGTGTGCATATATGTGAATGGGGATATATATATTCTTTTGAGAGTGGGCATCAAATTTTCATTTTTTAATGTGTGCCAGTGTGTTCACAGAAAAAGGTGACAATAAAGGTTATCTTATCTTATCTTATCTTATCTTATCTTATCTTATCTTATCTTATCTTATCTCATCTCATCTCATCTCATCTCATCTCATCTCATCTCATCTCATCTCATCTCATCTCATCTCATCTCA
Organism: Azemiops feae; assembly: GCA_023970755.1. Taxonomy (NCBI): domain Eukaryota; kingdom Metazoa; phylum Chordata; class Lepidosauria; order Squamata; family Viperidae; genus Azemiops; species Azemiops feae. The sequence goes on along the minus strand of JALGBA010004151.1, from coordinate 580,680 downwards.
TCTCATCTCATCTTATCTTATCTTATCTTATTATCCCACTATTCTTCCCTGGACTGAACGGTTCTAAATATTTTGCTTTTTACTAACTCCTCCGTACAAGCAAAACTGACTGGCTTTATCATAACGGCACATTTAAAGTGTACAAAACTCTTCCAATCTTGCAACCACTCTGCACAGAAGTACTTTTATGCCAGTGTATGGCTGGTGGAGCAGACACCCAAGCAAGGAGAGGGCAACCTGCAGGGTTTCTGACACAGAGACATTTTTCCCCACCAGATAAATAGCTAGCTCCTATCTCACAGCCCTTAAACCCAAGGTCGCTCCAGGAATAGTATCTAAATTAAACATTTTGCAGTGCTGCATTCGAATGCCTGTGCTATTCTAGAGCAGATAAATACACATTTCACCTGCTTCAACAGAGCGGCCAATGGCAAGATAATTTTGGTGGTGGGGCCCTTGATGGCTCATTTTAAAAAGAAAGCATTGTTCATGCATAATTAGGGTGATCAGATGCCAAGGGGGAAAACCTTTCTCTTCTTTTTTCCCCAGGGGATAATTATTTTTATTGAAAAGTTCCGAATCATTCCAAATGTATAGTTCATTTGTGTAGATAATTGAGTATCACCACATTATTTTCCTTCCTTTGATTCCCTGTGGTTTTCTTGGCAAGGTTTTCCAGAAATGGTTTGCAGAGAAGAGCAACAAAGATGGTCAGGGGACTGGAGGCTAAAGCATATGAAGAACGGTTACAGGAACTGGGCATGGCTAGTCTAGTGAAGAGAAGGACCAGGGGAGACATGATAGCAGTCTTCCAATATTTGCGGGGCTGCCACAGAGAGGAGGGGTCAACCTATTTTCCAAAGCACCTGAAGGCCAGACAAGGAACAACAGATGGAAACTGATCAAGGAAAGAAATAAGGAGGAATTTTCTGGCAGTGAGAACAATCAACCAATGGAACTGAAGTTGCCTTCAGATATTATGGGAGCTTCGTCACTGGAAGCTTTCAAGAAGAGACTGGGCTGCCATCTGTCAGAAATGGTGTAGGGTCTCCTGCTTGGCCAGGGGGTTGGACTAGATGACCTACAAGGTCCCTTCCAACTCTGTTATTCTATTCTATTCTATTCTATTCTACTCTACTCTACTCTACTCTACTCTACTCTACTCTACTCTACTCTACTCTACTCTACTCTACTCTACTCTACTCTATTCTATTCTATTCTATTCTATTCTATTCTATTCTATTCTATTCTATTCTATTCTATTCTATTCTATTCTATTCTATTCTATTCTATTCTATTCTATTCTGTATTATCTGAGCCTCTGCCTCCTTTCTAGGTCTGAGAGAGAGGTCATCCATCTGGATTCCTGCTCCAGGTGAGACTAGAATTCACCATCTCCCAGTTTCTAGACTGATGCCTTAACTGTGTCACCAAACTGGTTCTTTAACACTCCATTAGCTATTAGCTATTGGCAAGCAATAATCAAGATGAGTTGAAATACTCCATTTGAACAAATCAGCTCCAGTTTCTTTTCAGATCATATAAATAACCTTTAAATAAACCTTTAACACTCCCCTTCTTATTTAATAGCTGTAGCTTAATACAGAAATTTGAGGATGGAAAGGGATTTTTTCTTTCACCCCACCCAAAAAAATCTGACTTACTAAATATTCCTCTTCAGCAACCTTAAGAAAGGTCTTCTCCTTTTCATTTTGAGGAAGGACCACCTGTTTCTTCTAAACAGGACATTTGAAAAAGAGGATGCTTGCTTCCCATATCCACTGCTCAAACAACAGGTAAGACTAGGAGAAACAGCTACTTACATTCTGTCTTCCTGTTTCACTTTTTAGAAGAAAAGTGTAACTACTCCAAAGGTGCTTTTTTTTCCTGTTTTCATTCAAGCTGTTCAGCAGGAACAGAACTTTTCCCAACTTTGAAGGATGTGTAATAAAGCCATAAAAATTTAAACAAGTCTTGTGGTCACTCGAAGACCAACGATCGGGAAAATAGCGTTCATAACAATACTAACAGGTAACTTGAGTGCTTAAACTGTGCCACCTCCCACCTGGATCTTAAAGTGACACAGTCCTCTCCACCCCCCCCCCCAGACTTTACCATGAATATTTCAGGCTGGTTCCACCCTTGTTCCTCCTCAAAAGGTAATAACGACAATACCCCGGAAGAGTAGCTGTTCCATCACACAACGTTTGACAAGAAAGACAAATGAAGCGTTTGTACCCTAAAGCCTATTGGTCATGCAAATGGTGTTGGGTGTTGTAAAAATAATTCCTGTGGTGATTAATGCCACCCTGTGGGCTTGGCCCCAATTACTTTTCAGAAAACGTAGAAGGGGAAAGGAAGACAGGCATAGAGTTAGCTAAACTTTGGATTCCACAGTGATTTAGTTTCTGGTTTCTAAGAAATAATAGCATGCAAAAGAAGGATGGTGACCGCTTTTAACTGCGTCTGAAGGTTGCAAGGATGCACACTGGAGGGAACACTGCTATCATGTTGACTAGGGGCAATATGATAGCAGGGCTCCAATAATTGAGGGGCTGCCATACAGAAGGGGGGGGGTCAACCCAGTGGTGGGATTCAAATACCTGAAAAACTGGTTCTCTGTATGGTTGCCCATTTCCAGAAGTCCGTTCTGGGTCTGGGCCTCTGAGGCCCAGAACAGACTTCCGGAAGTGGCATCCATGAACTCCCGGTCTCCCAGGCCTCCCCGGCTCAGAACAGACTTCCGGAAGTGGTGTCCATGCACTTCCGGTGGTCCGTTCTGGGCCTTGCAAAAAGGGGCTAGGGCTTCAGCTGGTTTGCTGAAGTCAACGAAAAATTAGCTACCGGTTCTACCGAACCGGTGCAAGCCGGCTGAATCCCACCACTGGGTCAACCTGTTTTCTAAAGCCCCAGAAGGCAAGATAAGAAGCAATGGATATAAACTAACCAAGGAGAGAAGCAAACTGGAACTAAGGAGAAATATCCTGGCAGAACAATTAACCATTGGAACAGTTTGCCTTCAGACATTGTGGGTGCTCCATCATTGGAGGTTTTCAAGAAGAGATTGGACAACCATTTATCCAGAATGGTATAGGGATTCTTGCTTGAACAGGGGGTTGGACTAGATGACCTTCAAGACCCCTTCCAATTCTGTTATTCTGCTATTCTTCCAATATTTGAGGGGTTGCCACAAATAAGAGGGAGTCAAGCTATTCTCCAAAGCACCTGAAGGCAGGACAAAAAGCAATGGATGGAAACTAATCAAGGAGAGAAGCAACCTAGAATTAAGCAGAAATTCCCTGAGAGTGAGAACAATTAATCAGTGGAACAACCTGCCTCCAGAAGTTGTGAATGTTCCAGCAATGGAAGTTTTTAGGAAGAGATTGGACAACCATTTGTCTGAAATGGTATAGGGCTTCCTGCCTGAGCAGGGGGTTGGGCTAGTAGACCTCCAAGGTCCCTTCCAACTCTATTATTGTTATTATTTTCAAGAAGAGATTGGACAACCATTTGTCTAGAATGGTATAGGGTCTCTGGCTTGAACAGGGGGCTGGACTAGAAGACCTCCAAAGTCCCTTCCAACTCTTCTTATTTTGTTACATTAACAAGACGTCATATCCATTAATATAGAGGGGGTGAAAATGGTAGAGGCCATGGTCCCCCTCCCTTGCTTACTTACAGCCATATTGAATTTTCCCAGAACTGGTACAGCTAAACATTTTTAATAAGTACCCTACTTTCCAAGGAAATACCTATATTTAAACACCTTAAGACAGCAAAGGTTTTGCCTTCCTTGAACTTTTTCAAATGTTTGTGAAAGCAGGGAATTTGCATCAGTTCTTGGTTTGGATAATGTCCTATTTTTTTTAATCAGTGAGGAATAATTCTTGGACCCAACCGATTACCACTGATCCTTTGTGTTTCAGGGTTTCATCCTGTCTCTCAAGGTGTTAAGCATCTACATGAAAGCACTGGGAGACCTCATCTGAAGTGAGGTGTTAAGAGGTGTGCAATTGATACCCAACAATTGGTATCTTTGGATATTGCCTGGAAGAGAGAGAATTAGCTCCAATTAAATCCAGGGAAAATAATGTGATAATCTGGGTAAATATCTGGACTCTGGTTTCATGCCACGTTTTTGGATTTTGCTCAGTCTTCAACTATAAAACTCTTTCATCCTTCCCTGGTCTTCCTTTTAAAATTGAAGCCTTACTTTCTCACCCACTGCCTGTAGGTAGTCCTCGACTTTACGACTTTACAATTGAGTCCAAAATTGGTTAAGTGAGCTTTGCCCCATTTTACAAATTTTCTTTCCACCGCTGTTAAGTGAATCGCTGCAGGTATTACGTTAGTAAGATGGTTGTTAAGGGAACATGGCTTGTCAGAAGGTTACAAAAGGGGATCACATGACCCTGGGACACTGCAACCGTCATAAATGGGAGTCAGTTGCCAAGCGTTTGAATTTTGATCACATGACGATGGGGATGCTGCAACAGTCATAAGTGTGAAAAACGGACACTTTTTTCCCAGTGCTTCAAATGGTCATTAAATGAATTGTTGTAAGCTGAGGACTCCATGTATAATCCCACATCTCTATCTTAGCTGGATATTATTTTCCCTTTTGGAGACGACAGTGACCACAAAGTCTATTTCAACTCTGTTATTCTATTCTATTCTATTCTATTCTATTCTATTCTATTCTATTCTATTCTATTCTATTCTATTCTATTCTATTCTATTCTATTCTATTCTATTCCATTCCATTCCATTCCATTCCATTCCATTCCATTCCATTCCATTCTGTATTCTATTCTATTCCATTCCATTCTGTATTCTATTCCATTCCATTCTGTATTCTATTCTATTCTATTCTATTCTATTCTATTCTATTCTATTCTATTCTATTCTATTCTATTCTATTCTATTCTATTCTATTCTATTCTATTCTATTCTTCATTCCTCTATTCCATTCCATTCTATTCCATTCCATTGCATTGCATTCTATTCTATTCTTAGATTTTCTGTTTACGAACATGCCATCCTTTTAGAATAGATTTGTCTTTTGAGCACAGGAGAGGAAATGAAAGCAAAGAAAATGCAAGGAGTTTTATTGATTTTTTTTTTTTTTGGACAGAAAAATCACATCAAGTTATTTTTTAAGGAACATTCAATGTTTGCCTTGGGTTGCCTTGGGGTTGGGTTTTAAAACTGACAGACCACAAGGCGGTAATTGTTGCACGTTTTGTCATTCCAAGTGCCATCGCTGTAAATTTCCACACATTTTTCAGATCCTTGACCGGAAGGTTCATTCTTGTACCAGTTGGTAAAATTCAAAGGATCCCCATTCCGGAAATGGAATTTTCCTGTCACATCACTTTCAATAATACCCAGATAGGCATAACTGTTATAAAATTGCACAATCTTCTGAATAGCTTTGTTCTCTTTCAGGTTTCTTGGTGCAGCAATGGCGCCCTGGGCTTCTTGGCAAGTCACTTCTGCTTTCTCAAAGGCAGATGCCTTCCCAGTAGAGGCAAACAGCTTATCCCCGGCAATTACCATCTTTCCTTCCAAGGTCAAAGCTGTCAAGAAATTTGGAAGCCTTGCTTAGATCCTCCAAAACATATAAAGAACTGTTGCTGGAATTGGGAATGTCTAGTTTAATGGAAAAGAAGACCAGGGGTGACATGATAGCAGTGTTCCCGTATCTGAGGGGTTGTCCCAAAGTAGAGGGAGTCAAGCTATTCTCCAAAGCACCTGAAGGCAGGACAAGAAGCAACGGATGGAAAGCTAGAACTAAGGAGAAATTGCCTGACCGTTAGAACAATTAATCAGTGGATTAATTGCTGCAGCCATCCAAATGTGGCCGCCATTTTGTGGGACAGGGATGGGACAAAATGGAGGCTGACAGACAAAAAAAAACCCTCTGCATTTTGCTGCCTTGGAGAAGTCTCCGTGGTGCTGAAGAAGCCTCTGAACATGGCCCAAAGTCTCTGCAGCGCCGTGCAGAGCTTGTTTAAGGCAGCAAAAGGAAGTGGTTTGGCACAAACACGGCTGCCATTTTGTGGACAAGACAAAATGGCTTCCGCTTTGGGAATCACAGCATGCATATGTGCAAAGAAGGAAGCCATTCCAGGATGCTGGAAGTTCTCGGACTTCTTCAAAAGGTAAATGAAGAGGAGGAAGGTGTTTGAGCAGGTGAGTGGGAATCAGGGCTAAGGCTGGGGCGGTGGGGAGCGGTGAGAGTGGGAAAAGGCCCATGGGAACCCAAGTCATGGGAAGTGGAGCATGGGGCATCCCTAGAAGATGGGGGCAGGACTGCTGAGGCTGGACCTGTGCCAGGCCTCCAGCAGACTCCCCCACCCAGAATGCTCCCCAGGCTCCACTTAATGACCTGTGTATTCCTTTTTCCATTTCATTGGGGAAAGCAAGCATGGTGTGTATGTGTGTGTGTGTGTTATTAGTATTACATTTCACCTAACAACGAATGCAACCTGCGATTAAAATGGGCAGACTCCATTATAATCATATCTCAAAGACTAACTGTAGTCTCTTCTATTGAACACCCATAACACACACACACACACACACACACACACACACACACACACACACACAGGAGGCTTTGGGCTTTGGGACAAGGTGTGGCGTGAGCCCTTTTTGAGAAGTGGATTGATGATGAATTATCCCGGGGCAACAATGTACTTTTTACATTTCTTTTTTTGACTATTTTGTTGTTGTTTTGAACTTAAGCTGGTCAACAAGCATTTATTTATTTATTTATATCCTGCCTTTATTATTATTTTTTTTGCAAATAACTCAAAGTGATGAATATATCCAACCCAGCTTCCTCCTCCCATTTTTCCTATAAAAATAACAGCCCTGTGAAATGAATTGGGCTCAAAGAGAGGAATTGGCCCAAAGTCACCCAGGTGGGACTAGAACTCATAGTCTCCTGGTGATTGGACTAAAGCCATTCAGACAACTTTTGTGTCTGTGACAGGACTAGAACTCAGAGTCTCCTGGTGATTGGCCCCAAGTCACTCAGCTGGCTTTCATGCCTAAGGTGGGACTAGAACTTAGAGTGTCCTGCTGATTGGGCTAAAGCCATTCAGACAGCTTTTATGTCTAAGGCAGGATTAGAACTCAGAGTCCCCTGGTGATTGGCCCAAAGTCACTCAGCTGGCTTTCATTCCTAAGGTGGGACTAGAATTCACAGTCTCCAGGTTTGTAGCCCGGTGCTTAGAACAAACTGGATGGCGAGTGGTTAACTATACAAATGGAATTAATGAATGAGTGAATGAGTGAATGAATGAATGAATGAATGTATAAATGAATGAGCAAGTGTTAAGTAAAATCATTTCCTTGTTTCTCTTTTTCTATTGCAAAGCCTGGAGAGCCCATATTCATTTTTCTCAATGATGGGAAATCACAAGTCTCATTGAACTGAATTGCTTGTGAGCTCTCAGTATTGATAGCAGCCACTGTTGGGACTGGCAACTTGGTTGTTAAAGCAAAGTAGCTGCTAAGAGAAACACGGTTAGGCTTATGATTTGACTTCAATTTTATTTTATGTATTTGCCAAGGTCGTAAAGTTGCAAAACTACTTTTTCATCCCTGTTGCAATTGTAAATAGTTACCAAACAAGACCCACAGTACTTCTAGTTTAGTTCTGGGTATCCCCAGATCCATTAAGAACATCAGGTTCAAAGATAAATAGATTTATAGAATTGACTTTATATTGTTTGATTGCTAAGCGGCAGTCTGGTTGAACCTGAGTGGAACTAAGAGACTTGCAATTTCTTTTCTGTTTTTTTGTTCGAAAGTGGCAATAAATTTTCTGAACTGCTTTTTTATGAAGCCATTAAGGTTAAAACAGAAAAGAAAAGAAAAACAGTGCCTGGTCTGTACCGTGGCCGTATGCTGATGGAAGCTACTATCTCATCTATAAAAAAATGGTATTTATTGCTTCAAGCAAAGGGGGTTAGACTAGAAGACCTCCCAGGTCCCTTCCAGCCCTTTGATTCTAAGTTGAATCTCTCATGATCCTGTCATATATTCAGTCTAAAAACAACAGTTTGGTAATTCAGAAGAAAAATCAGTGAATGTTATGAAGTCCTCTGGATATAGAATACACGATTAAAAATAGAGGGACAATCTAACTTTAGGTTATCACATTCTTTAGCAGTTGGTAAAACTTAAAAACAAAAAAAAGTCCCCATTCCAGAAATGGAATTTTCCTGGACCATCACTTTCAATAATACCAAGATAGGCATTAACGGTTATAATATTGCATAGCCTTCTGAATAGCTTTGTTCTCGTTCAGCTTTCTTGGCGACGCAAGGGAATAAGAATAAAAACTACTCACCCACTTTTAATCTGAAAAAGGGGAAAGGAAAGCCATTGAAAACATACCTCTTTCCATTCGGGCGATTCTATGTTGGAATTCTTTGATGTCGTTTTGTAGCTTAGGATCTTGACTGGCAGGCAGACCTGTGAATGGAAAATAATGGATACGCATTGTCCCACGGTTCAATTGAAGTTATTATTACTCTTACTTGACTATATTATCCTGTGAAATGAGTTGAGAAGGTACTTTCCTTGAATGATGCATTGGAGCACAAATCAACAATAGCCCGGTAGATTAGATAACAAGAATGATTAATTGATTGATTGATAGGCCTAGAGTGTTTCTTTAGTCTTTCAAGCGAAACAAATGGATTTTGTTTTGTGTAGCAAATACATTTTCGTGTCTTCCTTTTTCTGAAAACTTCCCTGAACCCAAGGTTACATTTATTATTCTTTTAAAAAAAAAAAACAACCCAAGGGACTCTGGTCATCCACAAAAATATTAATAAGAGGCTTCCACCAAGTCCATTAATATCAGCATGCCAGGGTTTGCAACATGTATGTGTGTTGGTGGGTCTTCAGGTTATTGTTGACACCTCCATCAATATCCCAAAGATGCTTTTTCAGGAGGCAATTGTACTTTCTTTGTTTTTCTTTGAAGACGTTTCACTTCTCATCCAAGAAGCTTCTTCAGTTCTGACTGGATGGTGGGGAATGGAAGGATTTATACTCCTTGCAGACAGCTGGTCTTTTGTATTATTTTAGAGGGTCGTTGAGGCCATTTGAAGGTTTACCTGTGTCCTCGGGGTCACCTGAGTGGTGCAAATGAGTGTGGAGCCTTCTTGGAACTGTTAATAAAAGAACTGTGTTGTAGACTGGAGCCAGTCCTTTCAGCAGTTCCAAGAAGGCTCCACACCCATTTGCACCACTCAGGTGACCCCGAGGACACAGGTAAACCTTCAAATGGCCTCAATGACCCTCTAAAAGAAGGCAAAAGACCAGCTGGCTGGAAGCAACATAAATCCTTCTACTCCCCACCATCCAGTCAGAGCTGAAGAAGCTTCTTGGATGAGAAGCAAAACATCTTCAAAGAAAAACAAGAAAATCCAGTTGCCTCCTGAAGAGGCACCTTTGGGACAACCAGGACCTTGGATGCCTGAGAATCTCCACAGACACCTCCATCCATAATAAATACACATTTCGTGGCAAGATTTTGGGAAGGGGGTTCCCTTTCCTCATTCCTAGGGCTGAGTGAGAGGGACTAGCCCCAAGATCACCCAGCTGGTTTTGTGCCTAAAGCTGGATTAGAATTCACAGTCACCTGGTCTTTAGCTTGATGCCTTAGCCCAGGGGTAGGCAACCTTGGCTCTTTTATGACTCGTGGACTTCAACTCCCAGAATTCCTGAGCCAGCCATGCTGAGGAGAAAGGGAGAGGTTTCCATGCTGAGCCATGCTGGCTCAGGAATTCTGGGAGTTGAAGTCCACGAGTCATAAAAGAGCCAAGGTTGCCTACCCCTGCCTTAGCCACTACACCAAACTGGCTCTCCGCAACAGTATAGGAAAAAAAAAATGGGGGGCAAATAACATTTACTTCCCCTCAGACTCTAGATATTGTTAATGCCAATCATATATAGATTAGAAGAAGAATGGATTACACTGAAATAAATTATGTGATCTGATGCAAACTCTAGAATAACCTGTAAGACTGTAATATGTTTTAAGTTGCATCTGCCCTGTGAGAAATTTCTCAGAGTTATATAAATGCTGGATTTCCTTGGGACAATAGATCCTCAAGCGAAGGATTTTTAATTAGAGAACATTTTATAAGTTACTAATCTGTTGTTTTGATTCAGGAAAAAAATAGATTGTTTTCTTCAACTCTTACTTCAAACAGAGTTGGAAGCAGGTGTGTTTTAATTTGAAAGTATGTGGTTCCCTCTAATGGCTGACTCTACATAGGAAAGGCTGGTGAATTTGGGATGTTGCAAATATTCATTTTATGCAAGATTAACCAATTGAGTAAGAATTAGCCCTCTTATTCATCAGCATTTCTGCAGGGGGCAATAAATCAAATAATTAATATTCTATAGTTGAAATCTGACTCATGATTTTGCATTTCACAGCACGCCTGTGGTTTAAAATTTATGGCCTTGCTCAGTCTGAGATCTGGGAAAGATTTGCATTGCAGATGGACAAAATTTCAGAGCTAGAATTGGTTTCGGTATGGTTGATTCTGGCAATTTTCTCTTTTGGGAATTCTCTGGGCGTATATACCAGTGAGCATATATTACACTCGTATAGCAAGTGTTCTTATGTTTCAATAATAATTTAAAAAAAAAGATGTACTTTATGGTTTAATGTAGATGTGTCTACCGGGAGAAAAGAGGTGACAATAAATGCAGGAAATGAGAAAACTAAAATGAACAGTTCAATTAAAGACAAAATTAAGATTTAAACCCAATACATTCATGGTTTGAATTAGCTGACAAGTAGGATTCTACTTGTTATGCTTAGTTGGTCTAAGTATGCTTAGATTTAAACTTCTATTGCCAGTTGCTTTCTGAAGGAAATCCTCTAGAACTAAGGAACTCTTTTGGGGCAAAAAAAGAAGAAGAAAATCAAGCTGATATGATTCTACATGGAATGGAGTTTGCCAACCTCATTCCACTCGCTAAACACTTCAGATATCTACCCCCAGCTTGTATTTACACCAGCCTAGGAGCTTTCCATCCTGCTTTCTAAAATGTTATGTTTCTTTGCAATTATGGAACTTGAAGTCAAAAGCACCAGGTTGGGAAAGGGGATGTTGGAAGTCAGCACCCACTCACCCTCCTAGAGAAGGAAATATTTTGGGGGATATTAAAAAAAGATAGAATATTATATTTCCCCAAAGGAACAATAGAGGAAATTTTTTTTTGAAAGGCTTTTCTGCCCAAGTTTCCCCAGGCAGAAACTGAGCAGGCCAGCTCTGTAGAAATGCAGATTTGATAATCCTATTCAGAAAGACTGGGCCACCTATTCATAAGCAAAATGGCTTCAGCCACAGCCCCAGAGAAGCAGGACATGGCCTTTAGGACATAATAGGATTAACCCATCACCATTAGAATGCCAAAAGGGCACACCCAACCTCAGATCTAAGTACATGCCACAGGAACAGGAAGAAGCTCAAATACAAAGCCACAGGAACAGGAACAACTCCAAACACAAAAGCCCAAGAAGGCATATAAAAACCCACCACTCCCAGCTCCATTTTGTCAGCTTTCCCAGAACCACATGCTGTTGGTTCTGTTCTTCAATAAACAGAACCTTCTTTCCAAACAGCCTCCATTTTATTTATTCCCGGCTTGGATTTTTTGATTTTTTTTCTTTCAACAATGACAATAGGATTGTGGAGCAAAATCAATGACTACCTTTCGATCGCAGAAGGCAAACATCTCCACGAAGTCAAGTGCTCTCATAACTAATTTCCATCTCTACAATAACTCTCATAATTTAGCCTCTGCTTCAAGGTGAATCATTTCAGAGAGTTTGTCTCATCCATCTCTATTTCATAAAAGGGATTCCTGTTGATTTTTACCCCTCCCACTTTCAAGAGCTTGAGAGCTTGATTGCCAAATTAATATGTAATGCCCAGCTGCCTAGGCAACACAACAGCCACACAAGGAAAGCTTGATCTCCTTTTCATTTAAGAAAATATCTAGAAGATGATTGAATTAGTGACACTAATTACCGCCTAGATGAAAACAGTTGACAAAAATTGGGGGAACTTCTAAATTCCTTCAGAAGGCATGACCTCTATTAGGTTGAAGTAGCCTTGCAAAATAGTGTGTGCAAGCTTTTGAATGTGCCAGGAGGTTGTTTAGAATGTTCCATCAGGAAATATAGGAATCAAAGAGATTTTAAAAAGGGAAGAGGAGGGTTGTCATTGTTTTCGTTTGGAATTCTGGATTGGGCCAAGCCAGATGTTGAGACAAGCATATCTGCGTAGGTCTGGGAGCCTTTAAAACGCTCACAAAAAGGATGACATTCAATCACCTGGTGGACCAGTAGGACCTCTGAAACCTGGATTGCCCTTTGGTCCTTGAGGGCCAGGAGCACCGTTTTGTCCAGGCGGTCCTTGGGGACCTATTCAAAGGGAAACAGAGATGTAATTGTGTAACATTCTTGAGCACTTATTTCAAATTTTGGATATGGAAAGCATTGGATTTGTGGTTGATCCATTCATTGCCCTGTTGTAGAAACAGAAATATATCTTTAATTACCCAAACTCTCAAAAATTGGGTTCACAATATCTATAAACCTTATTTTCTTTTATTTATTGATGTAAAACATTTCTACAGCTGCCTATCTTTTAACCAACTCTGGGAAGCTCCCAATCCAAAAATAGCTATGCCCCCCCAGTGATGAACAGAACAGAACAGAACAGAACAGAACAGAACAGAACAGAACAGAACAGAACAGAATAGAATAGAATAGAATAGAATAGATCTGGAAGGGACTTTGGAGATCTTCCAGTCCAGCCCCCTGCTCAAGCAGGAGAACTTATACCATCTCAGACAAGTGACTGTCCAGTCTCTTCTTAAAAACCTCCAGTGATGGAGCATCCATGATTTCTGAAGGCAAGCTGTTCCACTGGTTAATTGTCCTCACTGGAAGTTTCTCCTTAATTCCAGGTTGCTTCTCTCTTTGGTCAGTTTCCAACCATTGTTTCTTGTCCTTTCTGGTTATTTGGCAAATAGTTTGACCCCCTCTTCTTTGTGACAGCCCCTCAAATACCGGAATACTGTTATTATGTAACCCCCATTTCTTCTTTTCTTTAAACTAGCCAAACCCAAGTCCTTCAGCCGTTCTTCATAGGTTTTAGTCTCCAGGCCTTGGGTCATCTTAGCTGATCTTCTCTGAACTTTTTCCAAGGTCTCAACATCTTTTTTGTAGTATGCTGACTAAAATTGGTTGCAGTATTTCAGCTGTGGTCTCACTAGGGTTTTATAAAGCAGTACTAATACTTTGCGTGAACTTGAAGTCCACAGCTACACGTTGAGAAGGTAAAGGCAGATTATGGAGCAAAACCAATAACGACCTTGGGATTGCAGAAGGCAAACATCTCCACGAAGTCAAGGACTCTCCTAACTGATTGGCATCTGTACAATAACTCTCCTAACTTAGTCTGTTCTTCAAAGTGGTGAATCATTTCCAAGAGTTTGTCTCACCCCATCTTTATTTTGTGGAATGAGTTCCTGTTGATTTTCACCCCTCCTACTTCTAAGAGTTGGAGGGTTTGATTACCAAATTAGTATGTCATGGGATTGGCCTGCCCCAGTGGCATTTGCAGAAGAGGCATGCTTCGGAACTCATTGGCCAAGAGATTTTGGCTGGCAGGATCAAGGAGAAGAGTCTTCTCTCCATGGTGCTCACCCTCTAGGACACCATGATTCTCAAGAGGAGACCTGACCCCACTCTTTGGGCCTTAAAACCTGGCCATTGGCCTTTGGGGGGGGAGATAGGGCTGTGTCACCCTGGATATGATTACTGGATTAGAAGACCCCACCTCTATTGTGTACCCGCCCCTCTATCTTAGCTATTTCTTTGTCAGTTTGTATGTATTTATTGTCTTACTACTTTAATCATTTACTATATCATTTTATCAGATTGAAAGCTGCCCGGATAGTGAGATGGGAGCAAATGAATTGAATGAATTGATAAATGAATGGCCAGTTGCCTAGGCAACACAACAAAACACAAGGACAACTCATTTAAGAATACCTAGAAGATGACTATGTTAATGGCACTAATTATTGTCTGGAAGAAACCAAATTTACACAGAAATAGGGGCACTTCTAAATCCCTTCGGAGAGCATGATAAAGATGAAGGAGTCCAGAATGTTTCATCAGGCAATGGAAGAATCAAAGAGATTTTGAAAAAAGGAAGAAGAGAATTCACATGTGTTTTGTTTAGAATTTTGAAATGGGCGAAGCTAGGTATTGGGACAAGCATATCTGGGAGGTCTAGGAGTTGAAGGAAAGCCAACGAAATGGAGATACTCCATCACCTGGTGGACCAGCTGGTCCTCTGATGCCTGGATTGCCTGATGGTCCTTTAGGGCCAGGAAGCCCAGTTTCCCCACGAGGTCCTTGGGGACCTGTTCAAAGGAAAACATATACATGTAAATGTGTCACTCTCTTTAATATCCTTGGGCACCAATTTCAAATTTCAGATATAAAAGAGCATTGGAGTTTTGGAAGATCAGTTCATCATTCTGTTGTAGAAACATAAATATATCCTGAACTTCAATGACCCAAACTCTCAAATTGGGATATACAATATCTATGAGGCTCTTTTCCTTTCCTTTCCTTTCCTTTCCTTTCCTTTCCTTTCCTTTCCTTTCCTTTCCTTTCCTTTCCTTTCCTTTCCTTTCCTTTCCCTAAAACATTTATATTATTTCTGTAATATTCAGTGGAGAAACCTGAAAATGTTGATGCCAGTCTATTGTCCCCATTGCAAAGGCAATTTATTTCTTTTTTGGAAAAAAAAATGCACTTCTGTTATTGGAATTTAAAAATGGGAAGATCTGTCTGTCTGTCTGTCTGTCTGTCTGTCTGTCTGTCTGTCTGTCTGTCTGTCTGTCTGTCTGTCTGTCTGTCTGTCTGTCTGTCTGTCTGTCTGTCTGTCTGTCTGCCTATTTGCTGCCCATCTGGTAATGAAACAACTCTGGGCAGCAAATAAATTCAATAAAAAAAGAAATAATCTTCCCATTTTTAAACTCCAATCTATGATTATAGATTTCTCCTGAATAATTCATCAGTAAAATGTAGACGTGAGAAACCACACGGAATGTTCTTCTATTCATTAGCAACAGGATAATCTCTGATTATTTACAATTGTGTTTTTGATTGCTTAATCATTACTATTGAATTTCTTGTTATTTCCAAGCTTACCTGGACAATTTATCTGCGCATGAGCTTCTACCAGCAAAGCAGCTGTTACGGCAAAAATCTGAACCAGCTGGGAGGACAGCATCCTTTTTCAACCAGCTAAATGAAGAAAAATATTTTCAGCAGATGGCCTTGCATCAACATAATTTTTATTTCCAAAATGACTCACAACAAATTGGAAAAAAAAAAAAAAGATTGAAGAGACTTACACCTGGATATAATGAGCAGATTATTTAAATTAGAGAATGACATGATTATCAATAATGCCGGTGTGGTGAGTGGTGGAAGGTAAAACATAAGCTAAGGAGGCAATTTTTTTAAAAAAATACCAGCCAGAGTTGCAGTATTCCACCCTCCGTGGATCAAATAAAGTTTCCTTCATAATCCATACCTCAGTTTTGCACTTTTATGATGAAACAGCTACTTGTACTTCTGGGAACGATTTGATGCTGCAAGGAGTATTTATGGAAAGCATAAGTGCATATTAAATAGTCTTGATTTTGGCTAGTGAAGATCCATAGCATTGCATTATAGAGTATCCCCATGTCTCAAAAAGTTATATCTCTTCACTATGGGAAGGTCACATCTTCTTCAGATTGAACTCAACTTCTAGTGACTTCAAAAACATATTCATGTTTGCCTTTTTTAATTTTTTTTTTTAAAAAAATGACTTTTCTGAACACCCAACTATCTGGTCCAACTTAGGATATCAAAATTAGCCACCCAGTTGACTTTTACATCTTAAGTTCCACCAGTTTGAACTTGTGTCCCACCACAGTAGGAACAGGTCAAAACTAGTCCATCCTGTTGATTCAAGCAATACGTTAACGTATCTTCTTATTTTTAGTTTTTTAAAAAAGTTTGTTAGAATTGTGAATACAGAATAAAAACTAATCAGAACTAATCATTAGAATGGGGAAAAAAAAACCAAGAAAGAAGAAAAGAGCAGAAACCAAAGTGGAGAAATTGAAGAACAGAAACAAAAGGATTATAAAGAAGCGATTTCCAACTTTCCTTTATAGCAGCTACAAGTATAAATATAAGCTAACCTCTTACAGCATAGATTTCATTTTTCATATGGTCTATTATTTTTAGTCTAATCCTCAAAACTGTACATCATGACTTCATTTTTCTTTTCTGTTTTCCACAAAAATCAATAAGGGCTGCCAATCATCGTTAAACTTAGACTATGTCCTATCTCTAATTAAAGTAGTCAATTTGGCCTTCTCAGCAAACATCAAAATGTCTTCTTGATAGAGCACATTGTGTTCTATTTTATTTGGTAATAGACAAAATGTAATAATTGCAGTCTGCAGCAGTGAAGGAGACCCTTTGCAATAATTTATTATCATTTGTTTAGAAAATATTTGATACTTCCTCCCTCTTTAAACTAGTCATTTTATTTTCATCTCTTTATTCTACTACTGGTTATGACATTGTCAACAGCATTTTCTTTAGACTGATAGATTAAAAAGATGAAAATATCTGAATGACAACCTTCTTTATTGGAAAAGTATATATTTAAATCACTTCCAAGTTGCCCTTCTCCCCCTTTTCAATTTTAATTCCAATTAAGCCAGCACGACAGGCTATTCATTACTATTATTACTACATTGCTTGGTGTGTTAATTTTAAGATTGGCATTGCATCTTCATGGAACTCTAAAACGTATAATGGAATGCTATAGATACCTACTCAAAAGAAAGTTCTGCTAAATCATTAGGACCCTTCCACAACTAATTAGATAGAAGTTGTAACTTTGAACGAAGGATTTTAACTTACCTTTTCGCTTCAGGACAAAATAATGAGGAATGGTGAAAAAAATTTCAATTTATAGTATGCATATACAATTGTTGTCTGGTCTTCATTCTCTACCAGTCCCTTCTGTTTTATTTATATAGTTGTCCATTACGGAAAAAGATTTAGCAAAGGTAGAATAATCATCTGTCAATACTGATTGTCTTTCAGAAATAAGATATACACAGTATAAAAAATTAACCATGTTCTTGGACAATACAATAGACCAATGGAGAGAAAGAAATCTTTCTGCTGGAAATTGTTTGCACATATAAGGTTTCCATAGGACAATCTAATTCATTCATAAGGATATATGCCTTGTAATTTTTGATGCTTATCCAAACACAGGGCTACAAACTCTTCTCTAGAAATCTGACTTCTTTGTGTACGTTATCTGTCCGCACAGCAACAGTATGTACACAGACAGATGGAACAAAAACATGATTAGAAATCTGACACAGTTGACTTGGAACATATACCATGAGAAGGATGTCCTGTTCCATGTTGAAGACATAAAAACAATGCAGCGGGAGCTTCACAACAGAAAGAAAGATTGCTATACAAAATTAGTTATGCAATCCTAGAGTCCAACAGTTGGAAGGGTCCTAAAAGGTCACCAAGACCAAACGTCTCAAAAACTTCCAGAAAAGGGGGATTCTGCCCTGATAGAAGCCACGATGACATACTAAATTACACGAATCACTTTGGAAATAACAGAGATTACTAACTTGCACAAATTGTACAGTCCCGGTGATTCATACAAGGACATTGCCACAACATGTGTGACATTACTTGTCTCACTTTTCCCAAGTTTCACTGTCAAATTAATGTTTTCCTGTTAAGATATTTTTCATAAGATTCTAACAGAATTTCCTTTCCAATGTTTTAAGATCATGATTTCATCTCTGGAACAGGAAGTAGAGGACAGGTCCTTTATCAAGTAATCAAAAATGCTATTATATCTTCCACTGGTTATCTTTCTCAAGGCTAAACATCTCTAATTCCTCACGTTCTCTTTGTTGGATTTAGGTCAAGTCCCTTTGACTAGAAGATGACTCCAAGGTCCCTTCCAGCTCTATTCTACTCTAATTCCAATCAGTAAGACAAATTGTGTTGCCATTCTTTCTTCTACCATATCTGCGATGCCAAAAATTGGATGACCACCAGATGTCAGCCAAGAATTGGAGTCCTTAGTCTAGTTGCTGCCACCTTCAGGACACTTGCATATTTGCAGTCCAGATACGGCAATCTTAACTTTGAGTCATAGGTAAACAAATGATTTTGAGGTATAATTCAGCAAATGGGTTATAACGGAAGTCCATAGGGGTGTGATAAATGGACTGTAGGGATCTGATTGTAGGCGTAGTTACGTAGGGATCAGTTTATGTCACACCCTCCTTAATTCCTCAGATCCTATGGAGAAGCAGCCTCTTTGGCTGAAGCAAGACACATGCTTTGTGCATGCACAAAGGAGCCTTCACAGAAACATAATGTAAAATGTCTCTTTGGGAGAGACAAAGTTAGTCTCTGTATGTGAGCAGATGATGAACTAGGAAAAAAAAGAGGCTTTTTTGGCCTGGTTGACGGCAGCAGAAGGAATGGAAGCCGACTGCATCTATGGGTGGATAAGGTGAGGAAAATCATAAACATTCTTTAAAGATTTCTATATTTTTTTTAACTGTCACTTGTCTACGGAGATTCTCAGTCATCCAGGTCATGGTTGTCCCAAAGGTGCTTTTTTCAGGAAGCAACTGGACTTTCTTGTTTTTCTTTGAAGACGTTTCCCTTCTCATCCAAGAAGCTTCTTCAGCTACAAACGACCAGCGGTCTGCAAGGAGTATAAATCCTTCCATTCCCCGCCATCCAGGGAGACCTGAAGAAGCTTCTTGGATGAGAAGCGAAACGTCTTCAAAGAAAAACAAGAAAGTCCAGTTGCCTCCTGAAAAAAGCACCTTTGGGCTCACTGTCACTTATTGAAAAAGAAGACGTTTGCCCACAGTCACCCAAAATGGCCCCAACGTGGTTTCTAACATAGTTGAAACATATAGTTGAAACAACAGTGGAAACATAGGAATGATAGTTGAAGTCCAATCGGTTGAAGGACTTTGATTAGTAGAAGACAACTTATTATAAGTGAATGCCCCTCTCTTAGACTTTTTTTTGTTTTTTGGCCTTCAAACAGCTCGTAAACAAAAGCTTGGACTCTGTGATGTGGAATTAAACCTTTTACAAATAACCTTTTATAATTTCTTTCTTTCCTGCAATGCAATAGCTGGACAGCTCTCCAAATCCTCTTTGAATATGCTTTCATCTCCTTAATGTGCATCGCACTGGAAATAATTTCTCTCAGCAAATACTGGGTGACTGTTTAAATATTATGGGAGCAACCGGTAATTAACTGCACAGTGTTAGTTTTGCCGTAAGATGTTCAAACTGTGTATTTAAGAGTGTGCCTCTACTCTGTTTGTGTACTAATCGTGGTCTATTAAAGCAGTCATCAGAAAGTATCATTTTTAAAAAATATTTGTTCATATTCTTTTTAGGGGACTCATTTTCAGTCATTCTTGATCCTGGTTTGAAAAGGACTTCTTACTGTTTTACTCTGTTCTTGGTACCATTGAGAGATAAGACTGATCATGATTAAATTGTACTGAATCCATTCCTTTCAAAGGGTTATCAGAAGAATAGAACAGAATAGAACAGAACAGAACAGAACGGAACGGAACGGAATGGAACAGAATATAGAATAGAATAGAATAGAATAGAATAGAATAGAATAGAATAGAATAGAATAGAATAGAATAGAATAGAATAGAATAGAATAGAATAGAATAGAATTGGAAGGGACCTTGGAGGTCTTCTAGTCCAACTCTCTGCTCAGGCAGGAAACCCTATGCCATTCCAGACAAATGGCTGTCCAGTCTCTTCTTAAAAACTTCCAGTGTTGGAGCATTCACCGCTTCTGGAGGCAGGTTGTTCCACTGGTTAATTGTTCTAACTGTCAGGAAGTTTCTCCTTACTTCTCGGTTGCTTCTCTCCTTGATGAGTTTCCACCCGTTGCTTCTTGTCCTGCCTTCAGGCACTTTGGAGAATAGCTTGACTCCCTCTTCTTTGGGGCAGCCCCTGAGATATTGGAACTGGCAACCTTGAGATATTGGAACATCTGGCATAAGTAAAATCTCCTTCCAGTTGAACTCAAGTGCTAGTGATTGAACTCAAGTTGGTAGTATCTAACTCTTGGTGACTGAACTCAGGTTGAACTTAATACCTGGGCAGATTCATCTAGATTTCTTGACAGACATACTGAGCTAGCTTTCCACTGCCCTTTTCCAGAATGTTTTGGATTTCTTTTAAAAAGAAAATTTATATGGCCACTCAACTCACTCTCAATGACTCTGAATGGCTTACAAAGATAAAAATCTCATATAAAAGTGCAATAACCGCCAACCCTTGGCGACAACAATCAGTCAATCAATAAGCCACTTGATGGACTCCATGCCAGTCTGAGTTTCTTTCTCTTTTTAACTTCCCTATGTAGACTGAATTTCCAAGTGATTTTCCACTCAGTTTCTAACCTGGATCAAACCAACTCATGTTTTTGAAGGCAACCAGTGTCAACTGCCCTCCACTCAAAATCTTGAAATTATTAGAACTATGGTGTGTCCTAAAGGGTGAATGAATGTGAAAGAAACAATCAGAAGTACTATACAAACACAAGGCACTGTCTGCATATTTCCCTCCCCTATTGGATTCATATCCACTCTATTAATATTTGGCCTGAAAACAAGTCTCATTACAAATAAGGAAGTCAATGACCACATGCCTCCCAAAGGGCCACTTATTGACTAATGGGAACATAACAGATGCCCAAGTGGGATGAGGCACCCACTACTCTGAGCAAGGAAGCTGAACAACTGGAGGAAGGAGTCTTCGAGAAAATCAGAAGCAGTAATCAGAATGCTTTTATTTGGCATGCTTTTATTGTAGCCAATCATCCAGCTTATTTTGAATGATGAAATAGTTTGTTCTTTTGAATATCACCTACTGTAAAATCGATCAGTGATATTCTTTCCTTTGGCTAACTTCTTCGATGGTCTCAGTATTGTTTTCAAACTGGATAGATAGATAGATAGATAGATAGATAGATAGATAGATAGATAGATAGATAGATAGATAGATAGATAGATAGATAGATAGATAGATAGATGGATGGATGGATGGATGGATGGATGGATGGATGGATGGATGGATGGATGGATGGATGGATGGATGGATGGATGGATGGATGGATGGATGATGGGATGGATGACTAGATAGATAGATAGATAGATAGATAGATAGATAGATAGATAGATAGATAGATAGATAGATAGATAGATAGATAAATGATAGAAAGAAAGAAAGATGGAGATAGATATATAGAAAGATAGACAGACAGACAGACAATTATGACATTCATGTCCAGATTTACATTAGTTTTTGAAAGACATGAG
The DNA here is from genome assembly GCA_023970755.1 of Azemiops feae. Taxonomy (NCBI): domain Eukaryota; kingdom Metazoa; phylum Chordata; class Lepidosauria; order Squamata; family Viperidae; genus Azemiops; species Azemiops feae. The sequence continues at coordinate 559,110 of JALGBA010004151.1, read as the reverse complement.
AATATTCCTGGAGAATTCAGAAAGGAACATACAATTTTCACAATATCTGAATTTACACTTGTACAAAACTGCTCTGCTCTTCAGATGAACTTGGACATGCTTGAGATAAATTATTTCTAACCCAAACGAACAATCAAACCCTAATCAGCTGTAAATCATTATTTTAATTTCTTTTAAAGTTATCCAGAAATTAGAAATCCTTGATTCTACCCACCACGTCATCACATGCTACCGATTGGACTCTCAGGCTTCTGAATACTGGGAATTGCAGAAGACTGAAGGCTGATGAGGGCTTTACAACAAATATATATTCAGAGGACTACAGTTCCCAGAAGCCATGACGATTCCATCGGCTTAGATGTTAAAATAGGACATTTTAAAATTCACAGATAACGAGACGATACTGGTTGCATTTTTTGTCATTCCAACTTCCATCGGTTTGCATCTCAACACAATTTTCCAACCCTTTTCCATTTGGTTCATATAGACGCCAGTTGGTATAATTGACAGGAGTTTCATTGAAATACTCAAAGGCTCCCGGAACTGAGCTCTCCTTAATTCCCAAGTAGGTGTATTGATTTTGTTCTTTCACAATTTGCAAAATAGCATTGTTCTCCTTTTCATTCATGGGTTTTGCGATGGAACCCCCTGAAAGCTGACATGTCTGGATTATTGCGTCAAAGGCAACTGACTTCCCATTGGTACTAAATATTTTGTCCTCCACCTTATTTATCAGTCCCCTCAAGGCCAGAACTGCAAAAGAGAAGAAAAGGCACAATTATCCATCTTGTCCTACCATCCAGCAATTTATTCAATTGCTTTTGCAACTGCCTCATCATGATTCTTCATGCATAAACTAAAGACATTTGAATTAGTCCAGGTCTGATACCCCTCTATAAATCTGTCCCACTTCTGTACTAATCTAAAAATATCTCTCTAAATGAAAATTCAGATTGAAATGTTTCGGAGTCAGTTTCGGCTAAGTTCCACCTCCATAATACTTGTCTACCCATGTTGGGGAAGTGTTCGAATCTCACAACTGATCATCTGCAGTAGAACTAAGACTTCTGGAACACTTCCAGTTAGGTGGGGAAAAGCAGTGGAACATCAAAACCTCCAACCATTTTGGATAACGTCCTTATTCCCCTCCCCCCAATACCCTCCTAAATGTGTTTCCCAACAAAAAATTGTTGATAGACACATTTATGTATCACTTACAGGAGAGTTTTACACGCCCAACTGATTTTTAGAAGTTTATATTTTTTCCCCTTTTAATGAGCCTGTAATCCCTTGGAGTCGGTGTGACTGAATGGAGCTGAGCGTTTATTGCCCGGATGCCCTTCCTGATGCCTATGTGGAGTTTGCAGCAAATATTTCCTCATTGTGCCCAGAGAAAAAAAATATCTGCCGCTACCTAGGATTGAATTCACAGCCTCTTGATTGTGAGGTGAGAGCTTTACCTCTAGGTCCCCATGCTGCTCTTTTGCAGGTTTACCATAGAAATATTAAAATCGAAATTATCGAAACGAACATGGATTAAAACAAACAAACAAAAAAAAAAACATGACAGTCCAAACCAAAAGCTTCCCAGCTTCAAATATTTTCGAGCTTAAAATTGTGCTTGGACTAACTATTTAATTTGATTTGGAAAATGGTTACACCTCCGATTTCCCAATAGGAAAACGAATATTTCTCTTCCTTTTATATTTGAAAATTGTAAGTGCAAAGCTTCCTTCTCAAAAAGCAATGGAGAAACCAAATGAAGGCAAGATTTTAGGGGAAACAAATCTTATCTCACCGTCCCTTTTCAAAAAAATATCATTTTTTTTTTGCCCGTCATGGAAGCTACTCCGGGGAGAAGGTATTTGTTTTACAGATGTCGTTTGGTCTCTGTAAATTTAGGAATAGGAAAACCAAGCAGCGTACCTCCTTCAAGCCTCAGGATCCTTTCTCCCAGATTTCTGAGCACTTTCTGCACGTCTGGATCGAGAAAAGCTGCACGGCCTGGAAACAAATAGAAAAGCAATGCATTTAGCTTCAAGGAGCAGAGCAAGCCCATTTCTTTGTCTCTGGAGAATACCGAATGTCCCTGTGGCCTGTCAAGTATTCCACACATGGAATACTGCGTCCAGTTTTGGTTGCCACAATACAAAAAAGATGTTGAGACTAGAAAGAGTGCAGAGAAGAGCAACAGAGATGATTAGGGGGCTGGAGGCTAAAACATGACAAACGGTTGCAGGAACTGGCTATGTGTAGTTTTATGAAGGACTACGAGTGACATGGTCGTAGTCTTCCAATATGTGAGGGGTTGTCACAAAGAAGAGGGGGTTCAACTTATTTTCCAAAGCGCCTGAAGGGAGTATAAGAAGCAATGGATAGAAGCTTATCAAGGAGAGAAGCAACCTAGAACTAAGAAGAAATTTCCTGACAGTTAGAACAATTAATCATTGGAATGACTTGCCTCCAGAAGTTCTAGGTGCTCCATCACTGGAGGCTTTTAAGAAGAATAGTATGGTTCAGAATAGTATGGTATAAGGCAGAGGTCTCCAATCTTTCTGGGCTCGAGGACCGGAGGGAAGGAGAGCAGCTTCAAAATTGGTGTGCATGCACATGTGCGCGCACATGGAGCCACACACACTGGCGTGGCACTAGCAGCCTCCTTTGTGCTTGTGGCATGCCCTGGCACCATGCGCATGTGAGAACAGTCACGCACCCCCATGACAGCTAGCGGTGCGTGCGCAAACGGGCTGCAGACACCCACCCCACACTAGCATCCCTGTTCACACCTGCATGCATGCGCAAACGGGGCTGAGTGGGGGGAAATGCACGCCCACGCGTGTGCACACCGGCCAGCTGTTTCCGCAGTCCGCTGGCCAAGAGCCCATGGCTGCGGACCATAGGTTGGGGACTCCTGATATAAGGTCTCCTCTTTAGTAGAGGTTGGACAAAAGAACTTACAAAGTCCCTTCCAACTCTGTTATTCTGCTATATTCTGCCTTAGTAGCAGAGGAGGAGCCTTATTTGAACTGGGAAGCTGGGTCAGACCATAATATTAAAGGGGAAAAAATCAGTTAATTTGGTGGCCTTGAAAGCACAACAAAAGCAATGATTCCCTGGTTACCTTCTGGGCCATGGGGTCCTTGGTCTCCTTTCTCTCCTGGTTCACCTTTCAACCCTCTTGGTCCTAGAAGCCCATCTCTTCCGGGAGCACCTGGCAAGCCGTTGGGGGGTCCCATGGGGCCTGGGAAGAAACAAGAATCAAGGAACTGCAAGATGAAAGTAGAGTCTTTTTACCCCTTTATTATTGCAAAGAAACAAAGATATTGTTTTAAATAAATTAATAAGTTGCCTTGATAACAATTAAAAGGCTGGGAATAACTTTCAAGAAGAAGCAAAAACTTCAGAACTGAATGGACTATATCCATCCATCAGCTCTCTCCCTCTCCCTCTCCATCCATCCATCCATCCATCCATCCATCCATCCATCCATCCATCCATCCATCCATCCATCCATCCATCCATCCATCCATCCATCCATCCATCTATCTATCTATCTATCTATCTATCTATCTATCTATCTATCTATCTATCTATCTATCTATCTATCTATCTATCTATCTATCGATCTATCTATCTATCTATCTATCTATCTCTATCTATCTATCTATCTATCTATCTATCTATCTCTATCTCTATCTCTATCTCTATCTCTATCTCTATCTCTATCTCTATCTCTATCTCTATCTCTATCTCTATCTCTATCTCTATCTCTCTATCTCTCTCTATCTCTATCTCTATCTCTATCTCTATCTCTATCTCTCATCTCTATCTCTATCTCTATCTCTATCTCTCTCTATCTCTCTCTCTCTCTCTCTCTCTCTCTCTCTCTCTCTCTCTCTCTCTCTCTCTCCTCTATCATCTCTACACACACACACACACACACACACACACACACACACACACGGAAGGATGAGTTAGAAGCCCACAGTTGGAGGTATTATATTTTGACCACTTTCTTTATTTCTAACAAAATATAAATATATGCAGTTGTGGGATTCCACCACAGAGAGACATCTCTCTTTCAGTTGCAATAATGTACGTATCCTTGCTCTGACTGAAGCAGGAAGAACAGCCATCAATCCAGTGGGCATATCCTGATTTCACTATCATTTTAGCAAAATGATGGCACTGAAGATTTCTATAGTTATAGCCAACTGAGTCAACCTTATCACTTAAGGACATGTCATCACCACCATCCATTGCTGTTCCCCACAATTTGAGGAATGTGAATCAGCTTCGAATCAGTTCTCAGTCAAAGATGTATAACCCTTAAAGAGCAGAACATATCTATACCTGGTGGTCCCTGGTCCCCTCTCATGCCATCCCGTCCATCTCTTCCAGGCAGCCCATTAACCCCTGGGGTCCCTGGGATTCCTGGAACTCCTGAACAGTTGGCCTCCTGCCCATGACACGGTAGGGAAAAAATAGCCACTACGGATGCCACGTAAAAAAACATCAATGATGTCATTTCTGCTTAGCTGAAAAAAAGAAAGAAAAAGAATGTGCATTAACATTTTTCAGCATTGCTGGACAAGAGACGCCCATCGTGTTACCCATTCCAAACTGTAATGATAACATTTCAAATGATATGTCAGCCACTCAAAGTTGCTTGTTCCCATTATGTTTATCTGACCCAGCAACAAAACATTGTGGTAGGGAAAATGTGCCATAGAATTCAGCAGAACAAAGAATAGAATAGAGTAAAGTAGAGTAGAGTAGAGTAGAGTAGAGTAGAGTAGAGTAGAGTAGAGTAGAGTAGAGTAGGGTTTGTAGGATAGGGTAAGGTAGGGTAGGATAGAGTAGAGTAGAGTAGGGTAGGGTAGAGTAGGGTAAGGTAGAATAGAATAGAATAGAATAGAATAGAATGGAATGGAATGGAATGGAATGGAATGGAATGGAATGGAATGGAATGGAATGGAATGGAATAGAATAGAATGGAATAGAATGGAATGGAATGGAATGGAATGGAATGGAATGGAATGGAATGGAATAGAATAGAATAGAATAGAATAGAATAGAATAGAATAACAGAGTTGGAAGGCACCTGGAGGTCTTCTAGTCCAACTCCCTGCTCCAGCAGGAAACCCTATACCATTTCAGACAAATAGTTGTCCAATCTCTTCTTAAAATTTTCCAGTGTTGGAGCATTCACGACTTCTGGAGGCAGGTTGTTCCACTGATTAATTGTTCTGTCAGAAAATTTCTAGATTGCTTCTCTCCTTGATTAGTTTCCATCCATTGCTCCTCGTCCTGTCCTCAATGGATGGAAACTAATCAAGGAGAGAAGCGATCTAGAAATTTCCTGACATATTGGAAGACTGCTACCATGTCACCCCTAGTCCTTCTCTTCATTAAACTAGACATACCCAATTCTAGCAACCGTTCTTTATATGTTTTAGCCTCCAGTCCCCTAATCAGGAAAATAAAGATGGCCAGGCTAAATGTAATGGATTATCTCCAAAACCCAAAAGAATAAGACTGGCAGCTACATGCAAATTGAAATCGCTATGATTTCCAAGGTCAACTTACCATTCTTTGCCGAGGTGATACGAAGGAATGGTTTTGAAAGCATCTGATTTATACTGCATTTACGATTGGGAAACAGCAAGCTTTAAGTGGACATCTGGTATGTGCTTGTAAAATGCAAGAGAAGCTAGCGATGGGTGAAGTTGATTTACTTGGCAAATATTTGAAATAGGGTGAAAAACCCATCATGAGGACAAAATAACATATTGTGAAAGTGCAGATCAAATTTCTTCTCCAAGTGGATTATTTCCCGCTATATAGTGGTATCTTGGTACTCATCATTAATTAATTCCCGGAGGTGCGATGAGTATCAAAAACGATGAGTACCAAAGAATTTCCCCCCCGTAAGGAATAATGTAGTGAGTCATAAGGCAGCCGACACAGAGAAGTTCTAGTTTCAATGAAGGCAAATATTTGTAGCTCAGGGTTGACATGAGGGGCCCTTGGTGGTCTCTGAGCTTGCTTGTTGTCTTGCAGATGTTTCATTACCCTAACTAGGTAACATCATCAGTGCTAATCTAGCACTAGCACTGATGAGGTTACCTAGTTAGGGTAATGAAACATCTGCAAGAAAACAACCAAGTCAGAGACCACCAAGGATGACAACCTCCTCCTCCTCCTCCTCCTCCTCCTCCTCCTCCTCCTCCTCCTCCTCCTCCTCCTCCTCCTCCTCCTCCTCCTTCTCCATAAACACCACTCTCTTCTAGCACTGATGAGGTTACCTAGTTAGGGTAATGAAACGTTTGCAAGAAAACAACCAAGCTCAGAGAGCACCAAGGACCCCTCAAGTTCTAGACTGTGAGTATCAAGCGAACAATGAATATTGGGACAAGATGTTCATGTCAAAATGTTGAGTACCAAGTTTAATAATTTCAAAGCAGTTGAGTACCAGGGCAACACTGTAATGTGTGGAGACAGTTCTGGCAAAACACAAAAATAAACTATTAAATTTATCAGTCGATCAATCCGAAGAGAGCTGGAAAGTATCTTGGAGGTCTTCTAGTCCAACCCCTTGCCCAAGCAAGAGACCCTATACCATTGCAGACAAATGGCTGTCCGTTCTCTTCTTAAAAGCCTCCAGTGATGAAGTGCCGACATCATCTGAAGGCAACTTCTGTCCCACTGGTTAATTGTCCTCACTGTTAGGAAGTTTCTCCTTAATTCCAGGTTGCTTCTCTCTTTGGTCAGTTTCCATCCATTGTTTCTGTGTCAAAAGATGTAGGACCCTGTGCATAGTGAGTCTCCCCATGTGTGAAGAGAACGTTCCTTTCCTTTCGTAGTCCTCCTTGACCTACTCCTACGATGATGATGAGGATGTTATCTATAATATCAAAGGGGCTGCCACAAAGAAGAGGGAGTCAAGCTATTCTCCAAAGCGCCTGAAGGCAGGACAAGAAGCAATGGATGGAAACCAATCAAGGAGAGAAACAACCTGGAACTAAGGAGGAATTTCCTGACAGTGAGAACAATTAACCAGTGGAACAACCTGCCTCCAGAAGCTGTGAATGCTCCATCACTGAAAGGTTTTAAGAAGAGACTGGACAGCCATTTGTCCAGAATGGTATAGGGCAGTGGTGGCGAACCTATGGCACGGGTGCCAGAGGCGGCACTCAGAGCCCTCTCTGTGGGCACACGCGCCGTCGCCCCAGTCCTAGGCCTTCAGCTGGGTTTTATAAAACCTTTTCGCTTTAGGCCTCCGCCGCCGTGTGCAAAAAAAAAAAAGGATCAATCAGTCAATTTCAACTTCTCACGGGAAAAAAAAAGATCTTGCAAAGTTGAAATTGATTGATTGAACTTTTTATTCCCACCCAGTCTGCCATTACCACCGCAGCCACGCCCACCCAATGGGCCACGCCCAGGCAATGGGCCACACCCACCCGGCACTCGACGATGCATAAGTGGGTTTTGGGTTGCAATTTGGGCACTCAGTCTCTAAAAGGTTCGCCATCACTGGTATAGGGTTTCCTGCCTGAGCAGGGGGTTGGACTAGATGACCTCCAAGGTCCCTTCCAACTTTATTATTATTGTTGTTGTTGTTGTTGTTGTTGTTATTGTTGTTGTTGTTGTTGTTGTTATTATTATTATTATTATTATTATTATTATTATTATTATTATTATTATTATTATTATTATTATTATTATTATTATTATTATTATTATTATTATTATTATTATTATTATTATTATTATTCAGTCATGTCTGACTCTTGGCAATTCTATGGGCCTGGTCTCTTGCACTATTTCTTTGAGTTGTTCCGTGCGCTGGTTCGTGTCAGTTTGATGGTGTCCAACCACTGTGTTCTTTGGCAGCCTGTTTTCCTTTTTACTCCTAACTCTTCCAATCAGAATTGCTTTCTCCAGTGAATTCCCCCGCCAAAGTACGTGAGATGCGGTTTTGTGATTTTTCCCTTCTGTTGACATGTCTGGTGTTATGTGCTCCGCTACTTACATGTTACTCACCTTTGCTGTCCGAGGAATACTCAGGAGCCTTCTCCAGCATCATAGCTCAAACGAGTAGATTTTTCTTTTAGAGAGTCATTGAGGCCTGCCCCTGTCTTCAACAGTGAAGGGACCCAGGGCAGAAAACATCCTGTAGCCAAGAAGGCTCCACACCCATTTGCACCACTCAGGTGACTCTGAAGACACAGGTAAACCTCCAAGTGGCCTCAATGACTCTCTAAAAGGATGCAAATGACCAGCTGTCTGCAAGGAGTATAAACCCTTCCATTCCCCACCGTCCAGTCAGGGCTGAAGAAGCTTCTTGGATGAGAAGCGAAACGTCTTCAAAGAAAAAACAAGAACGTCCAGTTGCCTCCTGAAAAAGCACCTTTGAGACAGATTGGACAGTCATTTGTCCAGAATGATCTAGGGTCTCATGCCTTAATTAAGGGGTTTGATTAGAAGACCTCTGGGGTTCCCTCCAGCCCTATAATTCTGTGTTCTAAGTAAAAACGCAGGAATGTCAGGTTCTGTCTAGACCTCTTCCTTACTTTAGTAGTTTTTTTAATTGAAAGGAGCATTACTCCATGAAATCTAAAGTGATATACTCACGAAGAAGTAGACCACATTTTAATTCTGGTGGTTTTTTTTCCCCCAGAGAAGCTTTCCTTCACATAGGGAAGATGTGCTGGAAAGCCAGAATGTCCCAACACATATTGAAGATGTGAAGTTAGAAAGATTGCTTTAGGGGGGGAAAAACACACACACACAACAGTGTCTTGAAACCAAGGCCATTAGGGCACACTTCCAATTTTGCAACCAGAACTGAACTGAGTCAACAGCGACTCTCAGAACAGCCATTATAGGAACACAAAGGCTCCATTGATCTTCTGCTTTCTTCTGTGTGATATTTTCCGAAGGTGTGAATTCTCCATGAATAATACCGGGGACGATTAAGAGCAGTACTTCTTTAATGTAAACATCTCTCATAATTTGAGTAGATCAAGTGGAAAACAGTAATCTTAGCTTGGCTTTGAATGAAAAGAACATTGTGTTCATTGATCCAAAGAACTGCATGTCGCTTCTGTTTATTGATTCGGGCACCACATGATCACTCAACTGCTGTTGCTTGGGGAACATGAAAGGAACTATAATTTCCCCCCAAGACATTCTCCCAAATCCATTGGAACCATAGGGCTGAAAAGGACCTGGGGGGGGACCTCTAGTCCAAACCCCTCCCCAAGCATTGTTCCATCTTGGACAAGTGGCTGTCCAACCTTTTCTTGAAGACCTTCAGCAATGGAGCACCCACAATTAAATGAGAAAAAAAAATAGAATCAAATTGAATGATTTAAATTTAGCTAAATTAAAAAAGTTAGAATCCCTGGCGTTCCTGTAAAAAGCTCCAGTTGCCTCAAAAGCTCCAGTTGCCTCCAGTTGCCTCAAGATGCAGCAAACATCTTCCACGAATCCCTGCCGAGTTTGTGGAACAGCCAATGGCTTCTTGTAAAATCCTATGATCCGTTTTATTTCAGGATCAGGTCTGCTCAGATTTCATAGGCGGCCTTTGACCTTTCAAGAGCAGGATAAGAAGTAATACGGAGGGAAGCTTATTGAAGAGAGAGCCAACCGCGAACTAAGGAGAAATTTCCTGACTGTGAGAACAATTAATCAAGGGAAATGGTTTACCTCCAGAAGTTATGGGTGCTCCATCACTGGAGGTTTTTAAGAAGAGATTGGACAATCGTTGTTTGATGTAGGGTCCCCTGCTTGAGCAGAGGGGTTGGGCTAGAAGATCCCTTCCAACCCTATCATTCCATGTTCAATATTCTGTAATAGGTAACTTCAAGTACTTTGGCCACCTAATGAGAAGGAAGGACTCACTGGAGAAGAGCCTGATGCTGGGAAAGATGGAGGGCAAGAGAAGAAGGGGACAACTGAGAATGAGGTGGCTGGATGGAGTCACGGAAGCAGTAGGCGTGAGCTTAAATGGACTCCAGAAGATGGTAGAGGACAGGAAGGCCTGGAGGAACGTTGTCCATGGGGTCGCGATGGGTCAGACACGACTTCGCAACTAACAACAAAAATAGGTAACTCCGTCATTTTGGGGTGTGAAGACTATGGTGATTCTGCTTGACCTGCTAGATAGCAGAAGTCAAAAAGGCTAAGCAGTATCAAACCCGGTGAGTACAGATAGTTCTCAGCTTATGACCTCAGTTGAGCTCAACATTTCCGTTACTAAGCGAGACATTTGTTAAGTGACTTTTGCCCCATTTAACAACTTTTCTCGCTGTGTTTCTTAAGGGAATCGCTGCGGTTGTTAAATTAGTAACACAGTTGTTAAGTGAATCTGGCTTCCCCATCAACTTTGCTTGTCAGAAGGTCGCAAAAGGGGATCACGGGACACTGCAACTGTCATAAGTACATGCCAGTTGCCCAGCGTCTGAATTTTGATCACATGACCATGGGGACGCTGCAACGACGGTAAGTGTACAAAATGGTCAGAAGTTCCTTTTTTTTTCAACGCTGTTGTCATTTCGAAGAAACGGCTGTAATTCGAGGATTACCTGTATTTCAGAAAGGAAAGGAAAGAAATTGAGATAAGGGGAATTCTGGTTATGAGATTTAAAATACTTGGAAATTGGTTGAAAATAAGGACTTTATCTGTTTAATATTTAAAAATTAGACCTAAAAGGAAAAAAGAAAATCAATTATTATGAATATGTTTGATTTATTGATTAACCCAGGTAATATACATAATGGTTTTGATTTATTAAAGGGGATTTTGTATTATTATTAAGTAGATGATTTAATATGGTGGGAAATAGATAACTCTTAGGAAATAGAACAGGATTATATTTAAATAGATAAAATGTGTATTTTGGATATTAGATTTTGTTATGAATTGAGACAAGGGAAATCTTGGTTACCTAAAGCCTGAAAATTATAAATATCAAAGGTTAAATTGGAATATTGATGAGAAACTAAAAACTGGGTAAAAATTAGTAACAGGATATGGATTGTTTATGAAGATTGAATGCAATTATGATACGTATAAGCTAAAAATTTATTGATCAATGTAATAATGATGTTTTTACTGAGTTGATAGAACAAGAACTGTACTAGCTTGAATACGAGACAGTAAATGTTAAGGGAAAAAGAGAAGAAATATTTGATGCTGTAACTTGAGATTAGCACTAAAGCTTTTGTGATCGAACTATTGATTAACCCAGTCACCGCGTTGCTTTTTAAATACTTAAATGTAAAATTGGAAAATGAATAAAATATTATTATAAAAAGAAAGAAAGAAAGGAAAGCAGCATCGTATCCCGAATGGTCAGGATGGGAGGCAAACAGATATCACTTCCTGACTTTTTGCAGATTGGAGTCATTTATCTTGGTTTTTTTCTTTCTTTCATCAGTGCAGACTTTGAGTTGTTGAACACCTCCATTGTGAACGTCAAATCATTTAGGTGATGGGTTGATTCGCTCTGGAAGAGCAACCGCAGACCGAATCCTTGGGATTCCCCCAAAACCTCTCCCAAGAGGAAAGGACATTTGTTTGTCTTTTAGCCTGAATAATGGCTCTTTCTGTCCTCCTGCTCTTGCAAAACTATGACAACAACACTGCCAAACGAGACGTGTGATTGATAGCGTGAAAGACCCTTTCCCTTTGAGCCCACCCTCAAATGTGCCCTTTTTGTGAGGTAGCCAGGACTGAATTCTCACCTTTCCGGATATGGCACTTGGAAAAGGTCACCGCTCACCTCAGCTATAAATCACTAAGCCCCTGACATCAGTCAAAATGGAACCGAATAATCAGCTCCATTCCAGGCTAGCTTCTGGCGTGGCTGCAATTTTGCAACAACCTGAAGTTGTCAAAATTGGCATGACCAGGAGGAAGCAGCAAGCAAAGAGATCAGCCCAAAGTGGTCTTCTGGATTTTTCCTGCTGCAATGTGGAATAGAATAGAATAGAATAGAATAGAATAGAATAGAATCCAGAATAGAATCCAGAATAGAATCCAGAATGGCATGGCATGGCATGGCATGGCATGGCCATAGAATAGAATAGAATAGAATAGAATAGAATAGAATAGAATAGAATAGAATAGAATAGAATAGAAGTAGAGTAGAGTAGAATCCAGAATAAAATAGAATCCAGAATAGAATCCAGAATAGAATGGCATAGCATGGCATGCCCATAGAATAAAATAGAATATAGAATAGGATAGGATAGGATAGGATAGGATAGGATAGGATAGGATAGGATAGAATAGAATAGAGCTGGAATGGAGCTTGGAGGTCTTCTAGTCCACCACCCCCCCGCTCAAACAGGAGAACCTATACCATTTCAGACAAGTGACTGTCTAGTCTCTTCTTAAAGATTTCCAGTGATGGAGCACCCACCGTTTCTGGAGGCAACTTCTGTTCCACTGGTTAATTGTCCTCAGTGTTAGGAAGTTTCTCTTTAGTTCTAGGTTGCTTCTCTCCTTGATCAGTTTCCATCCGTTGTTTTTTGTCTTGCCCTCTGGTGCTATGGAAAATAAGTTGACCCCTTCTTCTTTGTATCAGCCCCTCAAATAGTGGAATACTGCTGTCATGTCACCCCTGTTTCCTCTTTTCTCTAGACTAGCCAAACCCAAGTCCTGCAGCCGTTCTTTGCTCATTTTAGTTGCTCTTCTCTGAACGTTTGCCAAAGTCTCAACATCTTTTCTGTAGTATGGTGACCAATATTGGTTGCAGTTCAAAACACCCATGAAGTTTGCAGCTTAAAATAAACACACACCAGACAAACAAAAAAGCCCCTCTTCCTTTGTACAAATTGGCTAATCAGAGCCCCTATAAAAACCCCATTAGCACCATATGCCTGAGCTTCAATTGGTGCAAAGATGGCTAATGTATAATTAATGCAAAATTAAATGGCGAGCAGAGACTCTTCATAAAGTTTAATGGCTGAGAAAAGAAAGCCATCTCTAAATCATTTGTGTTATTTAAGACATTTTTTTTAATAAAAAAAGGATCTGTTTGTTCAGGCTGGGAAGTGTTCGGTACACATCTGAGTCATTTCTGAAAAATAATGCATTGTGAAGTTCATCAGGTGCTGGCTCTTGTCCCCCCCCCCCCAGCGTTTTGTTGGCATTGAATGAAAAGAACAGCCTGTTGACAATACAGAATCTTTTTATACAGTCCCCTAACAACTGTGAACAGCACGATGTGTGGCTGTTAAGTTGTTAGAAGTGTGCAGTAGCACAAGTCACAAAAGCTCAGATGATCTCGGCACGGCCTTGTCTGGCCAAGCTACGATTCAACTCATTTAAGTAAAGAGGTTTGATTTGGTTTGTCGCATTTTTAACTGGGAAACATCTATCACTCCAGCAAGTTTTATTGGTTTGAAAGTGGTTGAAAGACACAGGATATGTAAATGTAGAACACAGACACTTTATTATAAGCATTATTATGAACCAACTTTTGAAAACATGGCAATGCGACCACATATCAAATATAAAGTATAAAACAACAATAAACATTGCACTGCCTAAAGAAATCAGTACTGTGTTTTCCCCAAAATAAAACCGGGTCTTATATTAATTTTTGCTCCAAAAGACACATTAGGGCTTGGTTTTTGGTTAGGGCTTATATTTGAGGAAATACGGTACTAAATGCATCTGTCTGGCTGACGATCCTAACTGGGGCTTATTTTTGGGGTGGGGCTTATATTACGAGCATCCTGAAAAATCACGCTAGGCCTTATTTTCCGGTTAGGTCTTAATTTCGGGGGAACAAGGTAGCGTGAAGGAAGCACCAGGCAACTGCTATGAACAATAGCTATTAGAAATTTGACAACCTTTCTGGAAACATCTGAGCTTGATCTTCTAGGAGGAAAAGAATGGCCTTGTAAGGACCTGCCCCAGCCGGCCCCCTCAGGCAAGCAAGACTCTTGAATCCATTGAGTTGAATCAAAAGAACTTTTACTGAGAGAAAGTATGTTTTAGACTGGAGGCTAAAACATATAAGGAACGGTTGCTGGAATTGGGTATGTCTAGTTTAATGAAGAGAAGGACGAGGGGGGACATGATAGCAGTCTTCCAGTATCTCAGGGGCTGCCCCAAAGAAGAGGGAGTCAAGCTGTTCTTCAAAGCGTCTGCGGGACAAGAAGCAACGGATGGAAACTAATCAAGGAGAGAAGCAACCTAGAACTAAGGAGAAACTTCCTGACAGTTAGAACAATTAATCAGTGGAACAACCTGCCTCCAGAAGTGGTGAATGCTCCAATACTGGAAGTTTTTCAGAAGAGACTGGACAGCCATTTGGCTGAAATGCTATAGGGTTTCCTGCCTGAGCAGGGGGTTGGACTAGATGACCTCCAAGGTCCCTTCCAACTTTATTATTATTATTATTATTATTTAAAAAAAACATGAACCTCAGTCAACTGAACATTCAAATTGGCTGGTGCTGATGGTTGACACGGGTTGCTACCAGCATCCTAGGTGTCAACCAGGTACCTTCTTAAAATATAAGATGTTCCGAGTAGCGCAGTTTTTTTTAACATTGCTGGAGTTATTGCAGGAAGCTGCAGTTTCTTGATGTGTTTTGCGAAGTTTTTTGACATAGTTCCCAGTGCCCCGATGACAATGGGTACCACTGTTACACGTTTCATCCATAATCGTGCAGTTTCGATGGCCAGGTCGCAATATTTCGTAATTTTTTCCAGTTCTTTTTCTTCGACTCTGGCATCTCCTGGTACAGCGATATCAATCAGCTGTACGCTTCAGTTTTCTACAACTGCGATATCCGGTGTATTGTGTTCCAAATGGCGATCTGTATTATTATTATTATTATTATTATTATTATTATTATTATTATTATTATTATTATTATTATTATTATTATTATTATTATTATTATTATTAGAATGGCCTTGTAAGGACCTGCCCCAGCTGGCCCCCTCAAGCAAGCAAGACTCTCGAACCCATTGAGTTGAATCAAAAGAACTTTCACTGAGAGAAAGTGGTTGCACTAAAGTCAGACGGAATCTGAAGGTCCCACGCAAAGCACAAAGCAATTCTTTCATTTTCTCCAATCCCAACCCCCCCCCCATGACCAGCCCACTGGTAGCCAGTGTGATGCTGAGAAGATGTTTTGAGAATGCTGAGGTGCTAGGCAGATAACCGTTCATTCTCAGGGCACGATGGCCTTGGAACCAGGCTGGAACTGGCTGGGAGGGAGTCTGCCCTGTCTCTGAAGACAATCCCCCCTCCCTAATTCCCAAGCATGCAGCAAAAGCAAAAGTATCCCAAGTAGGCCAACACCCCCCCCCCTCCATCACAATGGCAGGACACGTTGGTGGACCAGAGAGGCCTCCTGGTCAGAATAAATAAGGGTTCTAACAATTGGTATTATACGTTCTGCCTTCCACTTAGTATATAGTAGGCCTGCCAACAAAAGTGCGTATAGTCAAGGCCATGGTTTTCCCAGTTGCAATGTATGGCTGTGAAAGCTGGACCATAAGAAAGGCTGAGCGCCAAAGAATTGAGGCCTTTGAACTATGGTGCTGGAGAAGACTCCTGCGAGTCCCCTGGACTGCAAGGCGATCAAACCGGTCAGTCCTAGAGGAGATCAACCCTGACTGCTCCTTAGAAGGCCAGATCCTGAACTTGAAACTCAAGTACTTTGGCCACCTAAGGAGAAGGAAGGACTCACTGGAGAAGAGCCTAATGCTGGGAAAGATTGAGGGCAATAGAAGAAGGGGACAACAGAGAATGAGGTGGCTGGATGGAGTCACTAAAGCAGTAGGCGTGAGCTTAAATGGACTCCAGAAGATGGTAGAGGACAGGAAGGCCTGGAAGAACATTGTCCATGGGGTCGCAATGGGTTGGACACGACTTCGCAACTAACAACAACAACAACATATAGTAGGCATTCTAATAGTCCATGAATCATGAGTACGTGGCTTGACCGTTGTATTGGAGCATATCTCAGTTGGAGCATATCTCAGCAATGAGAGCACTATTAGGTGACCTGAAAGAACAAGTTAGGGACAGAACATAAAGGAGAAATATCTGTTTATGCGGTCACTAGGAAGCGAAAAGGACTTGATGTCACATCATCCTTAATCAACCAACTGGAGCCTCTACAGATGTGGTTTTCATAAAGAAATGCCGGTTTATCAACCACCTAAAAGGTAACTTGCTAATTCAGGCCAAAGTGAAACCTCTATCTGAATATATTTTAAAAAATCTCTAACCTAGTCCCTCTTCTCTATATCACCTAATTATAAGGAAGTAGAATGGATGGTTGAGATTCCCAAAGTACATGAGAAGTCACGACAAGACCCAACAGTGGGCACAGCAGACACAAGATCACACACACACACACACACACACACACACACACACACGTATCACTTAGGAATCAGAACTGCAAAGAATTTGTCTTATGATGGACCTCTAGCACAGAGGCCCCCAATCTTTTCGGCACCAGGGACCAATTCCGTGGAGAAATGTTTTTCTATGGACCGGACAGTGTGTGGTTTTGTGTGCTGCCTGCATCCTGCAGATGGGGCTTTGCTTGTTTGTGTGGCCCGGTTGCCAACATGCTGTGGCCCGGTACTGGTCCACGGACTGGGGTTTGGGGACCCCTGCTATAGCAGACCCCATAGGGCAGGGGTGTCAAACTGCCGGCCCGCGGGCTAGACATGTCATGACGAAAACGCGCCCACCCCATTGCCGGCAATGGGGGAAAAGCTCCGATATGTCACGCAACGTCACGTGACATCGCGAGTTTGACATGTCTGCCATAGGGAGTCCTATCACACAATGCATAGAGAAGTGCAGGTATAATTCTGAAGGCGACCACTAGGAGGAGCCAAATTCTTCTCCTAAACAGTCCTACCGTCTCAATATTTTACTGGACTTGCCAGTGTGTGCAAGATCAGAACACTTTTTTTTGTCTTTGTGAGTGTGTTTGTGTTTGTGTGTATGAGTGTGATGGGTGAATCTGAATGTTGTATAAGCTATGGAATGCTACTGGTGCAGAAGCAACGTCCAAACCATTCTCTGCTTGCAAAGGAAAGGGGGAAATCCTTTCATAGAGTCTTTGGTTATTAATCTATCAGAGTAGGGATCCCAGGCAGGTCCAAAATTCTTATATTGTAGCTGGAGCTTTAATTTTCTGAAAGAGAAAGAAGTCTACTCCTCTTAAATGATTTGATAAGAATAAACTTTCAATCGTTTTTTTTTTCAAATTATTAATACACGTGAATAATATGACTAGACTACCAGATAGAAACAATGGATGGAAACCGATCAAGAGAGAAGCAACCTGGAACTAAGGAGAAACTTCCTAACAGAGAGGACAATTAACCAGTGGAACAGAAGTTGCCTTCAGAAGTTGTAGGACCTCTATCACTGGAGGCTTTTAAGAAAAGACTGGACAGCCATTTGTCGAGAATGGTATAGAGTCCCCTGCTTGAGCAGGGGGCTGGACTAGAAGACCTCCAAGGTCCCTTCCAACTCTGTTATTCTATGTTCTATGTCTCAGAATTTTGGAGGCATTTTCAAAGCTTGATCAGAACAGAACATCTGAGATGTTACCAGCTGATCTTCAGATTTAAGGCGAGGAGTATTGATTCTACAATTTGTTCTTTCTATTATTCTACTCATCAGCTTTTCCTAAGAATTCAGAAACTTGGAATGGCACTTTTTAAAAATACAATAACAACAACAACAACAATAATAATAATGCAGTGAGACAAAACATTGGTGGAGAAAAATAGAGACAATATCTCTCTTGTGCTCTTTTTTTTTGAAGAACAATTACAATTTCAGCCTAGAAAGCAAAATCAATGCATTTACGCAGTTATTTTATCATCTCCTAGAACATGGACAGACATCTATAGCAAGCCGCAAAGATGTCATGTGTGTCAGGGTTTCATGGCATAAAGAGCACCAATTATGGCATGATGATGTCATGACATAGGTGACATCACTGGACCCTTTTGTCTTCTGTTTCCACAGACGCCCCCGGGAATATGAACTGCAACCTCCTCCTCCTCCTCCTCCTCCTCCTCCTCCTCCTCCTCCTTATTATTATTATTATTATTATTATTATTATTATTATTATTATTATTATTATTATTATTATTATTATTATTATTATTATTATTATTATTATTATTATTATTATTATATCAAGATCATATGAAGTGTTAATACCTTGGTAAGGCCACACTTGGAATACTGCATCCAGTTTTGGTCACCACGATGTAAAAAAGATGTTGAGACTCTAGAAAGAGTACAGAGAAGAGCAACAAAGATGATTAGGGGACTGGAGGCTAAAACATATAAGGAACGGCTGCTGGAATTGGGTATGTCTAGTTTAATGAAGAGAAGGACGAGGGGTGACATGATAGCAGTGTTCCAATATCTCAGGGGCTGCCCCAAAGAAGAGGGAGTCAAGCTATTCTCCAAAGCGCCTGAAGGCAGGACAAGAAGCAACGGATGGAAACTCATCAAGGAGAGAAGCAACCTAGAACTAAGGAGAAACTTCCTGACAGTTAGAACAATTAACCAGTGGAACAACCTGCCTCCAGAAGCGGTGAATGCTCCAACACTGGAAGTTTTTAAGAAGAGACTGGACAGCCATTGTCTGAAATGGTATAGTTTTTCTGCCTGAGCAGGGGTTGGACTAGATGACCTCCAAGGTCCCTTCCAACTTTATTATTATTATTTTATTATTATTATTATTATTATTATTATTATTATTATTATTATTATTATTATTATTATTATTATTATTATTATTATTATTATTATTATTATTATTATTATTATATACAATAGTGGCCAAAATTGTGGAAACCTTTTGTACAGTAGAAATGCCACCTTTGGTTAAGTTTCTACCCATTTTTCTTCTAATTTCTTTATAACTGTAGCCTTGTTCACTTCATAATACTATTTTACATCGCTTTCTGGGCAACCAGTCAACTCTTTGCATCGTGACTTTAATTTTATTACGTTTTACAAGCTCACTAAATGAAAGAACACAAAAAAACCCCAACCAACTTGATAGCCGTCCCATAACACACCGACAAATGTCCTCCTCTCAGCTTCAATACAGGACATCAATCACTGAATCCTCCTGTGATCTGATTGGCTCATTGCAAAAAACAAGATGACACCTGATTGGCTCTCTAAACACTCGTGCTCATTGGCTACCATCAGATGAAGGAAAGCTACCTGAGATCAACCTAAGCAAGTTGTGCTTCCTTTTTCTGGTTCTTTGGCTGTAACTTTTCATAGAATACAGTACAGATAATTGAACAAACTATGTTGCATTACATTCTTGATTAAATTATCTTTCCACTGATATATATATAATTTTATGGTACCACCTCAAAAAAAAAAAGTGGTGTTCTTAGCCATCAAACCTCAAAAATACACTTTTCCCAAAAGGTTTCCACAATTTTGGCGGCTACTGTAGCTCAGAGTTCACAAACGATGAGTGCTTGGTGATCACAGCTCATGTCATTCCATTGGGAGTCCTGAAGGAGGATCACACAGTCTTCCTCATTCAAGTTGTTGGGTTCTGAACTTTTCCACTTGGTGTACGTCACCGGCTGTCCATTCAAATACACGAATCTGCCTTCCGTCTGGAGATCGCTCATTCCCAGGAAGAGATACTTGTCAAGCCTCTTGGCCACTGCTGTCAAGGCCGTGTTCTCAGCCACGTTCCTGGCAACCGCCAAAGCACCGCCAGCCTGGCTGCAGAGAGCTTTCCCGTTTGCAAAATTTTCACTCCGACCGGTTGAAACGAAGGTCTTCCCTCCCACGGTGGTCACCCCCTGCATTGCGAAGACTAGGCTCCGGGGGAAAAGAAAAGAGAAATAAGTTTTGGTCACCACGATGTAAAAAAGAGGTTGAGACTCTAGAAAGAGTGCAGAGAAGAGCAACAAAGATGATCAGGGGACTGGAGGCTAAAACATACAAGGAACGGTTGCTGGAATTGGACATGTCTAGTTTAATGAAGAGAAGGACGAGGGGGGACGTGATAGCAGGATTGCAGTATCTCAGGGGCTGCCCCAAAGAAGAGGGAGTCTTCCCAACAGTGAGGACAATTAACCAGTAGAACTGCTTGCCTTCAGACATTGTGGGTGCTTCATCACTGGAGGTTTTTAAGAAAAGACAGGACAGGCACCTGTCTGAAATGGTATAGGGTCTCCTGCTTGATGAGGGGGTTGGACTAGAAGACCTCCAAGGTCCCTTCCAGTTCTATTCTATTCTATTCCTGCAAATGTTCTTCATATGTTTATCCTCCAGCCCTCTAACCATCTTTGTTGCTCTTTTCTGCACTCTCTCCAGAGTCTCTACCTCTTTTTTATAACATGACCATTATTTTATAACGTGACCATTATTCTGTTATTAACACTGGGCCCTACCTGACAAAATAAAGTTAAGTATGGTCTTACCAAGGCATTGTAAAGTGGTATTAACACTTCACGTGATCTTGATTCTATCCCTCTGTTAATGCATCCTAGGACCGAGTTTGGCTTTTTTGATGGCTGCAATATTCCCGGCTCATATTTAAGTGATCGTCCACTCAGACTGCAGGACCCCTCTTTCAGTCACTGCTAACTAAGCCAAACATTTGGTTTTCTTGCCTAAATGTAGAATCTTACTTTCCTCTTCACTGAATTGAAGGGAATGAGTTGAAGGGAATGAGTAATAATGAGTGCTCATTATTACTTTCTCTGCTCTCCCTCCAGATATTGCACACAAACACCAACCAGCAGCTGACATCCATGCCCACATTCTTCCTTACTTTTTTGGCTTTTGCTAAGTTGAGCTTGTAATGTCTGGACCGTCTTTTCCAAAGCAGCAACTTGCCTTTGAACGGTATCAACAGCTACAGAGAAAAAAAAACAGAGAGAAGGAAATCTAATCAAACACCGAAACCTCCATTTATTTTCATACCTGCATGTGTGGTCTTCAAGTAAATTCCTCCTGAGACTCAGGAGAGCACCAGACTTGATCTTTTAGAGGCTTTCATACAATTATGCAAGAAGTCCAGAAGATACAACTTTGAATGGTTAGCTTTTCCATTGCAGCCATTCCCTACCCGCACCCATTTTATTTGTTTAGGGCGGGGGTGTCCAACCTTCACAACTTTAAGACTTGTGGACTTCAACTCCCATGCTGGCTGGGGAATTCTGGAACTTGAAGCCCACAAGCCTTAAAGATGCGAAGGTTGGACACCCTGGTCTATTATATCTAGACCGGAGAAATCTGTATTGCACTGTGAAGACCAAACTCCCCCCCCCCCAATAAATAAATTCTTCTTCTTCTTCTTGTGCCATATCCGTTATCAGACGTTGGCGATCATGTTGGCGATCCTGTTTTTATCAGCAGCCGCACGAAAAAGTGCTGCTGAGTTTTGTCCAAACCAGTCCCTTAGATTTTGAAGCCATGATGTTCTTCTTCTGCTTGGAGACCTCGTTTGCCTTCAATCTTTCCCTGGAGGATTAAATGGAGTGCGCCGTATTTTTCTGGGTGTCGCATCACATGTCCGAAATATTCTAACTTTCGTTTTTTAATTATTTTGATGATTTCCCTGGGCTTTCCCAGGCGGCTTAAAACCTCCTCATTTCTGATCTTGTCCACCCAGCTTATACGTAACAGCCGCCTGTAAATCCACATTTCAAATGCTTCTAGTCTCTTCAGGTGGCCTTCTGTCAGAGACCAACTCTCTACTCCATAGAGCAGGATAGAAAAAATATAGCATAATAAATAAATAAATAAATAACCCAATGAGAAACAGCTTATGGCAAACAAAGCCCCTATAATCATAGCTCAATGCAAACCCCGAATGTAGGTTTTGACGGATCTAGCACTGGCTAGTGTACATATTGACAGATCTGTGTTGACTACTGTACTTTATGAATGCAATGCTTTTATTTACTTGTCTTTGTTCCTCGGGGGATAGATGTGTAAAGATAGAGGAGGGCTGCTTAAAAAACGTATTGCCGTTAAAATAATTTTAATATTTGTCCACGTTTAGGTTAAATAAGAGGATTTAGATTAAAAATAAAGAATAAATGCTGGTTTGGGCCTAGCCCAATTACTATAAGCTGTAAATTGAGAAATTGTTCCCAGTTTGACTGAGGTAACCTGACTCTCTCTTGAATCAGGAATTCAGATCTTTGTTGAATTAGAACCATTAGGGAATTTGCATTTGTTCTTCTAACATCTGAGACAAGGATTTCCTCCCCGCTAGAAATTACATGAGGCTAGCGAAGCAAGCAAGACAGAACTACTGATGGACATTGCAACATACCCCATATCTGAGCTCTTCTTGGAAATAATCAGAAAGTCCCCTTCCTTCTCATGCCGGCGAAACTCACCATCCAAGAATATTTTCCTACCTGTCGTTTCTCCTTTTTCTCCTCTCTGGCCTGGGGCTCCTGTGTTTCCCTTTGGTCCTGAAGGACCAGCCTTTCCAGGGACTCCTTGTTGACCCTTCACTTGGAGGCCTAGGGTTTGAGACAAAGCAGCATCGTTTGGGCTCCGTTTCCCCAAAATAGCCATCCCCTTCCCCAAACCACAGCATCTATCCATCAGACATCTCCAACTCAAAAGGATGTTTGCCGATGACCGGATGTTTTGCTAGGCTGAAGGATCAGTTGCATCACTGGAGGCTTTCAAGGAGAGAATGGACAGCCACTGTCTGAAATGGCATAGGATCTCCTGCTTGAGCAGGGGGCTGGACTAGAAGATCTCTAAGGTCCCTTCCAGCTCTGTTCTGATTCTGATAGGCTATTGGGCACAAGCAACTGGAGCCGTTCTCAGATAGCTCAAGCAAGCAACTTTATTCTAGAATTTCCCCCAGACTCTTTGCCTCCTTCCCCCGGGAATGACCAGATGGACCAACTTCATAGATCTTCGGGGACGTCACGTTTATGCCGCTTACTGCTATGGAAGACTCTAAGCTAGGTCCTCACTTAACCCCTCCTTCCAGCCTAGCTGACAGTTTTCCAACATGTCACAAAACAAAGAAGAATCTATAACTTTGTTATTCTCTTTCTTTTTTGTTTAAATACAGAAATAAGATTAACTACATAGCGCTATGTAATGAGCACGCTGTGTATGTGTGCATGAGAAAGAGAGAGAGAAAGAGAGAGAGAGGGACGGAGAGAGAGAGAGAGAAAGGGAGAGGGAGGGAGAGGGAGAGAGAAAGATTCCAGAAATTATACCTATGTCTCCTTTCTCTCCTTTGGCCCCATCCCTTCCATCTCTTCCTGGTAAACCAGCAAGTCCTGGGTTTCCACAAGCCAACACTGTGCAGGAATTTGTATCCCAGCTCCTTGTCTCTGGAGAAGCAGCCAAAGCCAATGATGCTCCTGAGAAGAGCAGCAGCACCGGCTTGAAAAGTTGGAGGAAAAACATGGTTTGGCACCTTGGATCAAGAACAAAGTTAAGGAGAGATTATTTGGGGTTAGCTGGTTTGATTCATTATTTAGAGTTCAGAAGACCCAAATAAACTGCACGGGGTATCTGGATAATGTTCAAAGCTACACGCCTGTCAACAACATTCACCAAGTAGAGGTGACACATGCTAAATAAATAAACAAACAGACCAAGTAGCAACATTGTTGAGTAGTTAAATCAGTCATTCAACCCAAGTTCTCCAGATCTTAGGGGATCCTCCTCTGGTTCAAGCTTCTCAGGAGAAGGAGAAGAGAAGCAGAACGGCAAAGGATTTGCTGTAAACATTTACAAAGCAGAGTCTGAGTTGAATACGAAGTCAGCGTGGCTTACCAGAGTGTTCCTCGATCAGCTAAAGCAGCTCCTCCACCCTGGGAAAAGATGAAGGTTGATCCAGAAGGAGTAAAATTCTCTTCTCTTTTCAACAGCAAGAAAAAACACAAGAGAGAAACACCCATGCAGATGTGCGTTTTACTTTACCTCTGCTCTTGCTCAAGATATCGGATTGCAAAACCAATCTTTGCATAGTTCCGCTTACTGGCATGCAGGCAGCCTCTTAGTGTAAACTTTCACCCCGTTTATTTATTACAAAACCATTGTCAGTTGCCAGGTCAGACCAATTTGCACAGGGCTCAGTTCCAATCAGTCAGTCAGTCAATTTAGAATTGACTGACTGACTTTGATTGATTGATTAGGCTTATAAGCCACTTCAATCCAACTCTTTGAGCAGTGCAACGGGTGGCTTAAAGACGTATGTGGCTTTTAACCCTCTCCAGTTACCCAAAGTGTAAAAAAAAAAAAGGGGGTCAAAATGTTGAGACTCTGAGTCCACAAAACGGATTTTGCAACTCCGAGGCTGCGTTTGTTACACCCAGGGTCAAACTCTTTCCTGGAAGCTCCCGGGATAAGTAAGCTGTGAGAAAGCAGAGCAGAATACACATCAAAGCAGCAGATATTTTTCAGAGTCCTTCTTTAAACAATCTCAGTTTATCCCAGTGAAGATAACTTTCTCACTGTCCATGAATTAATCTGCCTCTTTGTTTTTACCATTTTTCCACTCAGGAGTAGTTTCTCAATTCCTCTTGGCCTTCCCAAGGCTTAACCCTGAATTATAGTTGGTTTTGTATTTCTGACCAAACATTAGTCCTTGTAAAAAGGTCTTTTTTTTCTTTTTCAGAATTTTTATCCTTCCTTCCTTCCTTCCTTCCTTCCTTCCTTCCTTCCCTCCCTCCCTCCCTCCCTCCTTCCTTCCTTTCATCCCCTTTGTTCTGAGTAGCAATTCATTGCCAAAATATGATTCCATCCAAACCGAAATCCATTCACAGTTGCAAATAAATATAGATCAAATCTTCGGCTAGAATCTTCGACTAAAGCTTCAAAACTTTCAAAATCTTTGAAGCTGGTGAAAACTGGTGCTAGAGGGACATAATTGTCAGTGGTTCTCTTATTTACAGTTATTGGAAGGGTTTAAAGCCGAAAAAAGAATTTATGGTTTCCAACACTGTAAAACTGAACATGAAATAGAATTGCATAGAAACGATGAACATGTAACTGCTAAAATGTACACATTTTTTACTGAAATTTGTAACAGAAGTGAAAGCATATAGGATAAAATGGGCTAAAAACTTTGGTTAGAATATTCAGATGGAACAACGGGAAAATGTGTGGATGAAAGGATTTACATTTTCGTTATGTTGTAACTGTAAAGATATATATATATATATATATTTAATGATGGAACATTGGGATTGTTCACCAGACAAACTGTACAGAATGTATAAACTTCAAACATTACATTGGAAATCTGAACAGCACGAAGGGACATTTTGTCATGTTTAGTGAATCTGTAAAAAAAGGTAGAAAATTCTGAATTCAAATTCAGAGGACTTTAAAGATTAATAATACACAGTTGAGACCAGAAGTCTTCTCCTTGGGATTGGTGGACAAACAATTGGGAAAGAAATGTCACATAACATTGTTTTTGTATGTGATAGTTACAGTGAGATTATTGTATATATACAAAGATGGAAAGACTTGGCATTATCCACAGTGGAGGAAGGGTTGATGGTGGAACTTGCTGAGATGGCCAAAATGACTTCTTTGATCAGAGAAAAGATAATATTTATGATAATTGTTTATTAGAAATCCCTTACGGACGTTTTACATAAAAAGGAGAGAAAATGAACTTATGATTTATGACTTTGATGATTAGACAAGATTATACAGCAGAAGGAAGAGAGCTAGGTTGTAATTATAGAGTGAGGGGTCAATTTCTAATTGTACTGAAAACTGCTGTAAAGAAGATTGGAAGCTACTTTGGAAGACAATTTCTAATATTGTTTTACATTTTTTCCCTTTATTGCAATTTTTAGTTTTCTTTTTTAAAACTAAATGGTTTCATTTCCATTTTCATTTGCAGAGTACCAGAGTTGCTGAGTGGAGTGGCTCAACACAAGCTGAGGACAACTGGGACTTGGTCCATTGGATCAAGCTAGCCACCTGGGCATTGAGTCACTGATTGTATTTGCATAGCACCAGAGGTTGCTGGGAGGAGTGGCTTAACACAAGTTGGAGAGAACTGAGACTATGTCCATTGGATCAAGCTAGTGGCTTGTGGGCCTAACAGCATGTGAAGCAAACTAAACAGGCTAAAACATATAAGGAACGGCTGCTGGAATTGGGTATGTCTAGTTTAATGAAGAGAAGGACGAGGGGGGACATGATAGCAGTGTTCCAATATCTCAGGGGCTGCCACAAAGAAGAGGGAGTCAAGCTATTCTCCAAAGCGCCTGTGGCCAGGAAAAGAAGCAACAGATGGAAACTAACCAAAGAGAGAAGCAACCTAGAACTAAGGAGAAACTTCCTGACAGTTAGAACAATTAACCAATGGAACAACCTGCCTCCAGAAGCGGTGAATGCTCCAACACTGGAAGTTTTTAAGAAGAGACTGGACAGCCATTTGTCTGAAATGGTATAGGGTTTCCTGCCTGAGCAGGGGGTTGGACTAGCTGACCTCCAAGGTCCCTTCCAACTTTATTATTATTATTACATCTAAAGCAGGAAGGCTACAAGAGAATATGACCTTCTAATCAGACGCGTGCACCTGAGCAAAATTGCAGCCTTAAACATCAATACTTTGAAAACAGCAGAAGTTCATCCTTGGTGAGTGCTTGCGTTATTGCTATTTTATTTGAGAATGTCTGGTTTAATTCAGTGCAATGTGTGTTTTGCAACTGTTTTTCGTGGTTCTCTTTTTAAGTTTGGATATCTGTCCTATTTGTAAGCAGATTGCTAGTTTACATGGGCAGATTGCTGCTCTAGTGTCTTTAGTTTGTGCTCTTCAGGCTGATATTAGTTGGCCAACTCAGCTACTGTGTTCTGTTGAGCTGCCTCCTTCTCCTACAAACACCCCACAGGAGAAGGGCAGTGTGGACAATGGTTGGATCTGGCAGCGTCCAGGTGTGGACCATAAACATGAAGCTTTTGGTGTGTCCTTGCATTAACAGATATAGTGCCTTTGCTGAACTTGATACTATGGTGATAGGTCCAGCTGTTTGTGATAATGATGGTGACTCAGCTAAGCAGGGCCTTGTGGTCCATGAGGAAGAAGTTGTCCTAAGTAAGAGAAGGCCTGAATCAGGTGTTGCAAATCAGCCATGAGTGGTGAGTAAGGTATCTAAAGAGAGAAGCCACCTTCTGGTTGGTGAGCCAATTGCAAGAGGTGTCGATTCAAGAAAGGAGGTGGAGATTTTGAAATAAGAGAGGTGTCTACCTGGTGCTTTATTGCCAGCAAAAAAAAAAGGGGTGCTTTGCTAAGATAGTCAAGAATGCTAGCAAGGACTGTGACGTTGATATCGTTGCGCATCCTGGCACTAATGACCTGTCTCAAAAAGATGTACTTTCTGTGCAGGAGGATTTCCAGAGCTTTGGACAGGAAATTAGCAGAATATCTTACTTTTTCCAGAGGTTTTTACCTGTATGTAAGTAGGGGGGGGGGGAGGAAGGAAAAAGCCAAAGATTAATGTAAGTTGCAAAATCATTTTATTATACGATATGAAAAGTCACTTTTATACAGTTGGTAAGAAATAGGAACAATTCATGTTCCTTTCCCCCCCACCTACATTTGCTTGTATCCAGCTGTTGCTGGATCTGGCAGTTCTTGTTTTTCCCCCCCCAAAGACGTCTCATTAACACTGCATGAGAGCAGAGGTGCTTTTGACAATCTGCATCTCTCTGAAATAAACTCTAGAGATTTATGTTCTCTCAACCTTGCTTACGTTAGAGAGCTTCACGCAAGTCTATTTCTGGCTCAGGGTTGTGAAGCTGAAACCGAAATAAAACTGATCTTTTTCTTGCAATCTACAGCGAGTTACTCTAGAGCTTTTTGGGGAAGAAACTCTTGCGTCACCCTACTGCACAACATTGGGTGCTGTCAGCCTAAAATATTACGAAGGCATGTATTATGTATATCGTCATAAACAGCCTTGAGTCTCCTTGCTTAGTATCAGTAAAACATTAAACACAAGCTCATCACACGAACACTTTCAAAGGGAAAGGTGGACTGGCAGCTTTGTGGCTTCCTCTCAAAGGAACCACTGAGGTGGTTGTTGCTTTTTTAGCACCCCAAAGAAAAGGAAAAGGAAAAACGCACAGAGCGTTAATTCAGGACACAAATGGCGCGGTAGTGTAAGCAATTTATTTCATTTGCTTTTTTTTTGTAGCAGGAAAGGGAGAATTGGGCAAAGGAGGAATGAATTTTATTAAGAGATCAGACAGTGGGAACGGTATGGGACAGTGTACTAAAACTCCTTGAAAAAGCCGTGACAATTAAAGAGGTACGAACTTTAAGCATAGATGCTGGAGATATAGCTTTAAAATTCACAGACCTGGAGAATGTTCTGGTTGTACTTTGTCACGCCAAGTTCTGCCTGAATTCGTCCCCACACGTGTTTCTGAACCCCTTCCATTCAGTTCGTTTTTGCAAGGGTTTGCATAATTCACACGTGACTCTTCCATATAGTGGAAGTGCCTTTCGTGAGACTTCTCTGGTCATCGCTATTAAGGTAAAGGTTTCCCCTGTCCAGTTCTGTCCAATTGAGGGGGCAGCGTTCATCTCCGTTTCTTAGTTGACAAAGGCAGTGTTGTCCGAAGACAATTTCTGTAATCATGTGGCCAGCATGTCTATACACCAAAAGCACATGGATCGCTGTTACCTTCCCACCCAAGTGGTACCTATTTATCTACTCGCATTTGCATGCTTTCGAACTGCTAGGTGGGCAGGAGCTGGGGCAAGGAACGGGAACTCACCCCGCCGGACAGCACTCGGGTCTCGAACCCGGGTTGACAAACTCAGTGTCTTTAATCACTCAGTCACCGCGCCCCCCCTTCATTACAATATAAGCAGTGGTGGGATTCAGCCAGTTTGCACTGGTTCGGGAGAACCGGTAGCTAAATTTTGCTGCATTCGGAGAACTGGCTGGCTTCCAGAAGTCCAGTCTAGGCCTGGGAGGCCTGGATGAGGCCTCCCAAGACTAGAATGGCCCACCGGAAGTGCGTGGATGCCACTTCTGGAAGTCTGTTCTAGGCCTCAGAGGTCTGGAGGAGGCCTCCCAGGCCTAGAACGGCCCACCAGAAGTGTGTGGATGCCACTTCCTGAAGTCTGTTCTAGGCCTCAGAGGTCTGGAGGAGGCCTCCCAGGCCTAGAACTGCCCACCGGAAGTGCGTGGATGCCATTTCCTGAAGTCTGTTCTAGGCCTCAGAGGTCTGGAGGAGGCCTCCCAGGCCTAGAACGGCCCACCGGAAGTGCGTGGATGCCACTTCCTGAAGTCTGTTCTAGGCCTCAGAGGTCTGGAGGAGGCCTCCCAGGCCTAGAACGGCCCACCGGAAGTGTGTGGATGCCATTTCCTGAAGTCTGTTCTAGGCCTCAGAGGTCTGGAGGAGGCCTCCCAGGCCTAGAACGGCCCACCGGAAGTGCGTGGATGCCACTTCCTGAAGTCTGTTCTAGGCCTCAGAGGTCTGGAGGAGGCCTCCCAGGCCTAGAACGGCCCACCGGAAGTGCGTGGATGTCACTTCCGGAAGTCCGTTCTAGGCCTCGGAGGCCCAGGCCTGCATCGAATAAGAGAACCAGTTGTTTAGCTATTTCAATTGCACCACTGAATATAAGCATATTAATTTTTCCATTTCAAAATATCCAAAATGGATTCATTCTCTTTTTCATTCCTGAGTGAGGCAATGCCACTTCTCTATTATGGACCGATTGCCACTATTGTTTGAAAATCAACTTCCTTTCCATTGCTGCTAAACATGTTGTCCCCCCACTTTATTCTAGCATTCATACAGCCAAATCTTAGATCTTATTCATACGTGTATCTGAATAGCATAAGCAGTTGAGTCTGAAATGAAGACATCAAAGGCCTTTGAAATGCAATTCTCCAGAGCATGAAAGCATTTGTCTCTGTGTTTTGTGTTTGTGTGTGATCAGAACAAAAAAACAGAACATTCTTGAGTACCATGGTAATACAACATAGAACAACGAAGCAGCCTTGAGTAGCACTGGGACTGATGTTCTATGCAATAAATCAATAAAACCGAATAGTTTTGAGCATCGTTGGAACAAAACCATAGAACATTTAAGTGTTCTTCCCAAAATCCATGGACATTTACAATTTGTATTCAGATCAATATTGCATAAAATTCAGAGAATACAAATTGAAAAAAACTATAAAGAGTTAAGTGTTGACTTAAGAGTGATTCTCAAATGCAATTTGTAAAGAGTGCATTGTAAGCACGATCTGAATCATGCTGGGGGTTTGATTTGAGCTGTTCATTACTTGTCTGAATGCTGTGAATCGGGCTGATTTTATTTTCTGAATGAGGAAGAAAAAAATGGGGCTCCTTCAAAAGATTATTTCTACTCAAAACCCTCCAGTTTCAGTGATTTACCTTCCACGGGCATCCAGAGTCCGTTGGGGCTGGGTGGCCAGTAAATTTAAATAAATCAATAAATAATCATTGGTGCAGTTGGGCCATCTGAATGCATTTACAGAACATCAAGCCAATCCCAAGCAATGTTGATATGGAAGTAGAGCCTTTAGCAGCCCCACAGATTGTTCCAATGTCTTGCTAACATGCTTTGACAAGTCAAGTTGTCACGAGGACCCCAAGTCATGCTCTCCTGCAATGTAAAAGGGTCTGTATACATCAAGAGGGTGAAGATCAGGGTCTCCTTTCTAATGGGGTTTAGGGGTCAGTGGGTCTGGAGGTAAGGAACAGCCCCAGAGGAGGGTTCTGTGTGTCAACCGTCCGAATAGCCTACTGAAAATCAAGGAATCTTCAAGGCATTGAAGTGCCATAAACTTTACTGAATACACATCTCAGAGCTGAAGAAGCAAAGCCAGCTCTGGTTTTCCCACCCAAAAATCTGCCTAGTTAACAATAACTTCCCTTAATCCCCACCCACTAGGGGTTCACGTTGCCCAATCATATATCTTTGGTTTGTTATGAGAGTGGTCCACTTCTCCATCGGACATCTGCATTAGTGACCTTGGCATTCTTCTAGGCTCCTATGGTCCATGGACGGCTTCTTGGGAATCCGTTTTCTCCCTACACTTTCTACCCCTCCCTTCTGTTTCTATGGCAAGTTGAGTAGCGATAGAAATTAGCAGGCATCTTAGCGATTCAACCTTGACAACAGCACAATCAGACGTGGGATGTTCTGTTATTGTAGCCGGTCAAAGTAGTTTTCACTTTCTGGTGGAGTCGATTCCCACTCGGACCTTCCTACTGGGAGTGACACAGATGACTAGAAGTCACTATCTGCTCCTTTTTCTCAGTTTTATATGACACATCTCAAGAATTTTATTCAGCTTCCAAAGATCTGGTGTTAATCACTGGAAACCTAAAATATTTGGTTCAGGAGAACAAGCGAAAGAATTTTCTCCAGGATGATAACCCAGCTGGGAAAATACTTCAAAAGTTGTATCACTCACACTTTTACATGTGCTTTGAACACAGCACCTTTCTAACAATTGTAGTTACACCCTTATCCTGTTAACCGGTAACAAGAACAGCAAACCAGGGTCTCACAGTCCATGGATGGCTTCTTGGGAATCCTATTTCCTCCCTACACTTTCTACCCTTCCCCCATTTCTACCCCTCCAGAGGTGCTGATTGCTCAGATATATGTGCTAGAATAGATCACAGCTGGCAACTTTAGTGTGCACTATTGTCTTATGCTATTCAGACTGTGTTCTGTTAGTGTTGTGCCAGAAAAAAAAAAACTTAACAGAGATCAAATTGGGCACTTTAATAAGCCAGGATGCTATATTGAGAGAAATGGCTGGTTTTTTAAATAGTATTTTATTATTTTTCTATTATTACAATTCATTAGTGCTTAATGAACAACGTGTTGTCTGGGTTGGTTTGTTTTGCTTAGTAATACAAGTTCAGTTCTTACTCTCTATCCCGTTTTTCTACCATTGATCAAATAGGTTCCATGTTTGAAAATATTCTGCATTTTTTTTCCCTTTGATCCTCAATGTAAGTCTATCCAAGAAATGGCTGGTTTTGACTACCGGAATTTCATTCCCTTGCTTTTCATTTCCCGGTGCCTTTTTCTCAGATTTAGCTTAGACTATTATTTTGTCAGAGTACTTTCTCGTAGGGTAAGGTAATGAAAAGCAATTTTAATTTGGGAATGGATGTAGAAACAAAGGATAAGAATGAAGATCTGATCATTAATTAAGGCTAACTAGACCCATGGATCTTCAAATATTTTAATTCCAACCAAACATCCCAATATTAAACCAAATTTTTGGTTAACCCACCAGGCCAAACCTCCTTTACTAAGCTAGCTAGAATTTATTAGGGTTCACCTCTGACCTCTTGGGCTCACAACACAATTACTGTAATACATTTTACATTCAAATCCGGATCCTTTGGTGCAAAATGATATTCGCTGACAGGAATATCCCTGGATTCTAGCCCTACCAAGGCTCTGAAGAGCCCTTTGCATAACTGTCCAAGGATTTCAGGGAAATATATAGCAAGACTATTGTAGGACCATGTCTATTAAACTGCCTCTCATTGTGAATAAAAAAATAGAGTCTCAAGCAACAAATGCTGGTAGGAAATGGGTTTATTTAGAAACGATGGGAAAATGGATCTATCACTGCTACATTTCAGTGCAAGTTTTGCTAGCTAAGCTAAGCTAGAGAAGACTTGGAAGAAGGCAACATCTATCTGATGATGGATCGTAAAAGCTCAGCAGCATCAAGTCTGCTGACTACTTCAGAGGAGGACCAAGGATTCCAAGATGGTTGGTTTGAGTGAGATGCTAGAAGAAGGCCACTTCCGTTGGAACGACAAGGCTGAAGTCAACGGAGTAAAACCTGACTTCAAATCTCCTTGCTGAAAACAGGAGAAACTATGGGATTAAGGCTTACTTGCCCTATGCTACAGATTGTCTCTGTGATGCACAGAGTAAGCTTTCTTTCTCAACTCTATGTTGGAATTCTTTTCTTTCCCCCAACTCAACGTCGGTTAGATTTTAAATTCACAGATGGTTGACCAGCCAAGCTCACAAATTCTATTATGCCAGTACCCATCCGGGTGCATTTCCACGCATTTTTCGTAGCCAAGGTTATTCGGTTCTCCTTGAGCCCAGTTCAAAAATCCTAAGGGATGGCCATTCAGATCCTCAAACTTGTTTCCAGTTGTCCTGTAAGTGATTCCCAGAATTGCCTGTTCCTTACGCCATGCTACTATTGTTTGGAGGGCTCTGTTCTCTGCCGCGTTCCTCGGCAAGGCGAGATGGCCACCCATGTGTCCGCAGCTGGTTTTGGCGGCCTGGAAATCTCCCCTAGTGTCAACTCTTTTGAAAATTTTATCATCAACAATTGCTCCGTTGGGAAACAGGACAGCTAGAAGGAAAGAGAATGGCAAAGCTTTGAAATGCCATGTTTGTTTATGTTGCAACATGCCAATGTGCCAGGATTACATCGATGGCACTCTAATGGAAAGTTTTTCAGCAAAATATAAAACATGGTCTGGGAAATAGCTCATCAGACAATGGGCCTATGCTCCAGTGTGCAACATAACTTTGAATCAAAAAGCAAATCTGTCATCTAATGACCGGCTTAGAGGCATTACATTCCCACCAACAGTCCAAGTGCAATCTTATCTTGAATTTGTTGGTGCTTATCTGACATCAACTTAGTGTCGAACTTTAGTTAATAGAATAGAGTAGAGTAGAGTAGAATAGCAAAGTTGGAAGGGACCTTGGAGGTCTTCTAGTCCAACCCCCTGCTCAGGCAGGAAAGCTCTACCATTTCAGACAAATGGTTGTCCAATCTCTTCTTAAAAACTTCCACTGTGGGAACATTCACAACTTCTGGAGGCAGGTTGTCCCACTGGAAGTTTTTAAGAAGAGACTGGACAGCCATTTGTCTGAAATGGTATAGGGTTTCCTGCCTGAGCAGGGGGTTGGACTAGATGACCTCCCTTCCGAGTCCGTTATTCTGTTATTCTTTTCCTTCCTTCCTTCCTTCCTTCCTTCCTTCCTTCCTTCCTTCCTTCCTTCCTTCCTTCCTTCCTTCCTTCCTTCCTTCCTTCCTTCCTTCCTTCCTTCCTTCCTTCCTTCCTTCCTTCCCTCCCTCCCTTCTCCAACACTGGAAGTTTTTAAGAAGAGACTGGACAGCCATTTGTCTAAAATGCTTTAGGGTTTCCTGCCTGAGCAGGGGGTTGGACTAGATGACCTCCGAGTCTGTTATTCTTTTTTCTCTTCCTTCCTTCCTTCCTTCCTTCCTTCCTTCCTTCCTTCCTTCCTTCCTTCCTTCCTTCCTTCCTTCCTTCCTTCCTTCCCTCCCTTCTCCAACACTGGAAGTTTTTAAGAAGAGACTGGACAGCCATTTGTCTGAAATGCTTTAGGGTTTCCTGCCTGAGCAGGGGGTTGGACTAGAAGACCTCCAAGGTCCCTTCCAACTTTATTATTATTATTATTATTATTATTATTATTATTATTATTATTATTATTATTATTATTATTATTATTATTATTATTATTATTATTATTATTATTATTATTATTATTATTATTATTATTCATGAGAAACCCACAGGAGAGAATGCCTGTTGGGTTGTCAGAGCCACTGTTGGAGGCCACTGATCTCAGAGCACCCTTGAAAGCCAAACAGGGTTGTCCCTGATTCATATTTGGATGGGGAACCCAGCAGGGAAACCTAGGATTGTTAGCTAGAGCAAGAGGTGGAAACAAACATCCCGGAAGGGCCTAACCCCTTCTTCCCCATGTCTTACCTTGTTGAACGTTGATGAAGGTCGCTTTGAGAATGCCCATCTGAATCTGAAGTTCTTTTATTTGCAATTTAAGAAGTTCAAGCTCTGGATGGGAACGTAATTGAATTAGACTTCCTCATTGATATCAAATTCAGTTAGAGACTCTTCGACGAAAAGAATGAAATGTACAATAGCCATGACTTTGGAGAACATTTTCATCTAGTCAGAGGGACTCAGGAACTTGACCCTCATTCCTGAAGCTCTTACTTCAGATTGGATTTGTCAGGTCTTTTTTTTTTTTGAAGAAACCATGAGGGTCACCTCATATATTTTGCAGCAGGAAATATGATTGAAATTAAATGAAGAGTAATGTCACTTTTAGGAATATATGAAAAAATGGCATTCTATCTTTGGAAGTATATCCTCCATAACTATACATTCTTGTAAGAGCCATGATGATGCAGTGGTTAGTACTGAAGGCTACTTCTGCTGACTGCCAGCAGTTTTGAGACTCACCAGCTCAAGGTTGACTCGGCCTTCCATCCTTCCGAGATTGGTAAAATGAGGACCCTGATTGTTGGGGCCAAGAGGCTGACTCTGTAAACCGCTTAGAGAGGGCTGTAAAGCACTGTGAAGCGGTATATAAGTCTAAGTGCTATTGCTACTGGCTCAGCCTTCCATCCTTCTGAGCTTGGTAAAAATAAGGACCCAGATTGTTGGAGGCAATATGGTCTAAACCACTTAGAGAGAGCTGTTAAAGCACTGTGAAGTGGCATATAAGTCTAAGTGCTATTGCTATTGCTTGTGAAGTCTCTCATGTAGATAGTCACCAAATGTTGACTCAAACATTCATGCAGAAGATGTCCATTCATGATACAAAGAGATATGTCAGAGCTTATATCTCCTTGAGTTTGGGAACTTAATACCGCAGATATTTAACATTTGTGGTGTAGCATCACCTCTGTTGATTCCTAATATTATTTTCCCTTATGAATTTTTTCTACTGAACACAGTGTCTTTATTGGTTGAACAAGAAGTAAAGTAAGCTTTGTAATAAAATAGAAGGAAGTTCACCAGCCCTAAACAATAGATATCCTGTCTTCCAGTGTTTTATGCAGATCTCAACTCAGCTATTGATAGGAAGGCTGGTTGGACAAGTTTTCCCTGTAGAATATAGTGAGTTATAAATCTGCCCTTGATTTTGGGCAGACCACAATTAATGTTTGTCTGAGAAGCAAGTATTAATTCATCAGGTAAAATAACTGCTCCCTTGTTTGGAACAGGAAGTAAAACAATCTTGTGTAAATATGCACAAGTTCAAGAAAAGAAAAAAAGCCTGTGAGCCAAAGAAAATTGGGGGAACGTTTCTGTGAGGGATGGTCTAACAACAGATGAACAAGAGGCCCTGTTGATTTTCTTTGAGGAGTAGAAGATATATCAGATGAGGAAATGAGCTAAGAGTATTGATGGGCAAAAGAAAAAGACAAAAAAAAGAAATTTCTGTAATGTTGCTTTGCTGTCAGAGCTGAAGAGATGCTGTCATTTTGATCCTTCAAACAATCCCAGGCATGTAAACCAGATGTACTCACCACAGTTATCAGATATCAAAGTTCATTTGCTTGCACCTTGTACAAATACAAGGAGGCGGAAGAATGAAATGGGTGGTTGTGAAGTTGACACAAACTTAGGCAGAGTCTGTTGAATAAGTCATTATGTGGTGGGGTTTACCCACAACACTGAGGCATGGAACAGAATTTACAAAGCTCAGTTGTCGCAATCCTACAACACATTCGCATGGATGTTGGAAGCCAACCGCTAGGCTTCAGCCAACCATGTACCATTTGATGGGTGAATGAAAGCCGGGTACGATTTAATCAGCAAACAATAATTAAAACAAACCTGGATGAATGGTGTGTGACTCTAAGATCTTATGATTTGGTTTGAGCAGGTTTGTGGCTCAAGTGTAACCAGAAATCTCACTAAAATAAATAGAGGCGAGCAGGTCCGTGGTTCCCGCCCTAGCCTGCCTTACTAGAATGTTTTGAAGATAAACTGTTATTTAGAAAAAGAGAATAATCTGAAAGGGCCTGAAGATCTTTGTCAACTGGCCTGGATCCTCAATGGATGGGGGGGGGAGACATTATTTTGGAGGTGGTTAAAGGACTAAGATAAGACTCCACTTCCTCATCCCCATTTGCATCTCGCTCCCTTCCTCTCCATTTCTGTCAATCTTAACTAATTCAATGCCACCATTTATTGTTTTAATGTTACTCTGGGTTTTAATGATTGTAAGCTGCCTAGAGTGAGATGGGTAGCCTAATAAATAGAATAAATGGATAAATAGTGCGCTAAGTTAAATTACCTTCTACGTCCTGTTGGTATTTGCATTATAAATAGTTCCCTTCCCCTTCCTTTACTTTTTCTCTCTCCTAATTTTTCCCAGCCCCTCTCTTTTTGGGGAATGGGGGGTAGACTCACAGTATTTTTTTCATCATAGTAAATTTCTTGTCCAGAAAATGAATCTCACCTCTTGTTTCTCTCCCCAGTTTCTCTCTATTTGGTGCAGAGGTAGCCAGAGGTTCTGATGGACTTGAAAACTGTTGAAGTCCTGGTGATTTTTTAAGAGAAAGAGAGATTGTGGGAAGTCAGCCCCCCCCCCGAGAAAGAAATATTTTTGGAAATATTTAAAAGACAGAATATATTTCCCTAAAGGATTTAAAGGCAGAAACCAACCCCCCTCCCCCAAGTCTCTCTGTCCCAAACAGAAACCAAGTCTGCAGAATTGCAGATGTGATAATCTTGTCAGAAAGACTGGACAGGAAACTGGGATTAGGAAGAAAGATCCCTAGAATCAACATCCCCTCACATCAAAAATCTAAGAGTCATCAGCCACAGCCCCAGGGAAGCAGGATATGACCCTTGGGACATAATATGATTAACCCACCACCATCAGAATACCAGAAAGGCACACTCAGACTCAGGTCAAAGTTCATGCCACAGGAACAACTCCAAACAAAAGGCTCCAGAGGGTATAAAAACCCACTCCCTACATGTGCTCACTCTCCTCTTTTTCTTCCAGAGCCATCTTTCTGTCTGGCTCTCCTCTTCAATAAACTACAACCTTTTTTCTAAAGCAGTCGCCATGTTGTTTATTCCCGGCTTGGACTGAGCCATGATGAAGACTTTTCCTTCAACAGCACTAACATTTCAAACTTTTTAAATCATGTGGTGATTTTGTTACCCCTACTCAGATTTTACTTCCTAATTCTTGCTAAGCCTTCTGGTTGGGTGAGGGAGGGCCAGGGACACCACACGAGTCACAGTGCGATCATACAAGCCACAAAATGATGCACCTGAGGTGTGGACATTAATGACAGAATTATGGGTTGGAGCAAACACCTATGTGCATTAGTAAGCATTACTGAATTACTACTTAGGCTCCAAAAACAGTGTATTAGTAACTCAGTTACTCAGTGCTAGTAACTCAGATATGCAATTTTGAAGAAGTTTTTTTCTCTCAAATAAGTAGAAAGTTCAAATGACTAAATCAGATCCTGATCCAATAATTTGAATAATTTGTGCTGCTTCTCCACACATTCAGATTATTGGATCAGGATCTGATTGTGGCGATCTGAACTTTCTACTTATTTGAGAAAAAGGCATTTTTCAAAATTGCATATCTGAGTTATTAGTACACTTAATAACAGTACAGTTACAGAATTAAGTTGCTTTAGTAACTGTACTGTCCTAATATAAATTTGGTTTTTTTTCTTCTACTTCATATCTCTGCAACCTTTTACTCATGATACCTGAAGTTGGCTCAGCGGGTTGTGAGAAGGCACAAAATATCTGCACCCTCCTTTTATGCATAGAAAGAAAAAGCAGAACACTCTCACACAGATATTTAGATACCTTGACTGGCCATTTCTGTTCTGGGATCCCCTTTGTTAGGTCCGCACATAATTAATGTGCACACATTTTGCAGCCAGGCTTGAGGAGAAGTAGCTGATTTGGAGGTTCCTTGGAGCGAGACCTCCAAGACCAGCTGAAGAAGCATTAGAAATGTCAGCATTGTTTGGCTGTTTGGCCTAAAGGTGACAAAAAAATAATATAAAACAAGTTATCCTACATGGGTTGTTAGTTACTGGATATGGAACCAGTTCCTGAACTGTTGATTGTGAAATCCTTGTTGGGTACCTACAGACATTTCCTTACTAATATTAGTGCATCAGAAAGAGAAAGAAATTCAGATACCACCAAAGTCCTGACTGTCGTCGTCGTCGTCGTCGTCCTCCTCCTCCTCCTCCTCCTCCTCCTCCTTCTTCTTCCTCTTCTTCTTCTTCTTCCTCTCTCTCTCTCTCTCTCTCTCTCTGTGTCTGCCTCTGTCTGTCTGTCTCTCCCTCCCTCCCTCTCTCTCCCTCTCTGTCTTCTTCTTCTGTCTGTCTGTCTCTGTCTCTCTCTGTGTATGTCTCTCTCTTTCTCTCTGTCTTTGTCTGTCTCTCTCCCCCTCCCTCTCTCTCCCTCTCTCTCCCTCTCTGTCTTCTTCTGTCTGTCTCTCTGTCTATCTATCTGTCTATCTATCTATCTATCTATCTATCTATCTATCTATCTATCTATCTATCTATCTATCTATCTATCTATCTATCTATCTATCTATCTATCTATCTATCTATCTATCTATCTATCTATCTATCTATCTATCTATCTATCTATCTATCTATCTATCTATCTATCTATCTATCCAATAACTGATGAAATAAGAAAGTCCCTGTTTCAATGCCAGCCCTCATTAACTGTAAAAAGTATACATAGAGTTAAGTCATGCCTTGCAAAAGGGAATGCCCATGCTTAAATAGCACATAGAAGTGCGGCTTACCTTTCTGAGGTCTTCCATTAATTAAAAACAACCATTTTGATTGCTCAATCAAATAAACTCTTAGCTCTACATCTATCTAAAAAAAAAACCAGCAGTCTGCAAAGAGAAACACCGCGGCCATTTTTTAAACTTAACTCTAGCTCTTTATAGTCGGCGAAAGCAAATATTTAACGCTAAATCCTTAATCCGTTCCCAGGCTTGTAAAAAATGTCTCCAAAGGTTCTCAGCTGATTGACTGACAGGTTTAGAAAAGAATCACCAGTGATTTTTACGTGAAGTATTTTTTTTTTTTTACAAGGTTGAGTCAAAAGTCAGATCACTTACTTTGTGATTTCCAGTGTTTCACAGCTGTCTTGGGAAGAATAATTTTGTAGACTTTTAAGGTTTCCATTTATAGACAATGGCTTATGTAATGAGGTCTCACATTTCACATTCGCATTTTAAGAATAAATGTTCTGAGTCACAATATTCAAACCACATTTTTCAGCCCGGATCCGTGTCACTTAGGGCTACGGCGTCCCCATTGTTTCCTTATTGACTCTTGTAAGACAATCACAAAGCAAGTATTGTCGGGAGGTTTTGAAGCATAAGCAAGGAGTATTCTGACTCTTTACATCTGGTGCAAGCAAATATTTAAGGATAAATCCTTAATCCATTCTCAGTCTTGCAGAAACGTCTCTGAATCACCAATGATTTTTGCATCAAGTATTCCTTATTTCCATCAACGCAATTAATTATTTGCTTTCCTCGTGGACCCAAATATATATTTTTAATGGGGGGGGGGGATTTTCTTCTTGTTCTGAAACTGTTTTACTTTGCCTCTTGAGAATAGAGCTATTTTAATAATGCAAGGGAAGAAAATAACATTACAATTGTACTGCCATGTCACCGATTTAATAAACATTAAAAATGGCTAGTTTGGGGTGTTTTTGCATAAGATTGATTATTCTTGCATATGATCCTGTAAAATCTTAACGTGAAATTGCTATAATATTAATGAATAGGACAGGACAGGACAGAACAGAATAGAATAACAGAGTTGGAAGGGACCTTGGAGGTCTTCTAGTCCAGCCCCCTGCTCAGGCAGGAAACCTTATACCATTTCAGACAAATAGCTGTCCAGTCTCTTCTTAAAAACTTCCAGTGTTGGAGCATTCACAACTTCTGGAGGAAGGTTGTTCCACTGGTTAATTGTTCTAACTGTCAGGAAGTTTCTCCTTAGTTCTAGGTTGCTTCTCTCCTTGATTAGTTTCCATCCGTTGCTTCTTGTCCTGCCTTCAGGCGCTTTGGAAAATAGCTTGACTCCCTCTTCTTTGTGGCAACCCCTCAGATATTGGAATGGAATATTGATTGATGGATTGATTTGTATCTCACCTTTATTATTTTTACAATTCATAAGTGCTTAGTAAACAACGTGTTGTCTGGGTCCATTTGTTTTATTTAACAATACATATCAAATTCCTAGTCTCTACCCCGTTTTCCCAGCCATTGACAAAATACACCCCATACTTGAAAATATTCTGTGCCTTCCTTTTTCTTTAATCTTCACCGTAAGCCTATCCATTTCTGCACAGTCCAGTATTTCCTTAATTATCCCTTCTTCGGACGGTGTTTCCTTATTTTTCCAATACTGAGCAAATACAATTCTTGCTACTGTTAATACATGCAACACTAAATATACACTTTCTTTATCGTATTTCCCTGATAGTATACCTAATAAAAATAATTCTGGTTTAAGTTTGCTTACTCCATCTGCAATGCTCTCCATTCCTCACAATTTTAGTTCCCTCCTGGCTCGCTCTGCCCCCCCTTCACACACACACACACACACACACAAACGCACACACTGCTTTCTCTCCCTTCTCACTCCAGCGGCACCTGGACAGAGTGGGAGAAGCTTAAAAAAGAGAGACAGAGGGGGAAAAGGGGGAATCTCCCCTTTTTGTAGAATGACCATATCTGTTAGGATCTCCACCTTCAGCCTGGCGCCTTACTGGCGTCCCGCCATCAAAGGGAAAGGGAGGGGAAGGCATCGGGGCAATCCACAACTGTGTATCTCACGGTGGGAAATGGGGAAGGGGACCTGATATGTGAAGAAGATCAGAGCTGTTTGCACTTGATACGATGGGTATCTTCAAGGCTGTTTGCCCTGGCTCTGAAGTCCCAGCAGCCTAAACAACCCAGAGTTTCCCACGACATCGCAGCAATCCTAGATTGGGTGGCAACAGACCACCCAATGGAATGGGAAATATTGGGCTTGGCTCTTTTTATCCGTGAGCAAGAACTTCAGACTCCGCCTCACCTTCCTGCAACCAACACCTTTAGTAAAAGTTATAATAATAATAATAAAGTTGGAAGGGACCTTGGAGGTCATCGAGTCCAACCCCCTGCTCAGGCAGGAAACCCTATACCATTTCAGACAAATGGCTGTCCAGTCTCTTCTTAAAAACTTCCAGTGTTGGAGCATTCACCGCTTCTGGAGGCAGGTTGTTCCACTGGTTAATTGTTCTAACTGTCAGGAAGTTTCTCTCAGTTCCAGGTTGCTTCTTTCCTTGACTAGTTTCCATCCATTACTTCTTGTCCTGCCCTCAGTTGCCTTGGAGAATAGCTTGACTCCCTCTTCTTTGTGGCAACCCCTGAGATATTGGAATACTGCTATCATGTCCCCCTAGTCCTTCTTTCATTAAACTAGACATACCCAATTCCAGCAAACGTTCTTGATATGCTTTTAGCCTCCAGTCCCCTAATCATCTTTGTTGCCCTTCTCTGCACTCTTTCTAGAGTCTCAACATCTTTTTTACATCGTGGTGACCAAACTGGATGCAGTATTCCAAGTGTGGCCTTACCAAGGCATGTAAAGGGTATTAATACTTCACGTGATCTTGATTCTATCCCTCTGTAATGCAGCCCAGCACGGTGTGCTTTTTTGGCACTGCAGCACACTGCTGGCTATATTTAATTGATTGTCCACTATTGACTCCCGAGATCCCTACTCACAGTTCGACTATTGAGCAAGATAACCCCCTATACTATACTTTACATCTGGTTTTTCTTGCCCAAATGTAGAACCTTACTTTTTTCACCCATTGAATGTTCATTTTGTTAGATAGCGCCCAATGTTCAAGTCTGTCCAGGTCCTCCTGTATCTTAAAGCCTGTCTTCTGGAGTGTTGGCTATTCCTGCCAGCTTGGTGTCTCCGCAAATGTGATGAGTTTCCCCATCTATCCCCCTCGTCCAAATCGTTGATGAAGATGTGGGAGAGCACTGGCCCCAACAGAGCCCTGGGGCACCCCACTGCACACTTCCCATGTAGATGTGGTTTTCCCTTGAGGACCACACCTGAGTACGCCGGTCAGCCAGCTACGAATCCATCTTGTGTGATGCTGTCTAACCCGCATTTTTCTATCTTATCAAGTAGTAGGTTGTGATCTACTTTATCAAATGCCTTACTGAAGTCCAAGTAAATTATATCCACAGCATTCCTCTGATCCACTAATTTTGTCACTTGGTCAAAGAATGCAATAAGGTTTGTCTGGCATGATCTGTTTTTGACAAGCCCATGTTGGCTTTTAGTAGTGATTTTGTTTCTTCTCCTTTCAATCCGTTGGAGTCGAGAGTCTGCTTTCCTAAATGATTGTTTCGTGGCGTGTCTGACAGTATCCCTTTGTGAAGCCCCTGGGATGAAGAGGTAAGGGAAGACCAATGGCTGGAGAGGACCACCAATGGACAGCCAGCCACGTGAGAACGCCCATGTTGGGTCAGCCGTGGTGGAGTGCCCAAGAAGAAGTGCGTGTGTTAAGGCAGCCGTGTCCAATTGTCCCATTATGCTTTTGGTTAACCCACCAGGCCAAATTTCCTTTACTAAGCTAGCTAGGATTGAGTACGGTTCACCTCTGACCTCTTGGGCTGCATGGCTCACAGCAAAATTACTGTAATAAATTTTAAATTCAAAGGTGGGTCCTTTGGTGCAAATTGATACTCACTGATAGGAATATCCCTGGATTCCTTCCCCTACCTAGACACTGAAGAATCCTTTGCAGAATGGTCCAAGGATTTCAGGGAAATAGAGCAAGAGTGTTTGTAGGACCATGCCCATTAAGTTGTCTCTCAGTGTAAATTAAAAAAAAAAAATAGAGTCTCAAGCAAGAAATGCTGCTGGGAAATGGATTTATTGACAAAATGGCGGGAAATGGATCTATAAAGCTGTTACATTTCTGTGCAAGTTTTGCAAGCTAAGCTGGAGAAGATTTGGAAGATATAGCAACATCTATCTGATGATGGATCGTAAAAGCTAAGCACCATCAAGTCTGCTGACTACTTCAGTGGAGGACTGAGGATTCCAAGAGGCTAGAAAAAAGCAACTTCTGTTGGAATGAAGTCAACAGAATAAAACTTGACTTCAGATCTGCTTGCTGAAAACAAGGGGAAACTATTGGATTAAGACTTACTTGCCATATGCTAGACTGTATCGGTGATAAACAGAGTAAGCTTTCTTTTTCAACGCTGTGGTGGAATTCTTTTCCTTCCCCCAACCCAACATCTGTTAGATGATAAATTCACAGATGATTGCCTGGGAATGCTTACAATCTATATTATGCCACTGGCCATCTGTGTGCATTTCCACACACTCTTTGTTTGTAAGGTCATTCGGGTTCCCCGGAGCCCAGCTGAAAAAATGTACGGAATGGCCATTCACATCCTCAAACTGGTTTTTAGCTGAGTTGTAACTCAGTCCCAAAACTGCTCGTCCGTTACGCTGCCCTAATATATTTTGGAGGGCTTCGTTCTCTGCCGCATTCTTCGGCAAGGCAAGGCTGACGTCGCACTCGTTTTGGCCCTCCTGGAAAGTACCCGTTTGGTCTTTTGAAGAACGACCTTTTGCTCTTTTGAAAATTTTATGATCAACAATCGCTCCGTCGTAACCAAGGAGAACTAGAAGGAAAGAGAATTGCAAATCTTTGAAATACCGTGTTTAGTTATGTTGCAACATGCCAATGTACCAGGATTACATCTATGGCCGTTTAATGGAAAGGAAGGTTTTTCAATAAAATATGAAACGTGGTCTGGGGAATAGTTAATTAAACGGTGGGCCTATGCTCCAATGTGCAAAGTAACTTTGATGTCTAATCACCATTTTAGAGTCATTACATTCTCACCAAGAGTCCAAGTGCAACTGTGTCTTGAATT
The DNA here is from genome assembly GCA_023970755.1 of Azemiops feae. Classification (NCBI taxonomy): domain Eukaryota; kingdom Metazoa; phylum Chordata; class Lepidosauria; order Squamata; family Viperidae; genus Azemiops; species Azemiops feae. The sequence goes on along the minus strand of JALGBA010004151.1, from coordinate 514,249 downwards.
CCATTGACCCTTATTTGGCATCAACTTAGTATTGAACTTTAGTTGACTAGATACTTGTCTGTAGGCTTCAGCAATAAAACTTTTGACTTAACATATGATCCTGATCCTTTGTGCCTGACAGAATCTCTCAGAATTCTCCATCGGTTTTACCACTCATTTACCGCATAGTATTAGAGGTGTGCTAGTGAATTCACCACTCTCCTGGTAAGCCATGATAAAAATCAGATCTCAGATTCAGGGAATAGTACTTGATAATCCAAACTGTCGTAAATCAAGGATTATCTGTGTGCAACGGTGAATAAATCATAAGAAACCCACAGGAGAGAATGCCTGTTGTGTTATCAAAGCCACTGTTGGAGGCCACTGAACTCAGAGCACCCTTGAAAGCCAAACAGGGTTGTTCCTGATTAATATTTGGATGGGGAACCCATCAGGAAAACCTAAGGTTGTTAGCTAGATCAAGATCAAAACATCCCAGAAGGGCCTAACCCCTTTTTCCAAATACCTTACCTGTAAAAATGTTGAAGATAGTTGTTTTCAAATCATCCACCTGATTCTGAAGTTCTGTAATTTTCAGTTGAAGTTGAAGATCTGAATGGGAATGTAATTGCGTTAGATTTCCTCATTGATATCAAATTCAGTTAGAGATTCTTGAATGAAAAGAATGAAATGTATAACAGCCATGAACATTTTCATCTAGTCAGAGGGACTCAGTAACTTAGACCCTCATTCCTAAAGTTTTTACTTCAGGCATCCAATGATTGGATTTCTTGTTGTTGTTGTTTTCTTTTTAAGGAAACCATGAGGGTCATCCCAAATATTTTGAAGCAGGAAATATGACTGAAGATAAATTAAAAGTAATTTCACTTTTAGGAATATATGAAAAATGGTATTCTATCTTTGGAAGTATATCCTTTAAAGCTACAAATTCTTGTGGAGGCCCTCATGTAGATATCCATCAAACGTTGACTCCAAGAGTCATGCAGAAGACATTCATTCATGATATAAAGAGATATTTCAAAGCTTATATGTCCTTGAGTTTGGGAACTTAATACCACAGATATTTCTTATATGGATATTTAAATTTGTGGTGGGCATAATCTCCGTTGATTCCTAATATTATTATGCCTTATGAATTTTCTGTTCAATCAATATTATGATTGAACTACTGAATACTGTGTCTTTATTGCTTGAATAAGAAGCAGAGTAACCTTCGTAATAAGACAGAAGGAAGTTCACCAACCCCAAACAATAGATATCCTGTTTTCCAGTGCTTTATGCAGATCTCAACTCAGCTATTGATAGGAAGGCTGGTTGGACAAGTTTTGTCTGTAGAATATAGTGAGTTATAAATCTGCCCTTGATTTTGGGCTGACCACAACTATGTTTGTCTGAGAAACAAGTTTATTAACTCAGTGAATAGCAGATAAAATAACTTGGCCCTTGTTTGGAACAGGAAGTAAAACAACCTTGTGTAAATATGCACAAGTTCAAGAAATGAAAAAAACTGTGAGCCAAGGAAGATTGGGGGAACATTTCTATGAGGTATGGTCTAACAACAGGTGAACAAGAGGCCCTGTTGATTTTCTTTGAGGAGTAGAAGATATATCAGAGGAGGAAAAGAGCTAAGAATATTGATGGGCAAAAGAAAAAGAAAAAAAAAAGAAATTTCTGTAATGTTGCTTTGCTGTCAGAGCTGAAGAGATGCTGTCATCCTGATCCTTCAAACAATCCCAGGCATGTAAACCAAATGTACTCACCACAGTGATATCAAAGTTCATTTGCTTGGACCTTGTACAAATACAAGGAGCCAGAATAATGAAATGGGTGGTTGTGAAGTTAACACAAACCTAGGCAGAGTCTATTGAATAGGTCATTATGTGGTGGAGTTTACACACAACACTGAGGCATAGAGCAGAATTTACAAAGCTCAGTTGTTGCAATCCTACAACACATTAGCATGGATGTTGGAAGCCAACCGATCATGTACCATTTGATGGGTAAATGAAAGCCGGGCATGATTTAGTCAGCAAACAATGATTAAAACAAATCTGGCTGAATGGTGTGTGACTCTAAGATCTTATGATTTGGTTTGAGCAGGGTTGTGGCTCAAGTGTAACCAGAAATCTCACTAAAATAGAGTTAGGCAGATTCGTGGTTCTTGCCCTAGCCTGCCTCACTAGAATGCTTTGAAGAAAAATCATATTAAAAAAAAAGACAATCTGGAAGGGCCTGAAGACCTGGCTGGATCCTCAATGGGGGCGGCGGCGGTGGTGGTTGATCACGTGACTGTACTGAATAACAGTACAGTTATTCAGTTGCCCTAATAACTGCACTGTGCTAATATAATTTTGGATTTTTTTCTTCTACTTCTTCATATCTCTGCAACCTTCCCTCAGTAGAAGAGAACATGATAGCTGAACTTGGCTCAGCGGGTTGTGAGAAGACACAAAATATCTGCACCCTCCTTCTATGCATCGAAAAATAAAGCAGCACACACTCATGCAGATATTTAGATACCTTGAATGGCCCCTTCGTTAGGTGCAATCCCCTCTTGGAGCGAGACCTTGAAGGCCAGCTGAAGAAGCATTAGGAAGATCAGCCCTGTTGGGAGGCATGGCCTAAGATGACAAAAATAATATAAAACAAGTTATCCTACGTGGGTTGTCAGTTACCGGATATGGGACCAGTTCCTGAACTGTTGATTGTGGAATCCTAGTTGGGTACCTGCAGACATGTATTGCTAACTTTATTAGCAGATGGAGAAAGAGAGAGAAACTCAGATATCACCAAAGTCCCAACAACTGAACCCCGAGCTGCATATATTCTCCACTATGCTGGCATTCCTCTCCCAATTATACCCAATTCTAATCAGGAATGTTTGATTGTAAGGAACTGGAAGAGTATTAAAGGTACCACAATAGAAAATCAAACCAGATTTGGACTGCCAATACATGCCCACTTGAAGGGTGAGAACAAGGAGAATCAGGAAGACTACAAAACAATAAATAGGCGATTGAAAGACCATTGCAGGAGTCAAAGTGTCCTTCTTGCGTAGTGATCATCAGAGTGTAGAAGATAAATAGAAAATACCTTGAAGAGAGTCTCATCCTTATCATGAGTTGAACAAAGGACATCCTTCAGCAGAACGGTCACTCAGCTTCTCTGTGTCTCTGTGTCTCTTGTAATCCTGGCAAGACATTCAGAAAAGAAAAATGCAGCACAAATTAGACGGACAGACAGACATTGGTGCTTCAATTTGAAAAGTAAAATCGGTGTTGAACCTTGAGAAGAACCAGGAAATGTGTTGGGTGGAGCACCCGGTCTACCAAATATAAAGCAATCTGTTCTGCGTTTCACTCCAGTCTAGGAGCATCTTTTGCAGGCAGACATCACAACTGTGATAACTGTAATTTTAAAATTTTGTGGCTGACAGTTAAAGGGAGACTAGTACAGCTATTTCAAGCTCTTTAGCTCTCATCAGCTAGTCTTACCCCTCTGGGATTCGAACCTGGTTCGAACCCCAGAGGGGTAAGACTAGCTGATCAGGGCTAAAGAGCTTGAAATAGCTCCCTTTAACTCTTTGTCAGCCACAAAATTTTGAGATAGATAGATAGATAGATAGATAGATAGATAGATAGATAGATAGATAGATAGATAGATAGATAGATAGATAGATAGATAGATAGATAGATAGATAGATAGATAGATAGATAGATATAGATATATAATAGATAGATAGATAGATAGATATAGATAGATATAGATATAGATAGATATATAGATATAGATATATAGAGACAGACAGATGACAGAGAGACACAGAGACACAGAGAGAGAGACAGAGACAGAGAGATAAAAGATATGATATAGCTAAAGAGAGACCGAGAGAGATAGTGATATATGACCAATAGCTGATGGAATAAGAACATCAGCCTTCGTTATTGTAAAAACTATATATGGAATTAAGTCATGCCTTGCAAAAGGGAGTGAATGTGCTTAAATAGCACATAGAAATGAGGCTTACTTTTCTGAGATCTTCCATAAATAAAGCATTTTGATTGCTCAGTCAAATAAACTCTTATTTCTACATATATCTAGAAATAATCAGCTGTCTGCATAGAAAAATACAATAGCCATTTTTACTTCTATGGAGATTCTCATTTATCCAGGGCATAGTGATCCCAAAGATGCTTTTTTCGTGAGATAATTGGACTTCCTTTGTTTTTCTTTGAAGATGTGTTGCTTCTCATCCAAGAAGCTTCTTCAGAGCTGAAGAAGCTTCTTGGATGAGAAGTGAAATGTCTTCAAAGAAAAACAAGAAAGTCCAGTTGCCTCCTGAAAAAGCTTTTTTGGGATAGCCATTTTACCTAGCTCTTTATAGTTGTTGAACACAAATATTTAAGATTAAACTCTTAATCCTTTCCCAGGCTTGCAGAAAAGTCTCTAAAGTTTCTCGACTGACTGAATGACAGATTTAAAAAAGAATCACCAATAATTTTACATGAAATAAAATTTTCAGGGTTGAGTCAAAAGTCAGATCACTTACTTTGTGATTTCCAGTGTTTCACAGCTGTCTTGGGAAGAATAATTTGAGGGACTTTAAGCTTTCCTTTTATAGACAATTTCTTGTGTAAGAAGGTCTCACATTTCAAATTCCCATTTTGGGAATAAATGTTCTGAGCCACAAATTTGAAATCACATTTTTCACCACAGCTCCATGTCACGTAGGGCTATGATGTTCCCATTGCTTCCTTATTGACTCTTGTAAGACAATATGGAAGACTTAGATGAAGGAATAGAAGGAGAACTCATAAAATTTGCAGATGACACTAAGCTGGTGGGAATAGCCAACACCCCAGAAGACAAGGCCGGGATCCAAAAATGTTCTTGACAGACTTGAACAATGGGCCCTATCCAACAAAATGAATTTTAATGTGGAGAAAAGCAAGGTTTTACACTTAGGCAAGAAAAACCAAAGGTACAAGTACAGATTAGGAGAAATCTGGCTCAAAAACAGTAACTATGAGAGGGATCTTGGAGTCCTAGAGGACGATGACTTAAATATGAGTCAGCAGTGTGCAGCCAAAAAAGCTAATACAATCCTTGGTTGCATGAACAGAGGCATAGAATCAAAATCACGTGAAATATTAGTACCGCTTTATAAAGCCTTAGTAAGGCCGCACCTGGAATAATGCATCCAGTTTTGGTCACTACATTACAAAAAAAGATGTTGAGACTTTGGAAAAAAGTGCAGAGAAGAGCAACTAAGATGATTAAAGCCTGGAGACAAAAACATATGAAGAACGGCTGCAGGAATTGGGTATGGTTAGTCTAGAGAAAAGAAGGACTAGGCTGGGGGTGACATGATAGCAGTATTACAGTATTTCAGGGGCTGCCACAAAGGTGAGGGGGTCAACTTATTCTCCAAAGCACCAGAGGGCAAGATAAGAAACAATGGATGCAAACTAAACAAGGAGAGAAGCAATCTGAAATTAAGGAGAAACTTCCTAACAGTGAGAACAATTAATCAATGGAAAGGGTTGTTTTCAGAAATTGTGGGTACTTCATCCCTGGAGGCTTTCAAGAAGAGACTGGACAGCCATTTTTCTGAAATGGTATAGGGTCTCCTGCTTGAGCAGGGGGTTGGACTAGAAGACCTCCAAGGTCCCTTCCAGCTCTATTCAGATTGATTGATATTAATCACAAAGCAAGTATTGTTGGGAGGCTTTAAAGCATAAGCAAGGAACATTCTGGGTCTTTATATTTGGTTCAAGCAAATATTTAAGGATAAACTCTTAAGCCATTCCCAGTTTGCAGAAATGTCTCGAAAGATTCTCAGCTGACTGACTGACAGATTTAGAAAGGCATCACCAGTGATTTTACCTCAAGTGTTTCTTATTTCCATCGACACAATTAATTATTTGCTTTCCTTGTGGGCCCAAATAGATTTTCGTCTTGCTCTGAGACTGTTTTGCTTTGTCTGTTGAGAATAGAGCTATTTTAGCAATGCAGTGGAAGAAAGTAAAATTAAAATGGCACTGCAGTGTCATAGATTTAACAAAAATTAAAAATGGCTACTTTTTGCATTCAATCCTGCAATATTCTAAGGTGAAATTGCTATAATATTATTGACTGATGGATTGATTTGTATCCCATCTTTATTATTTTTACAAATACCTCGAGGTGGTGAACATAACCAATACACCTTCCTACTCTTATTTTCCTCACAACAACCTTATGAGGTGGGCTGGGCTGAGAGAGAGGGAATGGCCAAAAGTCACCCAGCTGTCTTTCATAGCTAAAGCAGGACTAGAACTCACACTCTCCTGGTTTCCAACCTGGTGCCTTAATCACTAGACCAAACTGGTTCTCAAATCAAATTATGATTGGTTTTTCCTTGTAGTGGTGATAAGTTAATGGTTGAAAAAATTGTCCCTCCTGATCTTGTTCAGTTCTGATTCAAGATTTAGATAATGCAGCAGAAAAACTTAAGTCTCGTGTAATATTCTTAACAATCTTCTATTTAAAATATCATGGTTTTTGTTATTATTAGCACCACTGTATCACATTAGAAATGACATGGTACTGATGCTCTTTTAAGGGATTTCTCTGGAAACAGTTCTCTACATTTGGTTGCATATTGCTCATAACCAATGTCCTTTATAAGGTAACCGTTCTAACAGTTTACAAATTAATTTTGTGGAATTGAGCCGTTAGATATTGCAGCATAATGTCCTAGAAATTGGATAGTGATGTTGTGAAATCTTGTGAAATCTACGCAACTGCTACTGATTAGGATAAAAGATGGAGGCAGTCCTTTTAGGATGGGGATTTTACGGCCAGGCTAACTGTCTTACTGAATCAGTAAGGGAAAAGACTGAAGGAAGAATGGGAAAGGATTCAAGAATTACTGTATGCATAAGTAGCCGATGAGAGGGTCTGGATTTCAGATTTCAAGAATGAGAAAGGGAGATTGTGTAAACTGAATAGGATTGATTCATTCTGTATTTTGATTCATCTAAAACACATCAGCATTAAGTAGAATTCGGTAAAACTGTAATATGTTTGGGTTATCACAATTAATGGTCTCTTTTTGGGGGGAGCCAGTGTCCTTCCCTATTTGTTTTTTCCCCCAATTTGATAATCTTTAAACCAAGCCTGCATTTCTTTCAGCCCTGCCATTCATTGGAAGGTTCAACAAATGGCAAACATTAATCAGGAACACTCTGGCATTGCGATCGAGATCAAACAACTCTTCTTAAGAGACAATATCTGTAATTTTTCCAAAGAAGAAATGATCATCAGTCATTTGTGACCTGACTTTGTTATGGATTTGATAACTGTATTCCGATTTAATTGCGAGTTCCTGCTTGGTTAGTCATTCAATTTGGAGACCTTTTGTGAACCCGTCTCATTTTTATTCTCATCAAAAATTTGCCACTGAAAATTGGTCATTTCTCTGCCAAAATTCAACACTATGATTTTCTTTTATCCATTTCCTGGAACTTTGTAGAGGCAGGGAGAGTTGATCTTTCTTTCTTTCTTTCTTTCTTTCTTTCTTTCTTTCTTTCTTTCTTTCTTTCTTTCTTTCTTTCTTTCTTTCTTTCTTTCTTCCTTCCTTCCTTCCTTCCTTCCTTCCTTCCTTCTTCCTTCCTTCCTTCCTTCCTTCCTTCCTTCCTTCCTTCCTTCCTTCTTCCTTCCTTCCTTCCTTCCTTCCTTCCTTCCTTCCTTCCTTCCTTCCTTCCTTCTTTCTTTCTTTCTTTCTTTCTTTCTTTCTTTCTTTCTTTCTTTCTTTCTTTCTTTCTTTCTTTCTTTCTTTCTCCTCTTTCTCTTCTTTCTTTCTTTCTTTCTTTCTTTCTTTCTTTCTTTCTTTCTTTCTTTCTTTCTTTCTTTCTTTCTTTCTCCTCTTTCTCTTCTTTCTTTCTTTCTTTCTTTCTTTCTCCTCTTTCTCTTCTTTCTTTCTTTCTTTCTTTCTTTCTTTCTTTCTTTCTTTCTTTCTTTCTTTCTTTCTTTCTTTCTTTCTTTCTTTCTTTCTTTCTTTCTTTCTTTCTTTCTTTCTTTCTTTCTTTCTTGGAAAAATATATACCAGGATAAGAAAGCCTCTTTTATACAAAATCAGAATGGATCAGCTGTCTTCTGTCTTTTCTGAAAAAAACAACACAACATTCTGGTTGGGCTGGGTTTCTGAATATAATGGATTCCACACCTGGGTTTCTCTTTAACTTATCTCTTATGCCACAAAAGTAAATCCATCAGTGAGACAGAATGACATAATCGTCAACAGAGGGTTTAGATAAGAGAATGAATATGAAATTTGGAAAAAGCAGTCTAGCACTGGAATTTGTGATCCATTGCACTTTGAACCCTGTGCTCATCTTTATTCATGTCAAAAGCACTTACAAATTATAGACATATAACATTCAACACTAAGCAAGTATATGAAATAGATATGAAATAGATAATAGAAATATAGCACGTGTAAAAAGTATGTAGAATAAATAGTATTAAAATAGTATTAAAACTAAATGACATTTGCCCAGTATCAGGCCATGTCGACATTATACTCTCTCACCAGCATGAGGTCTTCCTCCAAACATGTTGATGGACATCATATGCACCATAGCATATGTGAGATGGATTATTCTTCATCACATTCACACAGGGAATCTTCTATAGGAAAGCCCAGTGTTTTTAGATCAAAAGACAATCTAACAACTCTTTGCTGATCTGCTTTGAATGTAAGGAGTAGATGTTCCTGTTGAGTCATCCTAGTTAATTAATTAGGGTGAATTGGACCCAACCACTTGGAATTGTTGGACATATGTCAACCATCCCAACCACTCTCTAGGAATAATTCATAGCATCTTTTAGGACATTCCAAAGAAATTCTTGAGCCTCCCTCTCTCCATCTTATTCCTTGTCTTCTTCCTCTTCTACTTCTTCCAACCTTGCTAGTATAATCATTGTTTTTCCTAATCCATCATCTGCTCACATCCCATAGCAATAGCATTTAGACTTACATACCACTCAGTAGGGTTTTACAGCCCTCTCTAAGCGGTTTACAGAGTCAGCCTATTGCCCCCAACAATCTGGGCCCTCATTTTACTGACCTTGGAAGGATGGAAACCTTGAGCTGGTGAGACTCGAATTGCCGAACTACTGGCAGCCGGCAGTAGTAGCCTGCAGTACTGCATTCTAACCACTGCGTCATGCGCTCATCCCATGCCCAAACTATGTGTCTTTCTGCTTACAGTTGATCACTTCAGGAATCAAGTCAGACTTTATTTAGTCCACAACCAATTGATTGTTGATCACATCTTCCTGGTTCCATTTTGTAACACGAGCTGGTCATTAAAATAACTTATAGATCAATTTTATTTCCCCCCCCCCATCTTGATGGACATTTTGGAGAGTAAAAAAAGTGGACAAAGCAACGGGGAAATAACGAGAAGGGTTTTATGTGGATGTTTTCAATGTCTGCAAACTCTGTGACTCAGACAAGAGGATTACCCATTAAGAAATTTATTAGAAATTTGTTTGACCACTCTATTGATCAGAGTACAAACATCGCTCCCCCCCCCCAAATAGTGCTATTTGGGCTTCTTTTAAAATGAAAAAGATATTTCTAAACCCCGTCATCTTCTGGAAAGGATTTTGCATTAAAAGCCATAAATAGTCCTGATAAGATGGTTGCTAAAGTGTTAAAAGGCAGTTAAGTGATATCGGTTTGATGGAATATATCATCACGCACATTATATACAGCACATTTAACCAGTAAAACACAAATAAATACTACATTAAGCAGACAGTTTAATATGTGATTATCTGAACATGACAATGGCCAGTGCATTATTGCGTTGTCACAAACGTTTCTCATAAACACAGCCTCCAAAGTGCCCCCAAGCTGAATTAAATTACATAAAAGTGCTCCAATGCTTGTTCGTCTGTTTGACCGTTGCCCAAACAAATCTTGTAAAGCCTTGTGATGATACCTTGCTGGTCGTTTTGCTCGTGTTCTGAAGTTATAGGTGAACACCCTGGATTTTGGAAATCTGTTTTTCGCTACCCCGACAAGTTTAGAGAAGGAGGGTTGGATTAAAACTCACAGATGATTAATCGAATTATATTGCAAGCAACATCATTCCATTGGCCATCCGGGTATAACTCTATGCAATCCTCCTGTTCTCCATTGGGTTCGCCTTTTGCCCACCGTGAGTATTGCATTAGGTCCCCGTTGAGGTGCTTAAAAGTTCCTTCTGTTTCCCGGTCAGTCATCCCAAGAAAAGCATGTTTTCCAAGTTTTGAAGCCAGTTTTGCTAAGGCGGCGTTTTCCTCCCCGTTTCTCGGAGAGGCGAGCTGCCCTCCAAACCTGGAGCAGGTGGCTTTGGCAGTTTCATAATTAGCTTCGCCTCCATTCGATGCAATTTTTTTGTTTCCTATTACGGTGAAGTTTGGGAAAGCAGCCTGTAGAAAATCTAAGGGAAAAAACAAACAAACAACCCGAAGTTAATTCTTTCTCGGCTGTTTTTCAAGGGCGAGAAATCCACTTTAGGAGCCATCCTGACCTTGACATCAAATGAGCTGAAGGAATGTCAGGAAGTACCAGAGGAAAATATTATTATTATTATTATTTTTGAATTTTTTTTATTGGTTTTCTATTTTCACGTTTAAATATTTGAAAAGCAACTTGGCGGCTGAGTTGGTCAATAATTCCATAAGATACAAATATCTTTAGTACAGATCTCAAACGGTTGCATTCAATATTTCCTCTCTTTTCCCCTTGGTATTCGCTGTCTCGTGTTTAAATGAATACAATTCTTTACTATATCGATTAGATAAAAATAACTTTCTTACATTTATCAATAATTTTTGTTGATACATGTCCTAGTTGTTTTAACGTTCAATCTTTTTAGACAATCCATGTCCTGGTTAGTTTCCCCCAATTTTTAATTTACCGTTAATATTTAAATTTAACGTTTAGTATTTATGATTTCCAAGTTTTAATTAATCCCAACTCCCTTTATCACAATTCATCACAGGATCTAATCTTCAGGATACACGTCTTCTCTATTTGAATTCTCACCATCTTACACCAACCGATTAATAGTACAATGTAATATTCTTATTTTCTGATAATTTCCAAATATCTTTAATTTAATAACTGCAATTTCTCTTATTTCAACATTTGATACTTCCTCCAGAGGAAAGTATTTTTTTATAGAGGAGAATATTTGTAGCTCAGGGTTGAAATGAGAGGACCTTGGTGTTTTCTCACAGATGTTTCATTACCAAGCTAGGTAACGTCATCACTGCACGATGATGTTGCCGAGTTGGCAACGAAACATCTGCAAGAAAACAACCAAGCTCAGCACCAAGGACCACCCAAAAGTATTCATGAAAGTCTTTGCAAGTATTCCCAAACAGATGATTCTGTCTTACCTGCATGATTCTTACTTGTAGTCTCCTTAACAACCTGCAGCTCTGCTTGCAAATCACGAATCTGGGTTTTAAGATCTTCAAGGTCTAAAGGATATGAAAAGAGAGACTTATTCTTCACCGCTGTCCGAAGCCAAATAGATTTTTTTTTTAAAAAAAAAAAAAACCATGTCTGAAAGCCTGGCTTCTTGGCTTGGCTTCTAAGATCCTTTGAAAGGTCTTCCATGTAAAACTTGTGATTTCCATGGAACGTTGACCCAGTCGTACAATCTGGATAGCCAGATGTGCTGCAGGAGAGAAGAGCTGCTGGTCTAAGACAGCCCAAAATCGGGAGGAGTCTGGTCAACCCATTTCTGATGAACCAATTTCACCAAAAGGCGTACGCCTTCGTGAGTTCGCTGAAGCTGATGCCCTTTAATAAATGTGTCAATTTGAAATGATGCAACCAGGCTCTTGCTGAAAATATCAGAACACCCGACATTTTGTTACGTACTGCTCCATAAATTTGCACCCCGTGTGCCATTTGTGTTTCCTTGTAATTGTTTACCTAAAGCTGGATATCTCAAAACAACAACAACAACAACAAAAACATGCATGAAACAATAAAAAACCAACATCCAGAAAGACAAAACCAGAAGCCCTAAAGCAATACTCTTCAAGAACAACAATTACTGGGCTCCAATCTCACCTGATCCCAATTCTTGAGAAGAAAAAAGAGCTTTTTATGGCCTTAATAGAGTGCTATGATGATCCATCCATTCAATCAATTGATCTACCAAAGGCTTATTTGATTAATCTATCCATATAAAAGACAAATAGAGGGAATGCATGAAGTTTTAAGCAGGCCAAAATAATGGATAATAAGAAGAGCTACGGTGTCTTTATTTGAATAAAGATTCAGTTACTGCCAGACGATAACTCTTGAATGTTTTGCACCACGCAAAATGAAGAGAGGAAAGAATCACCGTATATCCTTTTAATATTCTACATAAAAACCAAAAAAGCATTTGTAAAATCTCAGCTCCGTGCTATGTCTTACTTTACCTGCGCTATCTGCTTGATCCCCTTTCAGCCCTTGATCCCCTTTCAGCCCTTGATCTCCATTTGAGCCAGGAGGTCCAGCTTTTCCTGGAGGTCCCTGTATTCCTTTTAAACCTGCCAATTAAATAAAGAAAATGCACAAAAAGATAAGTGAAGAAACCGATTATCATAGTTAACGAGAGCCACAAGCAATGAAAGAGTTGCGCTAGACATATTGTGCAGGAAACGTGGAACCATCACCAAACAGAACGTAGAATAATAAGATTGGAAGGGACCTTGGAGGTCTCCTAGTCCAACCCCCTGCTCAAGCAGAAACCCTATACCATTCCAGACAAATGGCTGTCAATTCTCTTTTTGGAAATCTCCAGTGATGGAGCACCCATGGCTTCTGAAGGCAAGCTGTTCCACTGATTAATGTTTCTCGCTGTCAGGAAATTTTTACTTAGTTCTAGATTGGATCTCTCCTTGATAAGTTTCCATCCATTACTTCTGTTCTTGCAATCGTTTGTTTTGGAGAATAGGTTGACCCCCTCTTTTCTGTGACAGTTCCTCAAATATTGCTATCATATCATCCTAGTCCTTCTCTTTGTTAGACTACGAGAAACAATGGTTGGAAGCTGATCAAAGAGAGAAGCAACCTGGAATTAAGGAGAAACTTCCTGACAGTGAGGACAATCAACCAGTGGAACAGCTTGCCTCCAGAAATTGTGTGCGCTCCATCACTGGAAGTTTTTAAAAAGAGACTGGACAATCACCTGTCTGAGATGGTATAGGTCCTCCTGCTTGAGCAGGGGGCTGGACTAGAAGACCTCCAAGGTCCCTTCCAGATTCTATTCTATTCTATTCTATTCTATTCTATTCTATTCTATTCTATTCTATTCTATTCTATTCTATTCTATTCTATTCTTCTGTTCTGTTCTGTTCTGTTCTGTTCCGCTCCGCTCCGCTCCATTATTCCTATTCTATTCTATTCTATTCTATTCTATTCTATTCTATTCTATTCTATTCTATTCTATTCTATTCTATTCTATTCTATTCTATTCTATTGTTCTGTTCTGTTCTGTTCTGTTCTGTTCTGTTCTGTTCTGTTCTGTTCCGTTCTGTTCCGCTCCGCTCTGCTCCATTATTCCTATTCTATTCTATTCTATTCTATTCTATTCTATTCTATTCTATTCTATTCTATTCTATTCTATTCTATTCTATTCTATTCTATTCTATTCTATTCTACTCTACTCTACTCTACTCTACTCTACTCTACTCTACTCTACTCTACTCTACTCTACTCTATTCTATACACATATCTACTTCCCTCAATTGTTCATCGTATATAATGGCAACCATCCATTGGTGGTACATGTAAAAGCTCTTCTCTATGGGAGAAAAATGAATGAAAACTCTCTCTGATGGAAACGCCAGAGTTTTTATAGCCTTTACTTCCTCTTACGTGATGTATAATTTACCACTGAACAATGACTCTGGCCTTAATGTTTATACTCAACATAGATCTAAGAAAATCTAAAGAACTGTTTATACTGTACCTGAATCTCCTTTTGGCCCTGGAGGACCTTCCTTCCCATCCCTTCCCGGTAAGCCATTGCTCCCTGGGGTTCCTGGCAATCCATTAATGCCAGCAACCACAGGGCAGATGTTAACTTTCTCTTCACATCTGCATGTCTCAGGATCTGACGGGTTCACCAATGACACTCCCAGCATCAGGATGTAGAAAGCGTGAAGGTGCATATCTTAAGAATGAGACCTAAAGAGGGGGAAAAATAGTATATATTTTGTTTTCCTTTTGTTTGGGGTGAATAACATTCTGATATTTTGTGGTGGATCAGGTGGTGGAACAAGGATTGGATGGCTTTTTCCCCCCTCTTTCCCATTGATCAATTGGGGGAAACCATTGACTGGGTGATGATGTTCCCCTATTCTTTCCTGTGTTTTGAGGTCATCAGAAGCAGAGAGGATTGTAGCTTGTTTTCCTACTATGTGAGGGATTGAAGAAAAGAAATTGCCTTAATGCCTACTCAAGCAGTACTATTATATCACCTATACCTACTAGCTATACCTGTCCCCTGTTAGGATTACAGAGATCATCCTAATGCTTCCTACAACATTTGTGTTTCATATATTCTATATCACGGGATATTTATATTGTATATTATGATTCATTGCACCCTCAGCCAGATGTTCAGACTTCAGTATTTTTATCCGTCTATTGAGTCCTTCTCAAAGACCTGGGATAGGAAGATGTGGATGTTTTACTGTGTTACAGGTATCGTTGCAGGATAAAACTGATCCACGTCAAGCTGCCATTTGCAATTGACTGATGATAAATTTGTCAATGCCAATGGTGTTCAAGGGATGCTCCAGATGGTTTGGGATTGCACCCCAGGTGCCTATCACTATTCGTACTATCTTTGTTTTCTTTTACCACAGTTGTTCTAGTTCTTTTTACAAGTCTTTGTATTTTGTCATCTTCTCCAGTTTTTTCTTTTCTATTCTGCCGTCTCCAGGTATTGCCACGTCCACTATCCAAACTTTTTTGTCTTTCTTATTGACTATTGATAAGTCCGGGGTGTTAAGTGACAGGTGCCTGTCTGTCTGAATTCTGAAGTCCTATTACTGCTATTGTTGTTATTAAATTTACAGTATTTACTGCCTATCTTGCCATCTGTCTACTCTAGGCGGTTCACGACCATAAAAATCGAAAAGAAGTTAAAACAATGCAAAAGTGAAATAATAGAACAATAAAATAAACAAGGAAAAAGAAAATAAAAGAAAATATCCAGAGGACTAGTAAAAAAGATGTACGTTGATGGTAGATCAATTTTTTTTTTTAAAAAAAAAGTATGAGTGGGAGAGCAAGATTGTGAGAACCAAATTATTCAGTAGACACTCTTTAAAATATCCATTTTAGATCAAGCCTTACCTCACCCAGAAATGTTGCAATTGCAGGCTTTCGGTTATGGAGAAACAATCCCTAAATAGCTTCTTTGTCATCCAAAATTGACTATTTGAAAATCAAGTGGTGGTTTATGGTAGATCAGAAGCTGCTGTGGACTTTCTGTCAGGAGCTGTGGTGGGGCAGTATTAGAATGCAATATTGCAGACAAACTCTGCCCAATGCCAGCAGTTCGATCCTGACAGGGCTCAAGGTTGACTCAGCCTTCCATCGTTCTGAGGTCGGTAAAATGAGGACCCAGATTCTTGGGGGTAAAATACTGACTTTGTAAACCACCCAGAGAGTGCTGTAAAAGCACTATGGGGTGGTGTATAAGTCTAAGTGCTGTTGCTATTGCTAAATACAATAATAGATTGTTAACAGGGCTTTGAAGTTTAACTTTGTCTTGGTTTTACCTGCTATCTATCTATCTATCTATCTATCTATCTATCTATCTATCTATCTATCTATCTATCTATCTATCTATCTATCTATCTATCTATCTATCTATCTATCTATCTATCTATCTATCTATCTATCTATCTATCTATCTATCTATCTATCTATCTATCTATCTATCTATCTATCTATCTATCTATCTATCTATCTATCTATCTATCTATCTATCTATCTATCTATCTATCTATCTATCTATCTATCTATCTATCTATCTATCTATCATCTATAATTTTCATACAGTAGACAGATGCCAGGTCAACCTTGTCAGGTAAACCGAGTTGTAGAAGTTCATAAACTGTGGGCCTGTTTTGGCGGAGGAAATATATTCTTGAAATATATTGATCAGTATTCAACTGAAGGGGGGGGGGACAATCTATGTGTATATGTTTTTTTTTTCCTATGCACTTTTTAAATGTCTTGTTTAGTTTTGCTTTGTTTGTCCTTATATGCCTTTTCTTTCTTTCGTTTTGGAGATTGCATTTTAATGTGGGGAATAAAATAATAATAATTAATAATAATAACAACAACAACAACAACAACAACAATAATAATAATAATACAGACAGATCGCCATTTGGAACACAATACGCCGGATATCGCAGTTGTAGAGAACCGAAGCGTACAGCTGATTGATATTGCTGTACCAGGAGATGCCAGAGTCGAAGAAAAAGAACTGGAAAAAATTACGAAATATCGCGACCTGGCCATCGAAACTGCGCGATTATGGATGAAACGTGTAACAGTGGTACCCACTGTCATCGGGGCACTGGGAACTATGTCCAAAAACTTTGCAAAATACATCAAGAAATTGCAGCTTCCTGCAATAACTCCAGCAATGTTGCAAAGAACTGCGCTACTCGGAACATCTTATATTTTGAGAAGGTACCTGGTTGACACCTAGGATGCTGGTAGCAACCCGTGTCGGCCATCAGCGCCAGCCAATTTGAATGTTCAGTTGACTGAGGTTCATGTTTAATGAATAAAAGATAACAATAACAATAACAACAATAATAATAATAATAACAACAATAATAATAATAATAATAATAATAATAATAATAATAATAATAATAATAATAATAATAATAATAATAATAATAATAATAATAATAAAGTTGGAAGGGATCTTGGAGGTCATCTAGTCCAACCCCCTGCTCAGGCAGGAAACCCTACACCATTTCGGACAAATGGCTGTCCAGTCTCTCTTAAAAACTTCCAGTGTTGGAGCATTCACCGCTTCTGGAGGCAGGCTGTTCCACTGGTTAATTGTTCTAACTGTCAGGAAGTATAATAATAACAATAACAATAACAATAACAATAATAATAGAAGAAAATCAAGGAAAGGGACAGGTGTCTATCCTTAACATGCATCATCCAATAGCAGATGTAACAATTCAGAAGACCCTGTTTTTTTTTCTACTAGAACACGGGTCGGCAACCCGCGGCTCCGGAGCCGCATGCGGCTCTTTGAGGCATTACCTGCGGCTCCGGAGCCTCCTCCGCCATTTTGGCGAGCGCATGCGCGCATGCGCGGGCGGGTGCGCGGGGGTGCGCATGCGGGGGGTGCGCATGCGCGAACGGGCGCGTGCGCATGCGCGAACGGGTGCGCATGCACGAACGGGCCGCGCGCATGCACGAACGGGCCGCGCGCATGCGCGAACGGGGCCGCGCGCATGCACGAACGGGGGCCGCGCGGGTGCGCGGGTGCGCGCGCATGCGCGAACGGGCGCGGCTCCCAGCGTTTTTTTTTTTTAGGCCAAACGGGTCCGTGCGGCTCATTCAACTTTTCAGGTGGCCGACCCATGTACTAGAAAACCACAAAAAAAATCTGTCCTTGTTTCTGGGTAAACAATTAAGCAAGCTGTATAAATAGTTTGCATGTGCAAACATCTGATTTCTTCAATAGCTGCCGGACTAGGTAATAATCAGTGTCTTTCTGGAAACAAAATGGAATAACCTTCCCTCCTTTAAAAGAAAATATTTATCGGGTCAGCTTAGATCCAGGCAAGAGGAAAAACTGAGCTTGCATATTTTTAAGACATGGCACACTTAAAAGCCCTTCACCGGAGGAAAATGATATTAATTAGGTTAATCTATTGGGCATTAGGTAACAGATCATCAAAGGCACACAATCTAATGACAGCAATTACTGGTATCTCCTCATGAAATTGTGCCCGGAGCTACAGTGGTTGAACCATCAACTCTTTGCACCTTTGAGCCTATGGACTACTCAAGGTAGCATAAAAAAACCAACAAATTTGTCTCTTGGAGCATTTTTTTCTCTTTCTTTACCCTGCTTCCCCTATTTTAGGCCAACTCTTTCCTCTTTTCTGCTGGGGTAAATAAATAGTCACATGGCCTGCGATGATTTTCAATGCCATACCAAGTAATGCTGCATTATTTGGTCTTAGTGTTTCAAATTTGATTGATTTCAGCTTGCTGCTTTCAAATTTCCTTTAGTTTTATCTTAATTCCTGCTTGGGACGGGTTTCCTGTGTAACTCAAGATTTAATAAATCTCATTAATGCTGATTTTACTGTTATAGTAAGCATCAAAATCGATCCTTCGGGGTAGCAATTATTCCAGGACAGCCAAACATAGTTCTATCAAAGCTGAAATTTGTTGCCCTTGTAATCTATATAATATAGAATCGTTTATTTATCAAATGATTCATAAAATCATTTTTTGTTGTGCTACTAATTTAATGCAGGAGTTAGATATTTAGCCCATAATCAATTCACACCTGCCACGTAGCCTAAAATGCTTCAGACTGCTGCTGTTTATTGAACTTGACTGCACCTCAGATACCAATTTGCTCCTTCTATGTTTGTTTTATTTTAAAGGAGATTATCTGACACTTTTGAGAATTGCTACAAAGGGACTGCATTTTTGGAATCATAAACATTTCACATCTTGTGTGTTCACTGTGAATAAAAATAGGAAATGTCCAATTTCAGAAACAGTGTATTTGGCAAAAGAATTTCACATATAAGCAGTCCTTGGTGCTCTCTGAGCTTGCTTGTTTTCTTGCAGACCTTTCCTGACCCAAACTAAGCAACATCATCAGTGCTAGAAGGGAGTGGGGTTTGTGAGGAGGAGGAGGAGGAGGAGGAGGAGGAGGAGGACGACGACGACGACGACTGTGGGGTCCTTGGTGCTCTCTGAGCTTGGTTGTATTCTTCCAGATGTTTCATTACCCAACTAGGGACATCATCAGTGCTAGAAGGGAGTGGGGTTTGTGAGGAGGAGGAGGAGGAGGAGGATGAGAAGGAGGAGGAGGAGGAGGAGGAGGAGGAGGAGGAGGAGGAGGAGGAGGAGGAGGAGGAGGAGGAGGACTGTGGGTTCCTTAGTGCTCTCTGACGCTTGCTTGTTTTCTTGCAGATGTTTCATTACCCAACTAGGGAACATCATCAGTGCTAGAATGGAGTGGGGTTTGTGAGGAGGAGGAGGAGGAGGAGGAGGAGGATGAGGAGGAGGATGATGATGATGATGAGGAGGAGGAGGAGGACTGTGGGGTCCTTGGTGCTCTCTGAGCTTGGTTGTTTTCTTGCAGACGTTTCATTACCCAACTAGGGACATCATCAGTGCTAGAAGGGAGTGGGGTTTGTGAGGAGGATGAGAAGGAGGAGGAGGAGGAGGAGGAGGAGGAGGAGGAGAACTGTGGGGTCCTTGGTGCTCTCTGAGCTTGATGTTTCTTGCAGACATTTCATTATCCAACTAGGGAACATCATCAGTGCTAGAAGGGAGTGGGGGTTTGTGAGGAGGGAGGAGGAGGGGAGGAGGAGGAGGAGGAGATGATGGGATGATGATGATGGATGATTCATTATCCAACTAGGGAACATCATCAGTGCTAGAAGGGAGTGGAATTTGCAGAGAGGAGGAGGAGGAGGAGGAGGAGGAGGAGGAGGAGGAAGAAGAGGAGGACTGTAGAGTCCTTGGTGCTCTCTGAGTTTGGTTGTTTTCTAGCAGACATTTCATTACACAAACAAGTCTAGCACTGATGATGTTCCCTAGTTTGGATAATGAAACATTTGAAAGCTCAGAGAGCACCAAGGACTCCTTATTTCAACCCTGAGTTAAAATTTTATAAACAAATAAAAGTTAAATATATATATATATATATAAACCCTTTATTAATTTTATCTATTCCTTGCTGTGGCATGCTTTCCTTCCCCTGCACTGTCTCCTTGTCATGTTTTGCTCACCTAGATCTCCCCTTCCATCGAAAATAATTTAAGATTCTGCTTCAGAAATCACAGAAAACAGAGTAAGTAGCCGGAGGTTTCTTAAGCAAGTTTGATACTGAAAAATAATTACTTACGCAGCGCTGAAAGAAACCAACTCTTCGCGTACGCGTTTCTCGGGCAGTGGTTTTGCAAAATCTGATCCTTTCGCTAATCATTATCTAAAACAACAGGGGAAAAAAATATTTATTTGTTGTCTGACTTCACCCAGTTTCTACCTGTTGCGGGAATTCCAGTGGAATTCACTCTTTAATCCCAATTCGGTGCAGATGTGTTGCAACGATTCACAGCAGAAGCAAAGAACAGATGAAGCAAGAGTTATCCTGGGGAACTACATATTTATTTATTTATTTTAAAAAAAGCAAAGTAACAAACCAACTTTGCTTTAAACAAAAAAAAAACACCCATCTGTGCGTTGCAAAGTGTTACAACACAGGACAGGACAGAACAAATTTGAAAGAATTTAGTCAGGAAACTGGGAAAAAGCTGTGCTGCAAAGAAAATAAAAAAGAAATGAGTGCAAGACAAGTTGGAAATAAGATATTAGACAATCACTCTAAGCATTTGGGCCAAATCCATGGATCTGGTGTCTATAAATTACCAAAAATGCACCATTGTCTAGAGCAGGTTTTATAGACTATTTTTTGGGGGAGGGGGGTCCATGAACTTGGATGGGGAAAAATTACAATTTTATTTCACTAACTTCTAAATTAAACTTAGCTTTTTTGTTCAGTCCTAAAGGTAGGCACTTTTGCTTTTCAAAAATCATTTTGTCGAACCAATATTTAAAAGCACCATAAAGAACAAACAAAAGGGGGGGGGAAATGGAGGAGCAAAACAGATATTTATTTATGTATTTTATTTATTGTTTTTATAAATAACTCAAGGCTGTTAACACATACAAATATTCTTTCCTGAGGGGGTCTTGGTGCTTCTCTGAGCTTGGTTGTTTTCTTGCAGACGTTTCTTTACCCAACTAGGTAACATCATCAGTGCTGGTATGGAGTGCTGTTTGCTGTCAATTTATATTCTGGTGGCTTGCCTGTCTGTGTGTGTGTGTGGGGGGGGCGGTCTTAGGGATTCTTTGGTGGGGCTGTTTACTAATGGCTCTGTGGCAGTTTCTTGACTGGAGTCTTGCTTACTTGATTGTTGGTCTGAAGTTGACCTTGGAGTTAATCTATGCTGATCTGAGTGCTGGTTGCTGGTGGTGGAGAGGTGCTGGGGTCTTTTCGTTGCCTTCTGGGCTGATGTTGATGGTCTCTTTTGCATAGTCTACAGATGTTGTTGATGGCTATGGGTCCATTGATGGCTGATTTGGTGTGGGTGTGTCAAGTGAGGGTCTTGTGATGGGTCAGGTGTGGGTGTGTCAGTGGAGGGTCTTGTGATGGGTCTGGTGATGGGTCTGGTGTGGGTGTGTCAAGTGAGGGTCTTGTGATGGGTCTGGTGTGGGTGTGTCAATGGAGGGTCTTGTGATGGGTCTTGTGATGGGTCAGATGTGGGTGTGTCAAAGAAGGGTCTTGTGATGGGTCAGGTGTGGTGTGTCAAGTGATGGATCTTGTGATGGGTCTGGTGTGGGTGTGTCAAGTGAGGGTCTTGTGATGGGTCTGGTGTGGGTGTGTCAAGTGAGGGTCTTGTGATGGATCTTGTGATGGGTCAGGTGTGGGTGTGTCAAGTGAGGGTCGTGTGATGTTTATACTCAACATAGATCTAAGAAAATCTAAAGAACTGTTTATACTGTACCTGAATCTCCTTTTGGCCCTGGAGGACCTTCCTTCCCATCCCTTCCCGGTAAGCCATTGCTCCCTGGGGTTCCTGGCAATCCATTAATGCCAGCAACCACAGGGCAGATGTTAACTTTCTCTTCACATCTGCATGTCTCAGGATCTGACGGGTTCACCAATGACACTCCCAGCATCAGGATGTAGAAAGCGTGAAGGTGCATATCTTAAGAATGAGACCTAAAGAGGGGGAAAAATAGTATATATTTTGTTTTCCTTTTGTTTGGGGTGAATAACATTCTGATATTTTGTGGTGGATCAGGTGGTGGAACAAGGATTGGATGGCTTTTTCCCCCCTCTTTCCCATTGATCAATTGGGGGAAACCATTGACTGGGTGATGATGTTCCCCTATTCTTTCCTGTGTTTTGAGGTCATCAGAAGCAGAGAGGATTGTAGCTTGTTTTCCTACTATGTGAGGGATTGAAGAAAAGAAATTGCCTTAATGCCTACTCAAGCAGTACTATTATATCACCTATACCTACTAGCTATACCTGTCCCCTGTTAGGATTACAGAGATCATCCTAATGCTTCCTACAACATTTGTGTTTCATATATTCTATATCACGGGATATTTATATTGTATATTATGATTCATTGCACCCTCAGCCAGATGTTCAGACTTCAGTATTTTTATCCGTCTATTGAGTCCTTCTCAAAGACCTGGGATAGGAAGATGTGGATGTTTTACTGTGTTACAGGTATCGTTGCAGGATAAAACTGATCCACGTCAAGCTGCCATTTGCAATTGACTGATGATAAATTTGTCAATGCCAATGGTGTTCAAGGGATGCTCCAGATGGTTTGGGATTGCACCCCAGGTGCCTATCACTATTCGTACTATCTTTGTTTTCTTTTACCACAGTTGTTCTAGTTCTTTTTACAAGTCTTTGTATTTTGTCATCTTCTCCAGTTTTTTCTTTTCTATTCTGCCGTCTCCAGGTATTGCCACGTCCACTATCCAAACTTTTTTGTCTTTCTTATTGACTATTGATAAGTCCGGGGTGTTAAGTGACAGGTGCCTGTCTGTCTGAATTCTGAAGTCCTATTACTGCTATTGTTGTTATTAAATTTACAGTATTTACTGCCTATCTTGCCATCTGTCTACTCTAGGCGGTTCACGACCATAAAAATCGAAAAGAAGTTAAAACAATGCAAAAGTGAAATAATAGAACAATAAAATAAACAAGGAAAAAGAAAATAAAAGAAAATATCCAGAGGACTAGTAAAAAAGATGTACGTTGATGGTAGATCAATTTTTTTTTTTAAAAAAAAAGTATGAGTGGGAGAGCAAGATTGTGAGAACCAAATTATTCAGTAGACACTCTTTAAAATATCCATTTTAGATCAAGCCTTACCTCACCCAGAAATGTTGCAATTGCAGGCTTTCGGTTATGGAGAAACAATCCCTAAATAGCTTCTTTGTCATCCAAAATTGACTATTTGAAAATCAAGTGGTGGTTTATGGTAGATCAGAAGCTGCTGTGGACTTTCTGTCAGGAGCTGTGGTGGGGCAGTATTAGAATGCAATATTGCAGACAAACTCTGCCCAATGCCAGCAGTTCGATCCTGACAGGGCTCAAGGTTGACTCAGCCTTCCATCGTTCTGAGGTCGGTAAAATGAGGACCCAGATTCTTGGGGGTAAAATACTGACTTTGTAAACCACCCAGAGAGTGCTGTAAAAGCACTATGGGGTGGTGTATAAGTCTAAGTGCTGTTGCTATTGCTAAATACAATAATAGATTGTTAACAGGGCTTTGAAGTTTAACTTTGTCTTGGTTTTACCTGCTATCTATCTATCTATCTATCTATCTATCTATCTATCTATCTATCTATCTATCTATCTATCTATCTATCTATCTATCTATCTATCTATCTATCTATCTATCTATCTATCTATCTATCATCTATCTATCTATCATCGATCATCTATCTATCTAATCTAGATATCTATCTATCTATCTAACTATCTATCTATCTATCTATTATCTACTATCATTAATATATCTATTACATATATGATTCTAGATATCTATCAATCTATCTATCTCATCTATTATCTTCTATCTATCTATCTATCATCTATCATTCATCTATAATTGTTCATACAGTAGACAAAAAAGAAAATCTTTTTGCCAGGTCAACCTTGTCAGGTAAAACCGGAGTTGAGAAGTTCATAAACTGTGGCCTGTTTTTGGCGGAAAGAATATATTATTGAAATATATTGATCAGTATTCAACTGAAGGGGGGGGGCAATCTATGTGTATATGTTTTTTTTTTTCCTATGCACTTATTTAAAGGTCGTTGTTTAGTTAGTTGCTTTGTTGTCTTATATAGCTTTTCTTTCTTTAGGTTGGAGATTGAATTTAATGTGGGGGAATAAAATAATAATAAGTACTAATAATAACAACAACAACAACAACAACAACAAAATAATAAAATACAGGACAGATCGCCATTTGGAACACAATACGCCGGATATCGCAGTTGTAGAGAACCGAAGCGTACAGCTGATTGATATTGCTGTACCAGGAGATGCCAGAATCGAAGAAAAAGAACTGGAAAAAATTACGAAATATCGCGACCTGGCCATCGGAACTGCGCGATTATGGATGAAACGTGTAACAGTGGTACCGACTGTCATCGGGGCACTGGGAACTATGTCCAAAAACTTTGCAAAATACATCAAGAAATTGCAGCTTCCTGCAATAACTCCAGCAATGTTACAAAAAACTGCGCTACTCGGAACATCTTATATTTTAAGAAGGTACCTGGTTGACACCTAGGATGCTGGTAGCAACCCGTGTCAAGCATCAGCACCAGCCAATTTGAATGTTCAATTGACTGAGGTTCATGTTTAATGAATAATAATAATAATAATAATAATAATAATAATAATAATAATAATAATAATAATAATAATAATAATAATAATAATAATAATAATAATAATAATAATAATAATAAAGTTGGAAGGGATCTTGGAGGTCATCTAGTCCAACCCCCTGCTCAGGCAGGAAACCCTACACCATTTCGGACAAATGGCTGTCCAGTCTCTCTTAAAAACTTCCAGTGTTGGAGCATTCACCGCTTCTGGAGGCAGGCTGTTCCACTGGTTAATTGTTCTAACTGTCAGGAAGTATAATAATAACAATAACAATAACAATAACAATCTCTCTCTCTTTCTCTCTCTCTCTCTCTCTCTCTTACTCTTTCTCTCTTTTTCTCTTTCTCTCTTTTCTTTTTTTCTTTTTTCTTTCTCTCTTTCTCCCTTTCTTCTTGTTCTCCTCCTCCTCCTCCTCCTCCTTCTTTCTTCTTTCTTCTTCTTCCATTCCTTTCCTATAGGACCAAGTCAAGTAGTGATGCCAGAAAAGAACAGACTTGCTTTGGTGACATTTTCACATCTGCACCAATCGGTGCTCTATTTCTGTATAAAAATGCCACGATTAAGGAAACCTAAAATCCAGAGGGAATGAATTCCTACTATTCTGTTGCAGAAGGACTTTGTCCTGCTTCAAAAGCATGGCATATGATTCTTAACACAGCCTAAAATAATCCCAGTAAAATGCACGCATGGAATAATGATTATGGTGGGAAGAGTGGTTAAAAAAAAAAATCAAATAAATTAGATAGCTTGAAATCAATATGTGTTCACTAATTAATGTGATCACACCACGATTGGCACATGTTCCAATGAAGGCTCAGGGAAAGTGTGTGAAGTGACAGCCTCAACCAATTTCACACTTCAGTATGTTTAATTTCCACAAGATGTTTGAACAAGATAGCAGGTCACAGCTGTTTTCTGTCTTGCAGACAGTCTCCGTGTAATTTTCATCCTGGCCCAGGTAAGGTGGATAATTGCCGAAAGAAAATGTGTAAATTGAACAGCCAGTGTAAGTGGTTTCTGATTGTTCAGTTGTGCATATGATCCAAACTTGCCAACAGGCATATCAATCCAACTTGTTCAGCCTTACTTACCTGAGGGCCAAATTGGATGAGTTGTCATGGATAGCTTTTAAAAAAGCAAATTATAGCAAAGGGAGAGGAATTGTGGATCAGGATGTGGTAGTTGGAGACATGCAGGAAAGATTATGTCTGGAGCTGATTCTATTCATGAGCCACTTTGATGACAGTATCTAGTCCACTTTGTCCAGAGCTAACAGAACAGAACAGAATAACAGAGTTGGAAGGGACTCTAGTCCAACCCCCCTGCTCAAGCAGGAGACCCTATATCAGGGGTAGGCAACCTTGGCTCTTTTATGACTGGTGGACTTCAACTCCCAGAATTCCTGAGCCAGCCATGCTGAGGGCAAAGGGAGAGGTTTCCAAGCTGAGCCATGCTGGCTCAGGAATTCTGGGAGTTGAAGTCCACGAGTCATAAAAGAGCCAAGGTGGCCTACCCCTGCCCTATACCATTTCAAACAAATGTCTGTCCAGTTTCTTAAAAGCTTCCAGTGATGGAGCACCCATAACTTCTGAAGGCAAGCCGTTCCACTGGTTAATTGTGTTCTCACTGTTAGGAAATTTCTCCTTGGTTCCAGGTTGCTTCTCTCCCTGATTAGTTTCCATCCCTTGCTTCTTGTTCTGCCTTCAGGCGCTTTGGAGAATAGCTTGACTCCCTCTTCTTTGTGGCAACCCCTGAGATATTGGAATGGGGTATTGATTGGTGGATTGATTTGCATCCCATCTTTATTATTTTTACAAATAACGTAAGGTGGTGAACATATCCAACACACCTTCCTCCTATTTTCCCCACCACAACAACCTTGTGATGTGGGTTGGGCTGAGAGAAAGGGACTGGCCCACGTTTGCCCAGCTGGCTTTCATGGCTAAAGTGGCACTTGAATTTATGATCTCCTGCTTTCTAGTCTGGTGCCTTCATCCCAAGACCAAACTGGCTTTCTGGCTTGCTCAGATATATGTGCTAATCACAGCTGGCTTGAGCTTATTGTCTTCTGTTTTCTAGGTTGTCTGTCCAATCTCTTAAAAGCCTCCAGTGATGGAGCACCCATAACTTCTGAAGGCAAGCCCTTCCCCTGGTTAATTGTTTTCACTGTTAGGAAGTTTCTCCTTAGTTCTGGTTGCTTCTGAACTTTCAGTGTTCTGCCTGTTGAGCATATGCTCTGTATGCTGATCACAATGTGTCAGCAGTTAAAGCAAATCCAGGAGATATCATTGTTTTCAGGCAAGTAACAATGGAAAGACAAACAAACAGAAATAAAGTAGGACTGGTGGCAACTAAAAGCATTTGGATGATAGCCCAAAATGCCAGGTACGGAATCCACCTGGTAACCTTTCAGAAAATTAGACAGACCATTTCATAGCTAGGCCCGAAAGAATTGGAATACTTTAGAACACTTTATTTGTTCTAAGTGTGATTAGACACACAAGGAATTTGTCTCCGGTGCAGAAGCTCTCCGTGTACAGGCAAAGCAACAGAGTAATAATAATCATAATATGATACCAATAAAAGGGGGTACTAGAGAAGATGAGAAGGATACCAATAATATACTACAGCCATACAACCTGGGTGAATATACTTAGACATAAGACAATACTGTGAGGGTTTATGTGTTCAGAGTTGAAACAGTTTATGTCCAGGATGTGAGGGGTCTGCAGATGTCATGGCCTCATTGGACCCTGGCTCGGAGGAGGTGGAGGAATTGGAACCAGGACCTTCTGATGGGGATGGCATGTCTCCCTTCGTTCAGAGAGGCCAAGGGCTGAGCACGATGCTGTTCCAGGCCCCGCGGGCATTGGGAGAGGCGGTCGACTGGACAGAGAGCTGCCTGACTTCACAGACACAAGGGAGGATCAGCTGCAGACAGACTGTGGTGCTGATAGGCAGCAGATCCCCTCTGATGAGGAACAGCTGCCTCCCCCACTCGATCCAAGGGCAGGGAGAGTAGAACGGAGGCAAGCTCAAAGGAGGGCTGCAAGGCTGCTCAGGAGAAAGTTGCCCTGCCCCTCCTTATAAGGAACACCTGGCATGAATTGACTTAAGGAGAAGGTGGGGGGAGTTTATCTTTGTCAGGAACAATTGTTTGTCTTGGCTTACACCAGGGGTCGGCAACCTTAAACACTCAAAGAGCCACTTGGACCCGTTTCCCACAGAAAAGAAAACACTGGGAGCCACAAAACATGCGTGTGCGCACACAGGAGGAGGGGGGCTTGATTGAAGAGTTTAATTAAAAAGAAATAGAGGCTGCTGTGCATGAGTTCTCTCTCTCTCTCTCCCTCCCCCTCCCTCCCCCTCCCTCCCTCTCTCCCCCCTCCCTCTCTCCGATCTTCTGCTCACCTGGCAAGCTGGCTTCATGCTGTTCTCCGACAAGCTGACACACATTCTTATTGGGCTGGCTCTCTCCTGCCCTTGGTCTGCCAATCCTCTTCCCCCACTAAGTAAGTAAAAGTGCTTGTGTGTGTGTATGTGTGTGTGTGTGTGTGTGTGTGAGAGAGAGAGAGAGAGAGAGAGCTAGAGCTTCTGCTTTCTGCTGCTTCCTGCTTCTTGCAGAGACACAGCAAAGGCAGGAGCCCCGCCCAATAAACTTGTCAGCTTGTCGGAGAACAGCGTGAGGCAGAAGATTAGAGAGAGAGAGAGAGAGAGAGAGAGAGAGAGAGAGAGAAGGGAAGCGCAAGTGCCTCTCTCTGTCTCTGTCTCTCTCTCTGCAAATGGCGGAGGACTGGGAGCCACAGTAGAAGGCTCAAAGAGCCACATGAGGCTCCGGAGCCGCGGGTTGCTGACCCGTGGCTTACACTCATGCTCCTGCCTATGCCTTTCTTTTGTCTTGTGGACTTCCTTTGGCCCTGTGGACTTGCCTTGCCCTTTGGACCTTGACTCTGGACCTTGCCCCGTGAACTTGCACCTTCTCTTTGGACTTTCTTTATTGTTCACTGGCATTTTGTTTGGGGGACTGAGGCTGGCTGCCTTCAGGGTAGTGTGTCAACTCTACAATGAACCTGGCTGCCTCCATCTTGGTCGTTCTAGGTTGCCACACGAGTGGGAGGGGGTGCAGAGTATCTGTGCTAGTCTAAACAATTCTGTGTACTGTGGGAATTAAGGTCCTTCTTTCATTTAGGTTGCAAGGGCTGGGCGTTTTGGTAGAAAGCCCGCCAAACATTCCTGTTGGGGAACGTAACTGATTCCATAGTACTGGGGTGGGTGATTTTACTTTATAATAGTGTAACTCTTTGGAGGGATTTTCAGACTTGGTTTTCCTTTTGACCATGCCGATATTTAGTATCCAATAAAC
Organism: Azemiops feae; assembly: GCA_023970755.1. Classification (NCBI taxonomy): domain Eukaryota; kingdom Metazoa; phylum Chordata; class Lepidosauria; order Squamata; family Viperidae; genus Azemiops; species Azemiops feae. The sequence continues at coordinate 485,095 of JALGBA010004151.1, read as the reverse complement.
ATGTTCTTTGAGGGAGTCAACCCTAGCATCTATACTTCCCTTGAACAAGCCCATAAAATTGCCTTATGCCAAATTAGGATATCTGTCTCAATCTCATTTCCCTTGAATTTGAATTGATTCCCCATCGGAATGAAATCTGCACCAACCAGCACCATCTGCTTCCTACTTTTACAAATAGACTGCATTCGTTTAGTTGCAAATATACAAGTGGAACCAGCACGTATAAATTTATATTTATAAGTGCTGGTTCTGCTTGCATATTTGCAACAAAAACAAAGATGACAGTGATCCTCCTGTGGTTTGTCTCATCTCAAAGAGGTTTAGTGGTGTCTCCTTGGGACTTCTCAGTACCGAAGGAAGCAGGAAACCCAATTATACTTCATTAAAGAAGGACTAGGGGTGACATGATAGCAGCATTCCAGTCTTTGAGAGGCTGCCACAAGGAAGAGAGTGTCAACTTATTTTCCAAAGCACCAGAAGGCAAGACAAGAAACAATGGATGGAAACTAATGAAGGAGAGAAGCAACCTGAAATTAAGGAGAAACTTCCTAACAGTGAGGACAATTAACCACTGGAATGGCTTCAGAAGTTGCGGGTGCTTCACCACTGGAGGTTTTTAAGAAGAGACTGGACAGCCATCTGTCTGAAATGGTACAGGGTCTCCTGCTTGAGCAAGGGATTGGACTAGAAGACCTGCAAGGTCCTTTCCAGCTCTATTCTATTCTAATTATATTCAGTAAGATGAACTTTGTTGCCATTCTAGTTTCTACCATATCTAAGATGCAAAAAATTGGGTGACCACTAGGTGTCAGCAGAGAATTGGAGCCCTTAATCCTATTGCTGCCACCTTTAGGACACTTGGATTCCAAAGCACCAGAAGGCAAGACAAGAAACAATGGATGGAAACTAATCCAGGAGAGAAGCAACCTGGAATTAAGGAGAAACTTCCTAACAGTGAGGACAATTAACCAGTGGAACGGCTTCAGAAGTTGTGGGTGCTTCATCACTGGAGGTTTTTAAGAAAAGACTGGACAGCCACTTCTCTGAAATGGTATAGGGTCTCCTGCTTGAGCAGGGGGCTGGACTAGAAGACCTCCAATGTCCCTTCCAGCTGTATTCTTATTAATGAGTTAATTAATAATCATTGGGTGGAAAGTACACTGTACCTGTGAACTGGCCTTGATGGTTACTTTAATGTTATACATGAAATCAATAGTTCCCCCTCACTAGAATTTAGGGAGGATTAGCTAAGGTCATGATTTATTTACTGCCTATAGATAAGAAGCAAACATGGTATTAGAACTTCACAGCCTCCCTGGATCTAAATTGGGGGTCTTCAAACTCGGCCCTTTTACGACTCGTGCTGGCTGAGGAATTCTGGGATTTGAAGTCCATGAGTCATAAAAGGGCCGGGCTTGAAGAGCCCTGATCTAAACGGTGCCCTAACAGATGGTCTAAAATTCGCAGACCAATAGTCTTTTCTCCCCACAGGATTTGTCGTTCCATTTCCCATTGGAGAACATTTCCACACAATTCTCCTTGCCCTGATTATTATTGGGCTCCCCCTGCAGCCAGTTGGCGTAAGTGACGGGCTGATCGTTCAGGTACTTAAATGTCCCTTCGGTCTTTAAGTCAGTTATGCCAAGGAAGACCCCTTTGTTGTACATCACTGCAATCTTTTGGATGGCATCGTTCTCCGCAACGTTTCTTGGGGTGGCAAGCAGCCCTCCAGCCTGCACACACTTGAGTCTCAAGTCCTCGAAGTTGCCTTCGTAGCCATTGGTTATGAACACTTTGCTGCCGACGATGCGTCCCCCTGGGAACGTGGCGACTAGAATGAACAACAACAAAAAAGGGTGCATTCTCAGGTCAGCGTCAACACCAGCCATTGTGTAGTAAATGATTACACTGATGTAAATTGAGGCAAGGTCAACCTGCCATAGGAAGAGAGCAGTGGCTCTTCAAATACCACTGTTAGCAATGTGTCATTTTCCCAACCATCCCAGCCTTGCAAAATCCCCAGTGGTTTGTCCAGAAATACAATGGGCCCCATAGTTATTATACGTATATCCTGTCCACCTTGGCTAGAGGCACCTCTACGTGGCTTACAACCAGCTAAAGGCGGTAAATGTAGAGAATACGTTAAAATAATAAACGTTAACATTAGCATCGACTTAAAATTAAACAAAGATGGCCAGGATGGGAGATGCATCCAAACCGTACCAAAAACTGCAGGAAAGTTTTATGAAAATAAATAAATAAAATAAAATCTAAGGGAGATTGGCGGCTGAGTAGTGTGAAATATAAATTAAAAAAATACAATTAGCTTTTTTTTTTTTTTACTTTGTGTAAATCTTTGTAAATGCTAGGATTATTTCCCCAGAAAGCAGCTTTGCAGTCTCCTTACAAATTCATTTCGTTCACTGTGTTATACGTTAGGGTAAGTATACACAGAGTATCTATGGAGATTCTCAAGTCATCCAGACCATGGTTGTCCCAAAGGTGCTTTTTTCAGGAGGCAACTGGACTTTCTGGTTTTTCTTTTGAAGACGTTTTGCTTCTCATCCAAGAAGCTTCTTCAGCTCTGCCTGGATGGTGGGGAAGTCCTGTAGTACAGACTACAGGAACCATTTGCGCTTCAGTTTGAGGTGCAGACAACACGGACTCATCCCCAACAGCCTGTGCCTGTCTTCAACAGTGAAGGGACCCAGGGCAGGAAACATCCTGCAGCCAAGAAGGCTCCACACCCATTTGCACCACTCAGGTGACCCTGAGGACACAGGTAAACATCCAGGTGGCCTCAATGTCTCCCTAAAAGAAGGCAAATGACCAGCTGTCTGCAAGGAGTATACATCCTTCCATTCCCCACCATCCAGGCAGAACTGAAGAAGCTCCTTGGATGAGAAGCAAAACGTCTTCAAAGAAAAACAAGAAAGTCCAGATGCCTCCTGAAAAAGCATCTTTGGGATAGACATACAGCATATGCACTAATAGGGATAAATGTAAAAACCTGACAGGGCCTTGGAAATAATGCAGTTCTCCTAGCTGTGTTGTTTTACTTTGCACAATTTTTTCTTCCACTTGCTGAAAACGCAAGAGACTATCTTGAAGGGCATCCTTGCTCCACGAAACAACGTGGAAGCTTCTCATGAACTTCCTTTGAAATGAAGTGTCCCTTTCCCCCTGACACAACCCCAGTGATTAAAGCGGTCGAGCATCTTCAACTCAGTGAACAATTTTCAAGTATGGGGCAGCACCACCTTCCCAACGATTAGCACCTGCTGTCAAGCTTTCTACCATAGTTTGGGGCTTATGGGTGCTGCTGCAGTGCACCTGCAGATATGCCCGGTTCTCCTAACCCATCAGCTCTTCTTTGCTTGGGAGATCAAACTCCTCCAGAGGGATTTGTGTATTCTGCACATCATTTTTACCTTTTTGGTACTTGGCAAAGCTGGCTTGCATAGCTTTCAGCTGTCCTTCCAGGCTGCTAACTCTGGTCTTCAAAAGATTGACCTCTAAGAGAGAACAAGATGATCACAGTCTGCAAGACGTTGGACTGTAGCTTCATGAATAGGAAGACGCAGGCATAAAACCAATGTAGGAGAAGAGCAGGCAGAACTGAGAGGTGGAGTTAAATGCATCAGCAGCAGAGTCGTTACATTGCCACAAATGGTCCAGGTCCAATGGCTATTGAATTCTATTGACCTTTAGCTGGTGCCAATTTAGCATTGAATTTTAGTTGACTAGATTCTTGAGCCATACATCTTTTTTGAACTTCAATTCAACATATGGACCTGATCCTTTGCACCTGACAGCCGTTGACTCATCCAAACACTGATTTCCTTTCCCATGTGCCTTTTCCTTGCTGAAAATATATGTGGACCCCACCACCCCATTACCAACTAATACATTGACAAAAGGTTGATGGAAACATCAAATGGATTGATCTGAAATATTAACCACATCCCTGCTAAAAAGGGCACTGAAAGGAAGTCACAATGACACGAAAAGGACAGACTTGAGACGTTCTCCGAAAGGTTGTTAAATGAAACTTCATAACAAGGAAGCAACGTTCAACTCACTCACCTGAGAGACCGCTATCACCCTTTGTCCCCTTTTCACCCGTGGTACCCCTATCTCCTTTGGGTCCAGGAGAACCAAGGTTTCCCTTTGGCCCTTGGGGACCTGGTGGTCCTTGCAGTCCTGTTGGGAGAGATCAGACCAGCAAGTCATTTAAGGTGGGATACATTTCTAAAGGACACATGATGGGGTGGAAACGTAACGTTCTTTAGACTAAATCTTCTTTGAGTCAAGCTCAATTCTTATTGCATCTTTCTCAGCAAAGACATTGATGTAGTTTCTCTGCCACCTGCTGGGATGGTTTCCAACTTCTCAATTCAGTCTGCCGACTAAGGATTTCCTTGGGTGGATGCCATCCAACTGCTAATTGGCCCTGACTTGGCTTAGCTTTTTGAGATCAGCCAATCTGCTGCCATCTGCTACAACTTGAAAATAAAGTTGCATGGGCACCTCTGCGTAGCTCCTTAACTTCTTAGAATTTGTTTGCTGTTGCCAAATTAGGTGGAATTCAATTAATGGGTTTTTGATGGTTCCACCTCTAACTTGGCCAATTTGCTTAAAACAAAAAAATAAAATAAACAAACAGGTGTCCACCAATCAGAAAAAGAGAAGGCACCGAAGCCAATCTCATTCTTAGAGCTCATTTCCCAGGCTGCAGGATTAGGGTCACAAAGCACAAATGGTGCTCCAGCATCTGGTATCTCACAGGACAACTAATTATGGACCAAACTGCATATAGCTGCAGACCTTCAAGCACTGTTATTGCTCTGGGCTTCCAGACCTGGGCTGCCTAGACCTGGGCTGCAAAACTGCAGATGATTGTGAGATGGAGCACAAAGTTGTAGGGAACTCCCTGCTAACTGGTCCTAGACTGGACGTGTTTAGGAGCTGGGTGGAAGACCACGAAGGAAGACCAGGATTGCAGACTAGAAAGTTGGGACAGGGAGGAAAAAAAACTTTTCAAGAAGAAGCCAAGGACAAGTGCTTCTACAATCTTGTCAAGAAACCTGGGTGACAACCACTAGGCCTTTGGTTTATCTCCCTACCCCGTTCTTGATATATATATATATATATATATATATATTGATTGATTGATTGATTGATTGATTGATATATATAATTCAATCAATCAATCAATCAATCAATCAATCCTCCCTTTTTACAACCCTGTAGAGTTGTGGCGTTTATGCCTGGAGAAATACATTTTCTTTCTTTCTTTCTTTCTTTCTTTCTTTCTTTCTTTCTTTCTTTCTTTCTTTCTTTCTTTCTTTCTTTCTTTCTTTCTTTCTTTCTTTCTTTCTTTCTTTCTTTCTTTCTTTCTTTCTTTCTTTCTTTCTTTCTTTCTTTCTTTCTTTCTTTCTGTCTTTCTTTCTGTCTTTCTGTCTTTCTGTCTTTCTTTCCTTTCTTCATAGCTAAAACATCTATTTCTCTTTCCTGGTTTTGCAAGAATGGAAAAACTTTCGTGAGACTTTGCTTCCTGCCCCTGGTTGCTCTTTCTACCCCTCCCTTTTTGTTCTCTAACTTCTTCTTTCCTTTTATCCACATGTCAAAGCCCTCTCCCCTCTTGTCTCCTGTCACTTCCAGAAGCCGAGAGTAGGACAAACAACCTCTTTGCCAATCAAATCAACACAAAGATCCTGCAACAAAAGTGTTTTTCAGCCAAAGCAATGCTTGAAGTTCAATGTGGCACAACTCTTGACTTACCTTTGACACCCAGGTCTCCTTTTGCTCCCTTTTCGCCCACTGATCCTTTGGCCCCAGCTGGTCCAGGGGCACCTATTTTGCCTTGGGGTCCTGGAGGACCAAGGGCTCCTTTGAGACCTACAGTGATATTGAAGATTGAAAAAAAAACCAAAACATTCAAAACGAGACAGGTGCTTTGCAAAAAAATAAGGATCCCAAAACAAGAACGTCATTTCGAGTTTTCAGTTCTGCTTTGTTAATGCCCAATAAAAGAATAGGGCAGGTAGCCTCCTAATCTAATCCATTTTTGCATAAAACGAATCTGATACTTCTCAATTCATGCCCACCAGACTCATCATGGCATTGCAACAAAACCAATCAGAACCATAGAAAAATCGATGAAAAATTTCTTGCGCCTGATGTTGATCTGAGCTATCTCCTAACAAATGTTTTCTTAGTGTTTTGTGTGCCCCCAAATTCTTGGATGCTAGATCTAGCTCTCTATTTTTGTTCAAGAATTTATTTATTACAACTACAAGCATATGCAAATTCAAATCTAGGCTCAGGATCCAATAGCTGTAGACGCATAGGAGAGAAAGCATAGTTCTATTTATTATTTTTTTTTGCCAGATATCTTATTACCATTTTATCCCAATTCTTCTAAATTTAAACCGTATGGTTAACTCCCTAAAAGGGTTTGAAGACAGAATTTGGAAAACTGCTTTGACCTTGCTCAGTAGCTTCAATAAACTCACTGATCTTTCCAACCTCCTTGAACAGAGGATCCCTTCGGGACATTACAGACGGACTGCAAATGATCTCTTAATTGATGTTTGAAAGAATACAGCCCCATCGATCCGTCGAACACCTTGTTACACTATTCTTCGATAATTACTTTTTAATCAAATTCTGGAGCATCAGTAGAGGGAATCAGTCTCTCTTAATTAAACAAACTTACCTATTTCTCCTTTGACACCTTTCTCACCTTGTGGGCCAATGTCACCTTTTGGTCCGGAAGGGCCCACTTTTCCAGGAGGACCTTGCAAACCCTGAATCCCACGTGGTCCTGGTCAAAGGAAATCAATGTTAGAAAAGAGAGAGCAATGTATTGGGGAGAACAGTGATCTATTGTGTTCATCCCAGAGCTACAGGGTATAGAATGACATGATAGCAGGGTTCCAATGTCTCAGGGGCTGCCACAAAGAAGAGGGAGTCAAGCTATTTTCCACAGCACCTGAAAGCAGGATGAGAAGCAAGGGATGGAAACTGATCAAGGAGAGAAGTAACCTAGAATTAAGGAGAAATTTTCTGATGGGGAGAATAATCAACCAGTGGAACAACTTGTTCCAGCATTGGAAGTTTTTAAGAAGAGATTAGACAATCATTTGTCTGAAATGGTATAGGGTTTCCTGCCTGAGTAAGGGGTTGGACGAGAAGACCCCCAAGGTCCCTTCCAACTCTGTTATTCTATTCTATTCTATTCTATTCTATTCTATTCTATTCTATTCTATTCTATTCTATTCTATTCTATCCTATCCTATCCTATCCTATCCTATCCTATTCTATTCTATTCTATTCTATTCTATTCTATTCTATTCTATTCTATTCTATTCTATTCTATTCTATTCTATTCTATTTGACTCGACTCCTATCTTATCCTATCCTATCCTATCCTATCCTATCCTATCCTATCCTATTCTATTCTATTCTATTCTATTCTATTCTATTCTATTCTATTCTATTCTATTCTATTCTATTCTATTCTATTCTATTCTATTCTATTCTACCTGAGACTTCTTGAATCTGTTGATAAACTACAGTATTGGAGATGCAGACCAGACATATCTCTGAGCAATGAGGCTGGCTGTCAGTAAGCCTTGATTAGATAGCTCAATGGTACGTGATGGTACAGCTCATGTACTGTCAATTTACAAACATTTGTTTAACAATGGTTCAAGGTTATGATGGCACCAATAAAAGGGACTCATGACCTGTCCTGGAAGGTACAACCGTCATACCACCCACACAATCACATGGTCATGATTTGGGGTGCATCATTCTGTGGTCACCTGATTGCAATTTGTGACCTTCCAGCTGGCTTCTGACAAGCAAAGTCAATGAGGGAAGTTGGATTCGCTTAACAACTGTGGCAAAAAAAACTTTGTCAAATTGGGTGCGTTGGATGCCTCATTTAACCACTGGAAAAACTGGAAACCATAAAGGTGGCGTCAAGAATGAAACTTGGGCAGCTACGTGCCTCTTCATTTCAACTTTCCGTTAGAGTAAGGGGAGGGGGAAGGTGTTGCTTTAGAATGGGTTAGATGGAGAAACGAAACCTCTATGATTCCACTGAAGATCATGAGAGCCTGAAAGCTTTCCAAGGACACCGCAGCAGGTGTGGAGAAGAAGCAGACGGTTCCCATAACAAAGTGAAATTGTTTACATGGACTATGTGAGGGGGGGGGGGTTGGGCCAGAGAAATTATTGTTTAATTCTATAAACTGGTCTTCTGGGAACCTCAGAGTTAGTTTTGCTCTGACATTACCATGCCGTGTATTCAATAAACAGTAAAAAAAATTTCAGAAACAGAATGAACCTGGACTTTTATTTGGATCCCCAAGCTGGATATTGACACTTGACCTAGGATGCATCTTACCTATTTGTCCAGCATCTCCTCTTGTTCCAGGATTCCCCTGAGACCCTTTTTGTCCTGCTGGTCCAGCTGGCCCCATCTTCCCTGGAGGACCAAGGCTTCCTTTTGGGCCTAGCAGTCCTTTAAACAAATGGAAGCAAGGATTAGTAATTAGCTGATGTTGAGTGCTTTTGGAAAAGGGCGTGCCAATCTATGTGGCCCATGAAAAATTTAAAGTGATTAGCCCTGTACAGAGTAAACCTAACTATCAAATCCATTTGCCCCACTTCTCTAATCATCCCAGGGTTCTAACTAGAGGCACAAGTGATCAAGCTCAAATTATCGCACTTTGGACACATGATGCTCTGTGGAGAAGGCTCTTATGCCTGAAAGGTGTAAGGAAAGAGAAGGAGAGGAAGGTCAGCAGAAAGGTGGATGGGCGCAGTTACAGCGGTCTTGAGCATAGTCTGGATAGTGAATGTGGCAGTACCTGAAGACAGCAGAAGAAAAAAGAAAGAACTGGAGAAGATTAAAGAATATATATACAAAGGTCTGCAAACAGAATTAGAATGACTGTGGCAAATTCTAAAAGGATGGAAACGACCAGCTGTCTGCAAGGAATATAAATCCATCCATTCTCCACCATCCAGTCAGAGCTGAAGAAGCTTCTTGGGTGAGAAGTGAAACGTCTTCAAAGAAAAACAAGAAAGTCCAGCTGCCTCCTGAAAAAAGCACCTTTGGGACAACCAGGACCTGGAATGACTGAGAACCTCCGTAGACATTTAGCTATGCACTTTGGGATGAACACCCTGCAAATGGTGCGGGAGTATGAACGGATTTCCAGAAAACATGGCAGACTACAGGAACCGTTTGCGCTTCTGTTTGAGATGCAGACAACACAGACTCATTCCCAGCAGCTTGTGTTCCTGTCTTCAATAGTGAGGGACAGAAAACATCCTGCAGCCAAGAAGGCTCCACACCCATTTACACTACTCAGGTGACCCTGAGGACACAGGTAAACCTCCAAATGGCCTCAACGACCCTCTAAAAGAAGGCAAATGACCAGCTGTCTGCAAGGAGTATAAATCCTTCCCTTCCCCACCATCCAGTCATAGCTGAAGAAGCTTCCTGGATGAGAAGCGAAAGGTCTTCAAAAGAAACACAAGAAAGTCCAGTTGCCTCCTGAAAAAAGCACCTTTGGGACAACCATGACCTGGATGACTGAGAATCTCCATAGACTGGGCAAAAGAAACTAAATGTAGTATCCAATAGTAATAGGTGCCTTGGGTATATCTCCATCTGATTTAAACCTAATTTAAATAAAAGTCTAGTTCACAATTCTTGCTAAATTGGTAATATCCGAAAAGCAGCCCTGAAAGTTGATTCATGCAAGTCATAGGGTCCTGTCCACGTTCCTTCATTCAACTGAGCTTTGTTCACTTACATGTTTAAAATCATGATTGTCCTGGCTTTTCCCCACAAGCTGTGTTCTTGGTATGTTGGACTTCAGTTCCAACAATTCCCAGGCAACAAATTATTATTTTGACTAATCATAATAGTTTTTAAAAAACGTGTTGAGGGGAAGCTCAGGGTTCTTAAGCCATGAGAGAGATTATACTAAGTGAAGCTCAACGGCCTTCAAGAAAGGTCTACTCAGATTACTTCCTGAATTATCTTAACCTATTTAGAAATTTAAGAAAGTTCTCTGAAATAGGAAGGTGGTCATCTTACACTTTTAATACCCTCCTCTGTTAAATCTTTGCTGGCTTCTCAGTATTCTCGAGTTTCCTTCAAGTTGCCCAACTTCAAAAGTGAAGAAATGACTCATCAAATAGAGAGCTGCATAACATGTGCCCGAAGCTAAATTGTAAGTATGGGGCACACCAGCCGGTATTACATAATTTAAATAAAGATTTGATATACCTATGAAACCAAGGAAAGCTCTGAACTTTCTGAGGGGTCGTTACTTGACCATCCTGATGCTATCCACCAATGCGTAACTTCAAGTCCTGCTACTCCCTTCACTTTGATTTCAGCAAGACATGATCTATCAGGCTTGCAAACAGCAGATATATTCTATTCTCTTTTTTCTTTAACTCTTGCATGTTTGCACCCTATTGTTGATACAGGATACTTGGTAAGGTGAGGGAAATGTTTTAAAGTTGTACATAAAGCTTAGTTGATGATATGAGGTAGAAAGAAATGTAAATAGAGTCAAAGTAAGTAGGCCTTCCTTCCTCCCTCCCTCCCTCCCTCTTTCCTTCTTCCTTTCCTCTTCCTTCCTCCCTCCCTCCCTTCCCCTCGTGTTTTTCTTTTCTTTCTTTTCTTCTTTTCTTATCAATCTCTTCTTTTCTTTTATTTTCTTGTCCTTTCCTTTCTTCCTCCCTCCCTCCCCCTTCCTCCCTTCCTTCCTCCCTCCCTCCCTCCCTCCCTTCCCCTCTTCTTTTTTCCTTTCCTTTCCTTTCCTTTCCTTTCCTTTCCTTTCTTCCTCCCTCCCCCCTTCCTTCCTTCCTTCCTTCCTTCCTTCCTTCCTTCCTTCCTTCCTTCCTTCCTTCCTTCCTTCCTTCCTTCCTTCCTTCCTTCCTTCCTTCCTTCCTTCCTGTGGTTCAAGACTGAAACAGGGATTAACAATATGAATCTTTTTGGGTCAAACTCTGAGATTAAAGATCTGTTTAATCCATTTGATGAAATATGTGGATCAATTCAGATGTCTTCTAGTCTTCCCTATCTCTGCATGTTCAGCCAGAATCCCGATGGGAAACTATATCCATGTTCTCTTAAACACAAAGACAGATCTTCCATACAATCTAGAGCCGCCTTCTATTCATGCAAGGCCAAACGCAGTTCTCCTCCAAACTTACTTCTGAAGAAAATCAGGGCAAAGCTGATTTGTAAATTCTACTCTCTACCCAAATTTAAGTTACTACGCATGGCACTGAACTCATTTTACTTATAAGGCAGAGTCACAAGCAGCTGTTGGAACATTGGCAGAAAGAACTCCAGAGGACTAGAAAAGGGCTGTGCTAACCTACAAATCCCATCCTAATTTTCTGCAGTCCTTAGCTCAATTACATATAACCTTACAAGTAATTGGTACAAATTTCTGTCTTGGGTTTTTGTTGAGTTGGTCCTGGGTGCTCTCTGAGCTTGGTTGGTTTTCTTGCAGATGTTTCATTGCCCAACTAGTTGACAACATCAGTGCATTGATGAGTTGTCTTTCTGCCTATTAAGAGCCAACTGGAGAGAGAGCGACGGGAACAAGTGAAGAAAGGGAAGAATCAGTAGAAAAGAGAATATTTGATTCCCCTGGCGTACACCTCACTCCCCCAATGGAGCAAATACATTGGAGAAAAATGCAAGGAAACCCCCCCCCCTCTTTTAAGGCATATCCAGAAAGCTGACCCCCCCCACCCCAAAAAGAAGAAGAATTAAACAACAGCAGGAAGGCATGAATTCCAGACCTTGTTCTCCCTTTTCCCCTTTTAATCCTTGAATTCCATCTCGGCCGTCCCGTCCTGGTATCCCTTTCTCAGCTGGTCCACACACCACCAAGGAACAAGCATTCCAGCTGTGGACTTCTTGCTTTGGTGCTGGGGTGGATGCTGATGACACTGCTGACACTAAAGCACAAAAGAGCAGGACCACGAGCATTGCTGAGGAATAGGACCTGGAGGGGAAAAAAGCGAGAAGGAGAAATAGGTAAAAATATGGGGTATAGGATATGTCAGATTCAGCTCTCAGCCAATCTAAGTTGACAGTTTGACATGCAAAGAGAGGTTTCCACCTGAGATAGAAATCTAACATTTTAGGGCAACCTAATTCTACTTGATCAGCTCAGGAACGCAGAGTAAAAATAAATATTTCAAATAAGATGCATCCAAGCAGTTAACTTTTTCTCTCTCTTTTTTTTTACAAATTGGAGAGTTGGAAAGTGAACCCAGGTTGAATTTGTTACATAATCCTACACTTTCTTATTGCAATCAATCAGAATAGAGCTGGAAGGGACCTTGGAGATCTTCTAGTCCAGTCCCCGTTCAAGGAAGAGACTCTATACCATTTCAGTCAAGTGACTGTCCAGTCTTTTCTTAAAGACCTCCAGTGATGAAGCACCCACAACTTCTGAAGGCAACTTCTGTTCCACTGATTAATTGTCCTCACTGTTAGGAAGTTTCTCCTTAATTCCAGGTTGCTTCTCTCCTTGATTAGTTTCCATCCATTGTCTCTTCTCCTGCTCTGTGGTGCTTTGGAAAATAAGGTGACCCTCTCCTCTTTGTGGCAATCTCTCAAATACTGGAATACTACTATCGTGTCATCCCTGATCCTTGTTTTCTCTAGACTAGCCATACCCAGTTCCTGCAACCATTCTTCATATATTTTAGCCTCCAGGCCTTTAATCATCATAGTTGCTCTTCTCTGCACTTTTTCCAAAGTCTCAACATCTTTTTTGTAACGTGGTGACCAAAACTGGATGCAGTATTCCAGGTGTGGCTTTATTAAGGCTTTATAAAGTGGTACTAATACTTCATGTGATTTTGATTCTATGTCTTTTTCATAGATGCCTTTTTTTGTTTTTGTTTTTTTGTTTTCTTTTTCATAGGTGTCTTTTTGCACCTACCTCTCCTGTAGAAACTTTGAAGAATGGAATTTTCTCGATTGTGCCCCTTAGCTACTTGTGCTTGTTAGTAGCTAATTGATGATAGAATTCACGCCTTGGGAGAAAACAATGTGTGCGTTGCACCACTTCCTTATCTCTCTCTGCAGTAAAATACAGGAACTGCTTGTCAGAATACAAATTAGAGCTTTGGAATAAGTCGCAAATCAAAGCTACCCAACTCCCTTTCAAGATTGAGTCTGCATTGTGCTTATGCTCATGGCTTTTGATGTTGTGATGTTTTTGTTTTCTTATCCGTTGTAGCATGATTCTTGTGGGATCTCCATTAATGCATAGCCCTACTCAAACTGTCTTTGATCAACATTCTGCATGTCAGGCTACAGCTCTGGCCTCTTCTTCTAATTAGAAGAGACCAGTGTGTCACTGTAACCTGTTTCCTTTGGAGAAATGAAATGGTTGTCTGGATCTCTCTAGAGACGTTGGTGTTTGGGGAGAAGATTTTCCCGCCAAAACTGAATGGAATCAAGGTAGCCTGGTTGATAGGCCCTGTGGAGAATCTTGCCAAATCTAAGACACCATCAAGGGTTTTTCCACAATCAAATTTTGAACCAATCCCACATTATGTTTCTTTTAGGATAGAGAAAGGGCAGAGATCTGAAACTCCAGAAAGAGTGCAGAGAAGAGCAACAAAGATGATTAGGGGACTGGAGGCTAAAACATTAAGAACGGCTGAAGGAATTGGGTATGTCTAGTTTAATGAAAAGAAGGGTGAGGGGTGACATGATAGCAGGGTTCCAATATCCAAAGGGCTGACACAAAGAAAAGAGGATCAACCTGTTCTCCAGAGAATCTGAAGGCAGAACACGAAGCAATGGATGGAAACTAATCAAGGAAAGAGCCGGCCTAAAACTAAGGAGAAATTTCCTAACAGTAAAGAACAATCAGTGGAACAGCTTGCCTCCAGAAGTTGTGGGTGCTCCAACACTGGAGGTTTTTACCAAGAGATTGGACAACCATTTGCCTGAAATGGTATAGGATTTCCTGCTTGAGCAGGGGGTTGGACTAGAAGACCTCCATGGTCCCTTCCAACTCTGTTAATTTGTTTTTCTGTCTTATCTTTCCGTTTGTGTCTCTGAGGTGACCCCAGATCAGGTTTTGTGGCTTCTGATCACAGGATTTCCTAGTTATTTGTAAAGCTTAGATCCTGCTGGAAGGAGCCTCACATCACTGACCTTGATGGGTCTTCAGGATACACAAGGCAGAATGGAAAATATGGCCTCAGGCGAAGACTACAGACTTCCTTCTTCTTTCTACCCTTCCTTCACATTCCTTTCTTCTGGAATGCTGTAGCTTTGCTCCTACTATCAATGGGTTTTATGGGGGTTGCCTAAATAGGTGGCAAGCAGTTCTTTTTTTGGGGGAAAAAATAACCTTCACCATTTCCAGGATTGCAGCACTATTTGTAACATCTTCTACATTCACCCACCCATCACTGGGTCAACATTATCTGTAATGTAGACAGGCGTTTTATCACTTGAGTGATGGCTGAGTGGAGGGAATGAAATAGTGCTAAGCCCCTAGGGCCAAACTGTCCTTAAATACCAAAGTTGTAGAAACAGGCTGGTATAATGAAATATGGGGCCATAGAAATAGGCAAGGCAGAGAGAGAGAGAGAGAGAGAGAGAGAGAGAGAGAGAGAGAGAGAGAGAGAGAGAGAGAGAGAGAATAATAATAGCAACAATAACAAACAACAACAACAACAACAATAAAGTTGGAAGGGACCTTGGAGGTCTTCTAGTCCAACCCCCTGCTCAGGCAGGAAACCCTATACCATTTCAGACAAATGGTTATCCTGTCTCTTCTTAAAAACTTCCAGTGTTGGAGCATTTACAACTTCTGGGGGCAAGTTGTTCCACTGGCTAATTGCTCTAACTGTCAGGAAGTTTCTCGTTAGTTCTGGGTTGCCTCTCTACTTGATTGGTTTCCATCCGTGGCTTCTTGTCCTGCCTTCAGGTGCTTTGAAGAATAGCTTGACTCCCTCTTCTTTGGGGCAGCCCCTGAGATATTGGAACACGGCTATCCTGTCACCCCTCGTTCTTCTCTTCATTAAATATCTAACTCTGCACCAGTTTTAAAATCAGGTCAGCCTGGAACCCGGACTGTATGTAAAATGCTGATAGGTTTGCTTAGTTCTTAGTTGTCTTGGCATGACTAACATGGAAGAAGAACAATCCCAGCCTAAATATCGGCCACCAGGACTAGAGGTTTCATCTTCCGAGATTTTGGAGTCACGCTGGAGCCCATCCTTAGGGAACTTCTCTCTCACCAAATGTGAGAGATCCTTTAGCTAAGGAAGCCTGAAGCAAGTCTTGTCATCCCAGATAGAGATCTGATATAGAGACTTGAACAAGTTGATAAATCATATTATCTGGTGTGGTTGTTGTTTTTTTTGTCCTGTCAATGCCCTTGCAACATTCAACCTGCTTCTTCTCAATTCACTCCACATAGGGAACTGAAATTGCAACATTCCGTCCAAAGCAGCAGAAATGCCATCAAATCTTTAAAGTATTTGAGAAAGCTCTCCAGATGGTTTGGAGACACTGATTCACTGATCCCACTGCTTCAAAACGGATTCATTTGGTGAATCTACTTTGGGAGCAGTGGTGGGATTCAAATACGTGAACAACCAGTTCTCTGTGTGGATGCCACTTCTGGAAGTCCAATCTGGGCCTGGGCCACAAAAAATTAGCTACCGGTTCTGCCGAAGTGGTGTGAACCGGCTGAATCCCACCACTGTTTGGGAGGGAGGGTTGATTGAAACGTGACTGAATCAAATCCCACATACCAGGATTTGCAAAGTCCTACTTCCCAGTTATCTAACTGCATACTGCTGCTAAGTTCGGATCACCGCTAGGTAGAGAATAAACCTTTAAGATGACACCATGACTTGATTGGCTTACAGGCTAGATGGCATTAGAAATTCTTCAGGGCCCACTAGATCTTTGGGGCCACAGTTATAACACTGCAAACCAGGGACTGAACCAAGGACTTTACCTCTGCCTTATAATCCTTCTTCATGATCCCAACTCTTAAAGTAAATTGATTAAAAATTACAGCACAGGAATCTAAAACGAATAGGGTCTTCATTTTGATCAGATGAACGGACTTCGTTCCTTGATTGACAGACAAAATATAGCCGAACCAGCCTGGTTTTGCACAGAAAGCTCTGCACGCTCGTTTTTCCTCCTCTTCTGTGAAATTCTGAAAAGTTACACCAACTCCAATTTCTTTTGCCGCAGACCTCCTGACGAAGTCTTCAGCTGACCAGCTGTGTTTTAAATCAAGGTGTTCAACAAAGCGATAACCATACAAATTATACTGTCACTGGATGCAGAGCCGTGAAAGCTGAAGATAATTTTGAGATAAGCCCAGAGAGATGAAGAATCAGATATGGAAAGCACTTAGGAATCAAAAAGCAGCTTTTTAGTGACTTAGGAAGAGCCAGGAGTGGTGGAAATTAATCAGAGCTGTAGAGCACAGGCAAAGGATCAGCGTTTATAAGGAAGTAGTGGCAGTTGTCCATATAATCTATTTCATGAGCACAGTTCATTCTCCTTTTTTCCCCCAAAGACCCACCAGAAAAAGGACAAAGTAAAACTGGATCCACTCACTTGGCAATTTCAGATGTTCGAAGAGGACTTGAATAGAGATCATGCACCAAGGGCTTAGCCGTCCTTTTAAAGAACATGAGTTAAGTAACACCAGCTCCAGTTTCTCAATCATATGACCTTACTGGAAATCTACAAGGAATTCATCCAAGTGGATGCAGATACAAAGAAAAAAAATAAAGATTCCCCATTTCTTGCCACCTGAGAAGGAGATAGAATTAGTATTTTAGGGAACAAAGACAAGAACTCAAAAATGCTATTTTGACTATGCTAGAAGACCGACGAAGCGTAAATAATTTGGTCACTTGGGCAAACTGCTTGCTAGGAATGAGATCCAAGGCTCAGATTCTCTTCGGTGGATTAATGGTCCCGTTGGACTTAAAGTAAGAGTAGCGTCAACCCTGACTGCTCTTTAGAAGGCCAGATCCTGAAGTTGAAACTCAAATACCATGGCCACCTAATGAGAAGGAAGGACTCACTGGAGAAGATCCTAATGCTGGGAAAGATGGAGGGCAATAGAAGAAGGGGACGACAGAGAATGAGGTGGCTGGAGGGAGTCACTGAAGCAGTAGGCGTGAGCTTAACTGGACTCCAGAAGATGGTAGAGGACAGGAAGGCCTGGAGGAACGTTGTCCATGGGGTCACGATGGGCCGGACACGACTTCGCAACTAACAACAACAACAAGAGCAGCTTTAGGAAATGGCTACTAGCTTTCAGTTTCTCACTAGTATCTCATTTACTCATTAAGACACTTCCTGGGGGACCATAGCTCCAGTCATGATCCAATCCAGGTATTAAGGTTCAAAGGAAAGGTTCTCCAAAAGAAGATACTCATCTTCTGACATTTCAGAGACGGATTTCTCCTGGATTGCTTTCAGACTATGGAATACATTCCCCCGTAGCATTTCATTCACATACAGTAGCCATTCAAACTGATGTGAAAATAGAAGATCTCTGTTAAAGATGCTAGAGATAAAGCTGATACCAAATGAATCAGATGTTTGAGGGGATTGGCTTATTCTCCAAAGCATCAGAAGGCAGGACAAGAAGTAATGAGGTGGAAGCAGTGGTGGGATCAGCTGGTTTGCACCTCTTCGGCAGAACTGGTAGCTAATTTTTTTGTTGCCCGGGCCCAGAATGGACTTCCGGAAGCGGCATCCACACAGAGAACTGGTGGTTCACCTATTTGAATCCCACCACTGGGTGGAAGGGTGTTAAAGACAGATTCAACCTAGAAATAAGGAGAAATTTTCTGACAGCGAGAACAATTAATCAGTGGAATAGCTTGCCTCTTGGAGTTGTGGGTGCTCCATTGCTGGAGATTTCCCCAAAAATAGACTGAACATCCATTTGACTGGGATGGTATGAGGTCTCCTGCCTTGAGCAGGGGGGTCAGACTAGAAGACCTCTGAGGTCTCATCCAGCCCTGTGGTTCTGTGTTCTATCTAGGTGTAACATGTCCATGGTTTTAACCTTACTCCTTTCCATCTTGGTGGGCAGGAAAGCATGACCAAGTCACCTGGTTCACATGGATATTTCTTCAAACGATGCAACAGATATTTTGTCTGTCTGAATCCATAAACTATTGCTGATCTCTTTTCAGCCTCATACATAATTTGCCTGAGCTCAATCATATGTGCAGAGTATTACCAGGTTATAACTTAGACTTTATTATCTAGACTTTATTTAGACTTTATCTAGGCAAGAAAAAACAAATGTACAGGTATAGTATAGGGGGTACCTTGCTCAATAATAGTAACTGTGAGAGGGAACTCGGAGTCCTAGTGGACAATCACTTAAATATGAGCCAGCAGTGTGCTGCAGCTGCCAAAAAAGCCGACACAGTGCTGGGCTGCATTAACAGAGGGATAGAATCAAGATCATGTGAAGTGTTAATACCACTTTACAATGCCTTGGTAAGGCCACACTTGGAATACTGCATCCAGTTTTGGTCACCACGATGTAAAAAAGATGTTGAGACTCTAGAAAGAGTACAGAGAAGAGCAACAAAGATGATTAGGGGACTGGAGGCTAAAACATATAAGGAACGGTTGCTGGAATTGGGTATGTCTAGTCTAACGAAGAGAAGGACGAGGGGTGACACGATAGCAATCTTCCAATATTTGAGGGGCTGCCCCAAAGAAGAGAGAGTCAAGCTATTCTCCAAAGCGCCTGAAGGCAGGACAAGAAGCAACGGATGGAAACTAATCAAGGAGAGAAGCAACCTAGAACTAAGGAGAAATTTCCTGACAGTTAGAACAATTAACCAGTGGAACAACCTGCCTCCAGAAGCGGTGAATGCTCCAACACTGGAAGTTTTTAAGAAGAGACTGGACAGCCATTTGTCCGAAATGGTATAGGGTTTCCTGCCTGAGCATATTGAATCCAAAGGGGTTCAGGTCCAAGTAAATGCAAACACGATTGCACTCTCTTCCTTAAAAAGAAGCCCTGATTTTAGGAAGGAGAGCATTTTGCACATTAAACATGAGAATCACACTGTGCTGTCACAAAGGATGTCAAGCCTTCCTTCATGATTTCCCAAGATGTTCTTCCCTCATCCACCACAAAAGAGTTTTGCAAGTTTCTGGTTTGGTTGCAATGGCTCCTTGGAGATGTGGGGTTCACTTGAGTAAGCAATTCTTCTGCAAAAATTGTGCAATTTGGTGTTCTTTCTGGAGGGCTTATAAGGAACTCTCAAGTATTTTATAATCACCAGTGGGCAATTCTGTCCACCCCCCACTGAGACATGTCTGCCCATATTCATATACCCTTCCCGATAGTGTTACACAATTGTTTTCTTCAACAATAGCATTCCAACAGGTATTCAGAAGATTCATTCCCAGAAGCCCTGGTCTCTAGAACTTTGGCTTCAAGGGCACTGAACAGGTTTAGAAACTGGCTGTTACCATTTTGCTAGTTAGAGTTAGAATGGGGAAAATGAGGATTAACAGAAAAGGGCATTTGTATTAATTGTGCAACACACGGACAAACTTACCATAGTTTCAACTGGGAAAGTGTGAGCATCCTAAACCAAGCCAAGTTCAAAGGTGCTAGAGAATTCCTGGAAGCCTGTCACTCAAACAAATCAGCCGTCAGCAGGCACATAGAAATAAACCACATTTACATACCATTCAAAAAAGAGAATAAAAAGCTCAAAAGGAAACCAAAATAATAATAATCCCAAAACACTTCCTCGCCAGCAATCAAAACCCAGATAAGCAGGGATTAATACCAGGATTAATAAGAGACCAGAAGTCAAGCAATAAAAATAAGAATTAAGTATCTTGCCCCTTTCAAGATGGCTGCTACGGTCTTGAAGATTCCAATTTTGATCACTGGAAGTGATCACAAAGTCATTGGGCATATCCATCTTTCCGTCAAGCAGTTTCGTTTTCTAAGCATGCCGCGTCAAGAGCGAATACGTGGCCTTATTGTTTTCATCTTGCGAATTTTAATTCTCACTTTTTGACTTCATTTTTTTCATTTTGCTTATTGTTTTAAAAGTTGACTAACGGTTGAGTGCTGATTTATTTCAACCTCTTGCTGGACTCTAATTGCTTTCTCTCTCTTTTTTCTTTTCTTTTGATACATGTTATTCTGGATGACTTTTGTCCCTTCCATATGTGTTGGGCGGGGTTGAAGAATTCTCAGACTCTCACCACTGGATTCTGTAATTTTTTGAATTGGCAAAACATGTCAGTAATGGCTCTATTCAGGATTCAGACCCAAGGAATTCCCAAATACTGAAACACGGCTTTCTAAATCTCTGGTGGTTTACCAACCTCCAAGCAAATGGAGAAGCAGTACAGATTTTATTGCTGAAATTGGAAGATGTTATTTCACAATGTACAGCTCTAACTCTCAACATTAACTTTTCAGTTATTTGCAATTTCAACAAAAGTCTGGTTTTCTGATAGATATCGGGTCAAGTTGGGGAAATGAAGGATTTCATGGCATGTTAGACTTTAATCAATTAACTAAGAGCATTCCCATTTCTTGCAAAACTGGAACTTGATTTCTTTTAACCTTCCAGACCAAATATATCGGCTTGTATATGTAATGCCAGTTTTTTTTTTTAAAAAAAAAAATTCAAGTAGTGTCCCCAAAGTAGCCTCAAAGTAGTTAAATCAGAGGTGTCAAACCTTGGCAATCTATGGATTTCAACCCCCAGAATCCCCCAGCCGAGTCATGCTGGTTGGGGAATTCTGGGTGTTGAAGTCCATAAGTCTTAAAGTGGTCAAGGTTGGATATTCCTGGGTTAAATGATATCCCTAGAGCAGGGGTGTCAAACTGTCGGCCCGTGGGCCAGATGCATCATAGCGAAACCGCGCCCGCCCCATTGCTGGCAATGGCAAAAAAGTCGTGATACGTTGTGACACGTCACGTGACGTTGCGAGTTTGACACCCCTGCCCTAGAGTGTTGTTCCAGAACTTACATATTAACAAAACATGGAACCTACCACACTTAGGAAATATGAATCGATAAAATCTTATCGGTGGTTCACGTTTTCATCATGGAAAACCAAGAAATACTGACAGAATTATTTTG
Organism: Azemiops feae; assembly: GCA_023970755.1. Classification (NCBI taxonomy): domain Eukaryota; kingdom Metazoa; phylum Chordata; class Lepidosauria; order Squamata; family Viperidae; genus Azemiops; species Azemiops feae. The sequence goes on along the minus strand of JALGBA010004151.1, from coordinate 463,870 downwards.
TTGTTGTTGTTAGTTGCGAAGTCATGTCCGACCCATTGCGACCCCATGGACAATGTTCTTCCAGGCCTTCCTGTCCTCTACCATCTTCTGGAGTCCATTTAAGCTCACGCCTACTGCTTCAGTGACTCCATCCAGCCACCTCATTCTCTGTCGTCCCCTTCTTCTCTTGCCCTACATCTTTCCCAGCATTAGGCTCTTCTCCAGTGAGTCCTTCCTTCTCATTAGGTGGCCAAAGTACTTGAGTTTCAACTTCAGGATCTGGCCTTCTAAAGAGCAGTCGGGGTTGATCTCCTCTAGGACTGACCGGTTTGAACGCCTTGCAGTCCAGGGGACTCGCAGGAGTCTTCTCCAGCACCATAGTTCAAAGGCCTCAATTCTTTGGCGCTCAGCCTTTCTTATGGTCCAACTTTCACAGCCATACATTGCAACACAATTATAGGAGAATGAAAAATAAGCTTTCTGGAACAGAAATGGGAAGAAAATATAATAGTGTGGTGATATTTGTAGCAGCGGATCAATTTAGAATGTAGTTGAGTTTACATTGGGTAAATATCCGTGGGGTCTTTTGGTTTTGACTTCAGCATTTTGGGTGAACCTAGTCATTGTGTTGATGGGCAACTTTTAGTCAGCACCCTTTTAGGTCTGTTTATGTGTGTGTTTATGTGTGTCTGTCTCTTACCACCAGCCCAAACGCTCCAGCCAAATTCACTTAAAAATAGTGATTTTCTTTTCCAATAGCTTTGTTTTCACTTGTTTTGTTGGAAGGGGGAGAAATTAAGCTGTAAGGCAGGCCCATTAATGAGATAATTAAGGTTTATTGAATACATTGTGATAGAGTACAAACTTGTGGCTCCAGACTATGAATAATAAGTACTTGCTCACCGATGATGATTAGATGTTTTCTGCAGGCCATAAGGAAATGAGGACTTTGCAAATGGAAGTAAGTGGTCCTATTATTTGGGGGTTCACATGGTTGATGCCTGAGCAACTAAGGCGGAGATGTATAAATGGAGAGGCTCACAAAAATGTTGTGGACTATAACACGGAGTATATTGAGTGGTAGAGTTAGGTAATTCAACTCTGACCCATCAGAAGATCTTCAGTAGAACATAGAATTGTAAGGCTGGAACGGACCTTATAGGTCTAGTCCAACCGTCTGCCCATAGCAGGAGATCCTATACCAGGGGTAGGCAACCTTGGCTCTTTTATGACTCGTGGACTTCAACTCCCAGAATTCCTGAGCCAGCATGGCTCAGCTTGGAAACCTATCCCTTTCCCCTCAGCATGGCTGGCTCAGGAATTCTGGGAATTGAAGTCCACGAGTCATAAAAGAGCCAAGGTTGCCTATCCCTGTCCTATAACATTCCAGACAAGTGGCTGTCCAGTCTATTCTTAAAGGCCTCCAGTGATGGAGCACCAACATCTTCTGGAGGCAAGCCGTTCTACTGATTAATTGTTCTCATTGTCAGGAAATTTCTCCTTACTTCTAGGCTGTTTCTCTTTTTAATGAGCACCCACTCATTAGTTCTTGTCCTGCTTTCAAGTTCTTTCGAGAATAAGTCAATCCCTTCTTCTCTGCAACTGATCCTCATGTACTGGAAGACAGTTATCACATCTCCCCTAATCCTTCTCTTTGGTAGGCTAGACCACATTCCTAGCTCTGTTCATGATACGATTTGGCCTCCAGACCCTTTATCATCTTTATTGAATAGTGCTAATCTTCCATGCGAACAATGAAGACTCTGCAATTAGACTCAATCTGCATTCACATTACTATTAAACCCATCATAATCCAGGAAGTAAGTTTATCAAAAAAACAAACAAACAGATAAATAAATAACTTCAGCCCATAAAGTATTCTTTGTCCTTATCATGTCTTATAACTCTAATTGGGGTAATATTATAATTTACACATCTTTGTTTTGGCAAATTGAAGAAGTTTAAAGGTGCCAGGGTGAAACCTAAGGAGCTAATAGATAAAGGAGCTATAATAGGTCCACATGAGCAAAACCACAGGGACGTTGTTTCAAAGGGCAAGTGTTCTGCCTTCCTTGATCTGGTTGTGCAACTAAGGAGATTTTATGGCTATGATATGATGAAGAATGACAAATGGGGTGTATATCAGAGGACGGGCAATAGAATTAAGAACTAAATGTTGAAATTACACAGTCTTCTGCCTTGTTTTTTAGAGTCTTTCCCCAAAACCATGGTGACTGATTCATTTCAAAAGAAATACTACACTGTATGTCTAAGAATCAGAATAGAGCTGAAAGGGACCTTGGAGATCTTCTAGTCCAGCCCCCTGCTCAAGCAGGATACCCCCCTATCAGACAAGTGGCTGTCCAGTCTCTTCTTAAAAACCTCCAGTGATGAAGCACCCACAACGCCTGAAGGCAGGTTGTTCCACTTAATTGTCCTCACTGTTAGGAAGTTTCAAATTTCATTTCAAATTTCAAACCTGCGATGCTTAAAATGCGCCATTTTTGAGCTGGAAGCCATTGTTTTAGCTTGAAATGGGCAGTTCCAACTATTCTGGAAACTTTCCAGCATCCTCTTTCTAGCCCCAAACACCCACTTTAACACCAGTAGCTGAGCTACTTAAACCCAGATGAAGCTCATAACATTTCTGGGAGTACAAAAGAGATCAAACGTTTCAAATTCAAAATGTTCTGCTTTTCACTACTGGAGAAGAGAGACAAGAGAGTAAAATAGCAGACTTTTTACTTCTTTGTTCTCCAGTGTTCCCAACAACATTCTCCACCAAGAAATCTGAAAATTGGGAAAACCTTCAGATTCAGCTTACAAAAATTGAGAAACAGAATAACAGAAGAAAATAACAGAATAACAGAGTCGGAAGGGACCTTGGAGGTCTTCTACTCCAACCCCCTGCTCAAGCAGGAAACCCTATACTATTTCAAACAAATGGCTGTCCAGTCTCTTTTGAAAAGTCTCCAGTGATGAAGCACCCACAACTTCTGAAGGCAAGCTATTCACTAATTAATTGTTCTCACTATCAGGAAATTTCTCCTTATTTCTAGGTTGCTTCTCTGCTTGATTAGTTTCCATCCATTTCTTGTCCTGCCTTCAGGTGCTTTGGAGAATAGCTTGACTCCCTCTTCTTTGGGGCAACCCCTGAGATAATGGTAGACTGCTATGATGTCACCCCGCATCCTTCTTTTTCTTAAATTGTTGTTGTTAGTTGCGAAGTCGTGTCCGGCCCATCGCGACCCCATGGACAACATTCCTCCAGGCCTTCCTGTCCTCTACCATCTTCTGGAGTCCATTTAAGCTCACGCCTGCTGCTTCAGTGACTCCATCCAGCCACCTCATTCTCTGTCGTCCCCTTCTTCTCTTGCCCTCAATCTTTCCCAGCATCAGGCTCTTCTCCAGTGAGTCCTTCCTTCTCATTAGGTGGCCAAAGTACTTGAGTTTCAACTTCAGGATCTGGCCTTCTAAAGAGCAGTCGGGATTGATCTCCTCTAAGACTGACCGGTTTTATTGCCTTGCAGTTCTTAAATTAGACATACCCAATTCCTGCAACCGTTCCTCATATGTTTTAGCCCCAGTCTACTAAATATATATAATATATTATCTATAATCTATAAACCAAACAGATTAAACTGTTGGTGGAACATTTAGATTCAAACTGTTTTACTTTGTGTTTTGTTTATTACTTATTGGCAATCTTGGGCTGAAAGTCACCATATTCAAGTTCTTAACACACACACATTCTGCTCTGGATTATCCTTGATGCTTGCTTGTGTAAGCATGACTCATAAGCATATTAGGTATTAAGCCTCACACAATTGCTCTTGTGTAGACTTGAAGATTAATTCTTTCTTTGTTAGCCACCTCCAGTTCCCCTTCTCCATCCCCACCACTTAGAGCAGGGGTGTCAAACTGCCGGCCCGTGGGCCGGATGTGTCACGTGGAAGCCGCGCCCACCCCATTGCCAGCAATGGCAAAACAGTCCTGATACGTTGCGTGACATCACGTGACGTCGCAAGTTTGACATGTCTGACTTAGAGGGAGGACAATTTGAGGTAGGGATACTTTCTGCTTCAGATATCCCTTCCCTAAACATGAAATAGTAAGGAAGGAACCAGCAGCTTTGTAAAAGTTTCATCCTCTTTGGTTGTTTGCAATAATGGCTGATAGTCAATACTCAACCTGAATTTTGGGTTGCTTTCAATTCTGTTTGTGCACTTGAATGGATTTCTTTTGTTCAGTTGCTAAGTTATGTCTGTCTCTTCATGACCCCATGGACCACAGCACACCAGGTCCCCCTGTCCTCCACTGTCTTCCAGAGTTTGCCCAAATACATCTTCATTACATCAAGGACACTGTCTAATCATCTCATCCTTTGCCCATCCCTTTCTCCTTTTGCCTTCCATCTTTCTCAACAGTGGGGTATTTGTAACCTCATAATTATGGAGCTTCATTGCTTCATAAATTATGAGGAACAGTTGCAAGAATTGGATGTGCCTAGTTTAATGAGAAGAAGGACTAGGTGTGACATGATAGCAGTCTTCCAATAATTGAGGGGTGTCACAAGAAAGAGGGAGCTTAACCTATTTTCCAAAGCATCTGATGGCAGAACATGAAGCAACGGATGGAAGCTCATCAAGGAGAGAAGCAACCTAGAACTAAGGAGAAGCTTCCTGACAGTTAGAACAATTAACCAGTGGAACAACCTGCCTCCAGAAGTGGTGAATGCTCCAACACTGGAAGTTTTTAAAAAGAGACTGGACAGCCATTTGTCTGAAATGGTATAGGGTTTCCTGCCTAAGCAGGGGGTTGGACTAGAAGACCTACAAGGTCCCTTCCAACTCTGTTATTCTGCCTCTTTTAACATCTTGAAAAATCTGGAAGAGAATCCAGCAAGCACTTGACAAAATCAAGAGGAAGCTGCAGAAGAGAACAGAGTAAATCTAGTTCACTTCACTTCACTTCACTTCACTTCACTTCACTTCACTTCACTTTCACGAGCAAAGGACTTGTTTGCTTTACAAAACAGTCCACTTCAATGTTTCTGAAGCAAGCATCGCTCCACAGAGAACTGCCTAGCCCTAGAAATAATTGGCTTGGTAAGATTTTTTTTTTTCCAACATACTTTCAAAAATTTAAACCGTGCTGGCCAATTCTCTCCTGGGCTGTCATCAACATTTGACAGTAAAACAGTGTGGATTGTATTTTGGTTTTTGTTTTGTTTTGTTATAAATAAATCAGCTTGTTCAATTGTTGCTTGAGCTGTCAAGCAAAGGAGAGCTCCTGGAAGTTCCAAGAGGTCTTGAATAATGCATACGGTAATAACAAAACAAATATTTAGAAATTCTCGAGGGTCTATTACTTTTTAATAGGAATCTATCTCTATTTCGTATTAAAATGTCTTCATTGGAAAGTATGTGTATTCCCTGGTTTGCTTTTTTCTGATCCATAAAATGGTTGTAGATCATTTTTGGAAGCCCCAAGCATGGAAGATATTGCTTAAATATAATAGTGTTAATAGAAAACGACACCTTGGTAAATACACATCGAGTGCAGCACTTTTATTTTCCCATATGATAACACTGAACGAAAAGAATCGAGTTGATTTGTTTGAAAGTCTCCACACTAGGAAGTGAGATTTTACCAAATGTAACTGCAAGTTTCACATTAAAAATAGCACATTTGACACAAGGGAGCAGATGGAGTTAAGTCGAGTGTCTTAAGTTACAGAAGATTCTTTTGGAGTCCACTGACCATGTAGGACTTTTTGGAGTAACCTTCTTCTGGTTTTTTTCCCCTTCCAAATTCTTGGTTTAGCCTACAATCCTGGCATTTCCTTATGGTTCCCCTCAAAGTAGTAATCAGGCCTGAGCCCTGCTTGGTTTCGCAGTCGAGATAAAGTCAACTAGATGTTGAGGAACTCTGATTTGATGTAATTGACATTATGGCCTTGGAGCTCCTTGCAGGCATTTCATTTGTCTCATCCAAATGCTTCCCATGCCCCAAGAGAGTTTTTAAAGAGAACATTTGTGGTGCCTTCAAATCAGGACCAAGTGTGTTCCTATTGACAAACTCCCCAGTTCTGTTCATGGGAATAAAAAGGGGTGAGACTTGGAAGGCAACAAGGACAAAAGGAAGTTGTGAATGCTTCAACACTGGAAGTTTTTAAGAAGAGATTGGACAACCATTTGTCTGAAATGGTATAGGGTTTCCTACCTGAGCAGTGGGTTGGACTAGAAGACCTCCAAGGTCCCTTCCAACTCTGTCTATTCTATTCTATTCTGTTCTATTCTATTCTATTCTATTCTATTCTATTCTATTCTATTCTATTCTATTCTATTCTATTCTATTCTATTCTATTCTATTCTATTCTATTCTATTCTATTCTATTCTATTCCTTTCCATTCTCTATTCTATTCTATTCTATTCTATTCTATTCTATTCTATTCTATTCTATTCTATTCTATTCTATTCTATTCTATTCTATTCTATTCTATTCTATTCTATTCTATTCTATTCTATTCTATTCTATTCTATTCTATTCTATTCTATTTCTTTCCATTCTCTATTCTATTCAAAAAGATAAGACTTGTAAGGGTGAATTCCATAGGAGAGAATGAAGGCTATTGTGCCGTTTCTCTTCCACCTTCCTCCTCATTGTGAATATATTCGCAATTGAGACAACCTCGGCTTTGTTTGCTGGATTCAGATTTTCTCAGGTAGCTACACAGAAAGCAGAACTATCTTGAGGAATGCTTGTAAACAGGGTTGAGATGCATGGAGGTATTTTCCCACCCATTGTTCCGCACAGAGCCCCAGTGAAACGGATGGAGAAGAATGTAATAAAACCTGTAGCCGTATCTTTTAAGAAGATCAGCTTCAGACACGACTTTTTTCTCTCTCTCTCTCTTCTGTTCAGTCATGCCCAATTCTCAGAGACTGCCTGGACGAGTCCCTGAAGTTTCCTAGGCAAAGTTTTCCAGAAGGGGTTTGACGTTGTCTCCTTGCTAGGGCTGTGAGAGAAAGACTGGCCCAAGGTCATCCGGTTGGCTTTGTGCCTTAGGTGGGACTCGAACTCACCGTCTCCTGGTTTCTCCCCTGGTGCCTTCACCCCATACACAGCAAATTGACTCTCCTGACTTTAGGACTATCGATTTCAGATAGATAACAGCTAAGAGACACGGAGCATCCTAACCTTTTCTTGCCATCTTGGGCTCCTTTGAGTTGGGCAGCTTAGATTTGGTAGCCATACCATTCATCTGGTTTTCCTTTGATGGAGGAGGAGGAGGAGGAGGAGGAGGAAGAAGAGAGGTAAAAGGAGAGGAGGAGGAGGAGGAGGAGTTTTACAATCTATAGCATGGCAAAATAAATCTCAGTATTTGGCAGAATGATGCAAAGTTGAAAACTTTTACTGATCTTTTTTATTGTGCCTTTGAGTCACCAAACCATCTCTCTCTCTCTCTCTCTCTTTCCTTTCCTTTCCTTTCCTTTCCTTTCCTTTCCTTTCCTTTCCTTTCCTTTCCTTTCCTTTCCTTTCCTTTCCTTTCCTTTTCCTCTCTTTCTCCCTCTCCTTTCCTCCCTCTCCCCTTTCCTTTCCCTCTCTCTCCCTCCTCCCTCTCCTTCTCTCCCTCTCCCTCCTTCCCTTCATCTTCTTCTTCATCTTCATTTCCTCCCTCCCTTCCTTTCCTTTCTTCCCTTCCATTTACTTTGTCTCCATTTCTGCCCTCCCTCTCCTTGTGTGCAGCTATTTATTTTTTTTAGTGCCGTCATAATTTCAAACGGTTGCGAAACAAGGACGGCGGTCAAGCGAGGCCTACCTTAAAGGATGCCTGTGTTTCTAATTTATTCATTTTTAAGTAAATAAATGGATGGATGGACGGACGGACGGACAAAAACCATCAAAGCAGAGAAGTGATATTTGCTTCACGCTTTTATTGAACGTTCTGGAATATTCTAAAGGCAAGCGGGATCGGGCGTAGGTGCTTTACATTTGGATGTCTCCTGATTTGGTTGGGCTGCTTTCGGCTTGTTGTGTCTTAGGTAGCTCCTCTCTTCAGCACAGCATGCTGGTCTTCCTTCTCATCAAATGAAAGAAAACTCACACACAACTAGAAGGTCTTCTTCACAGGACGCAGAGTGCCAGGATCCCTGTGTATCTGCTTTCACACAGGCTCCATCAGCGTTATTCGGTTGTCCCGCAGCCCAGTTGGTGAAGTTTGCTGAGTCGCCCACGACAAGGTAGGCTTCTTTGTTGTGCCTCTCCAGAACACTTGCGAAGGCCTTGTTCTCATTGTGGAGTTGAGGGGAAGGGGTATGGCCACCGGCTTGGACACAAATGTCTGCGAGAGCTTCATATGTCCCGACGTGCTTGTTGGTCACGTACAATCTTTCACTGCCACTCCCAAAGGATCGAGCTGGAAACACAAGGAAGAAGCAAATGTTTGGCTGCAAAAAAAAAACAACGCTCCACAACTCACGTTATTTTTTGGTTTGTTTGTTTGTGTGTTTTCCCTTCTCCCTTTAAGCGGAGTTTGCAAGAAGAGAAAGCCAGTGTGATTTTTGGTACTTAGTTCTGAAAGGAAGCGCCACAGAGAGCAGCAAAGAGAGAAAAATCAGGCATTTGCAAATGGGCCAAACAGCATGAATCATTTCTGGGTTTTTGTTTTTTTGTTTTTTAAATGTAAAGAAAAATCTGGTCCTTTTTTTATTTGGGAGAAAAACACAGAACCGTTCTGGACTTCCAATCAATCAAGCTGGCCCACTTCTGATCTGAAAGATGTCTTTATTCTAGTTTTTTTTTCTAGATTTATTCATAAAATCTTCACTGGAGATTTTTAAGACTAGACATTCACCTGTCTGAGATGGTAGAGGTTCTCCTGCTTGAGCGGGGGGCTGGACTAGAAGACCTCCAAGGTCCCTTCCAGCTCTATTCTATTCTATTATTCTATTCCTGCTGAAAATATCCTTCCTCCCAGGACAGCCATTTAAAGTAAACTGTGTGTGGACAAAAAAACTGATAAGGGAAGCCAGCTGGCATTTCTTCAACAGAAACGTGGTTTGCTTAAGCAAGCTCTTTGAAAGACATACTGTCTCAGGTAATGTGTCCTAAAAGAGTAGGAAAGTGCACAACAGAACTTGTCAAACTTCAGGATACATCTGGATAGAAAGCATGAAGTGATACAAATAAAAAAAATCTATATGTTTCAGCATCTCACTTAATTTGGCCATGTCATGCAGGGGAATTCACTGGAGAAAGCAATTATGTTGGGAAGAGTTAGCTGTAAAAGGAAACCAGGCCATCAAGGAACACAGTGACTGGACACTATCAAAGCTGACACCAGCCAGATCATAGAAGAACTCAAAGAGTGCCAGATCAGAAGATGTGGCGAGACCTGGTCCATAGAATTTCCAAGAGTCAGACATGGCTGAATGGATATCATCATCCATCATCCATCATCCATCATCCATCATCCATCATCCATCATCCATCATCCATCCATCATCCATCATCCATCATCATCATCATGCATCATCAGCCATCAGCCATCAGCCATCAGCCATCATCAGCCATCAGCCATCATCAGCCATCAGCCAACAGCCATTAGCCATCAGCCATCACCAGCCATCAGCCATCAGCCATATGTTTCAGCATCCCACTGAACAGGAACAATGATGGAAACTTTGAAAAAGGAACTATTAGCAATGTTCTGAAATGATTGGACATATACACATTATGAAAAGGGTGTTTTGGACCTGGGTGCAAATACAGAATTTCTCTTGCTATTCCTGAAAGGATCTTGACTTTTTTCAGACTTTTGCAGAGTCTGAAAAAAACCTGTCTCTGATTTCAGGAATGCATTCGGTCACCTGAAGGTGGCTTTTGAAAGAGTCATATCTTTTTTTGGAGAAATGGGAAAAAATGTAATGAACAGCATTTGTTCCAAATGATGAATATTACTTCATTTCCCATATTCTGGGGGAAAAAATGCGGTTCTTTCAAGAAGAACAATCAACTTCCATTAGGGTTCCCCAATGCTTTTCCTAGGAATTGGGGGAATCTCACCAAAGTAATGCAGGCTCATTGGACAGAAGCTCAGTAATAATTGGAAAAATACCCCCCCCCGCAAAAAAAATTGTAATAAGACTACCAAGAAATTCAGATAGCAACCAAAAGATACGGAAAATTGTAGCCCGTCTCTCGTGATCGTTAGAATTTTTGCAACCCAACTTTTACCACTTATGGTGGACATGCGATAAAGAAAAGAAATATTGGAGAAGGGTTCATATTTTAATACAGAACATCCTTAAAGTAAAGATAAAGATGAAAACAGAAACTTTTCTTCTGGGCTTAATGGAAAAAGACTTGGCAAAAAAAAATATGGAACTTTGATCTTGTATATGTTGACGGCAGCAAAACTATTGTATGCACAAAAATGGAAGGACATTTCAATTCCCACCATGGAGGAATGGCTACAGAAGTTGATGGAGTTGGCAGAGATGGCTAAATTGACTGTTTTGATTAAAGAAAAGAATATAAGTACTTTTGTTTTTACAGGGAGACCGCTTCTGGACTTTGTGCTTGAGGTGGGGAGAAAAATGAAACTTTGATTTTGGGTTTAACTGATTAGATTGATTTGTTGTTATTAAAAAAATGTCTCAGTTCAGGAGATCAAGAGATCCTTCCAGTTTGGGGGCCATTCTCTGTGGGTTTTGGAAGCTACAGACAGAGGTGCAAATCTGGAAACTGGACTAAGAAAAGATGCATAGGTCGTTTCTGCTATTTCCACTCAATTAGACAGCAACCCAGCAATCCACAAGAAGTCCACAAGGGAGGGTAAAAATGGTGGTCTGCACCACATGTAGCATGTGTGACAGGCCTGGAAAAGATTGCACGGTCCCTATTTTGACCCTTGCCTCTATAGACGCTCTGGTAAGAGACAGGCAGCCGGTATTCGAATTGAATGGAACTCAACTGAATTTAGCCAAGTGTGGTTAGACACACAACGCATCATTTGGAGGAAAAGCCAGGTGTTTTTTTTCTTTCAAGTTTCTTACCTTTGTGGACTGTCATGAAGGCATATTTCAGGTTGGCTATCATTTTTTGAAGTTTCATTACAGTTTCAATCACCGAATTCAGCACTAAAACAGGAAAACAGCACCACATTACTGGAATCACAGAAGGGAATTCTGTTGGCATTCCAACAATCAGCAACTATACTTTCTTGGACTTGCCTACTTATCCTTCAGGTGAATGTTAGGCATCTCAGCTTAATATACGTATATCAGTCCTCAGAAGAATGCATGAATGAAATGGCTTGGGGGGGGGATTAGATTATTGCCTCATTCTCAAGCCTACTTGAACCTGGCCCTCTGTGAACAAGAAGGACATCAGCAAGCCTGCTTTCCTGATTATCCCATTCCAGATGGGAATTCACACACTGGAAAGCTCTTCCTTGCATCAGACATCCTTGCATTACAAGCCTTGCTTCAGCCATGATGTGCTGATTTCTACAGTTATGATTGCAGGACTAGGGGGGGACATGATAGAAGGATTCCAGTATTTGAGAGGCTGCCACAAGGAGGAGGGGGGTCAACTTATTCTCCAAAGCACCAGAAGGCAAGACAAGAAACAATGGATGGAAACTCATCAAGGAGAGAAGCAACCTGGAACTAAGGAGAAACTTCCTAACAGCGAGGACAATTAACCAGTGGAACGGCTTGCCTCCAGACATTGTGGGTGTTCCATCACTAGAGGGTTTTAAGAAGAGACTGGACAGCCACTTGTCTGAAATGATATAGGGTTTCCTGCTTGAGCAAGGGGCTGGACTAGAAGATCTCCAAGGTCCTCTCCAGCTATATTCTGATTGGTTTGTTGTTGGTTTGGATTTAATCAGTAAAAGATTTCAGAGGAACTCTTTTACTAACACTGCTCTCCAGGAGCCTTTTTGCATTCAGAATAACAGAATAACCGAGTTGGAAGGGACCTTGGAGGTCTTCTAGTCCAACCCCCTGCTCAGGCAGGAAACCCTATACCATTTCAGACAAATGAGTCCCCAATCTCTTCTTAAAACCCTCCAGTGATGGAGCACCCACAACTTCTGGAGGCAAGCTGTTCCTCTGGTTTATTGTTCTAACTGTCAGGAAATTTCTCCTTAGTTCTAGGTTGCTTCTCTCTTTGGTTAGTTTCCATCCGTTGCTTCTTGTCCTGCCTTCAGGTGCTTTGGAGAATAGCTTGACTCCCTCTTCTTTGTGGTAGCCCCTGAGATATTGGAATACTGCTATCATGTCTCCCCTAGTCCTTCTTTTCACTAGACTAGACATACCCAATTCCCACAACCGCTCTTTACATGTTGTAGCCTCCACCCCCCCTAATCATCTTTGTTGCTCTTCTCTGCACTCTGTGCTGCATTCAGATAACAGGAATGGCACCCACGCCTTCCCACTTCTGCCCATGTGCTAAGCTCCCTCCCCATTCTCAAACATAGGGTTAAAATTATTACCTAGTCCTTCAGGATCTGTCTCATGTCCGTTGGCCAGAGAGGTTCCCAAAAGAAGAAGACTGGACAGCAGAATCAGATGCATCTTTAAACCTGTACAATTCGTAGAGACAAAGTCAGTGTGGTTTTTAGACCCTTGGAATTTGACATTCACGCTCCAGTTTGCCCGGAAAATGGATAGCAAAAGATACAATCCCAGCCCAATCGAAGGATACATGATACCTATCCGCACAAACCACTAATTTAACAAACTATAAGCATACACTAAGCATGCTTTCTAGCCCCTTCATTAGACCTCAAGATGAACATCCAGCCAGGTGCCTCTTAGTAACTATACATTTCTTAACGAGTTATCCTATAGGGCAAGCAAGTTGTTTCTCTGCACTTACGCTGTGCTTTCTGCTGTTCTAGATGAGGCTCCAGAGAAAGTACTTTCCTTCCAGTGGCAAGAGTTATTTTATATCAGTCGTGGATTGGGCAATGTGAAGGGTTGTGCAAATGGATTGCTCAAAGGGGTACCCCTTGTCTTTTATTCTTCCTCCTCCCCAACGTAATTATGGCTGTTTATTTAAGAACAGCCTGGACTTTCTGCTTGAAGGTTTAGAAAAATTGGAAGTTCTCCAGTGAAAAAGGGGAGGCAAAATATGAGGAAATATTGGAGAATGTAGGGTGTGCGCCTGCGAATGAATGTCCCTGAAAGATTTTGCAATGCTTTGCAATAAAAATATGCAGAAAGATCTCTTCAAGATTGCACTAAAGAAATCCAGAATTTTGCAAACCACCAGAACTTCAGCTGAGACAGAAAGAGGTACCTTGAAAAAGGGGGCATTGTATAAATAGTCAACAACTCAGTTTAGGTGGCGCTCGGACCTGTAGAGAGATTGTGACAGAACTAAAGGAAGCTGAGATGATAAAGTGGATTTGCCAATTTGGGAAATAATATTTGTTGCATGGAATATCCCACAATTTTATAGATTTATAGGGTGATTTTTAGTAGTTAGAATCTGTCAGTTTTGATGTTTCTTGTTCTTTATCCCTTAAGTAAGATCTCCTTCTATAACTATTTGCAGCTGTTTTTAGAAAGTGTGCATTTTCACTAATGCTTATCCACATACGTTCATTTACAGATATTGTCCACATTTTTCTCTAAACTGTTTTTTCCCCCCTGTAAGATAAGATATTTCCTTAATATTATAACATTTTTGTATGCTTTTGTGTGTGTGTGTGAGAGAGAGAGAGACATAAATGTATAATTCTGGCTTGGAAAATGCATTTGAAATCTCTCAGAGAACAAAACTGCAGATCAAGGGTTATATTTACTTTGAAAGGGGCATATTTATTCTTTCCTAAATACACATAGAATCTAAGTTTACTTTATCCCTAGCCTCTTTCTATTTCTGACTGAGGGTGCTATCCTTTCCAATCAAAATAAGTCTGGGCATTGCTGTTGATGCATTTATGCCCATAGAGAAACAAAAACATACTGACAGAACCTAATGATCAAGATAAACCCATTAAAAGAAATGAGTAGAGTAGAGTAGAGTAGAGTAGAGTAGAGTAGAGTAGAGTAGAGTAGAGTAGAGTAGAGTAGAGTAGAGTAGAGAAGGACTTGAACTGAATTGACAAGAGGCACTTTATAACTTAGGCCAATTTAGTTTTTGTTAAAAACTAAATTGAAGAAGGAGACTATTCACTAAGGATTAATTATTCCTCTTTTCTGAGCCCTTAGGTGAAAAACATTCTTTCAAAATCCCGAATTTCCCTAGATGTTTTGGAGAATCAGCGCCTACAGATTTATATATCTTGTTTCATATTAATTCATATTTTTTTCCCCCATCTCGGCTCTTATCTTTTTGTTCTCCCATTCATCTCTTGGTGATTGAGGGAATACAAGGATAGTAAAAAGGGGTGTGTTTTTTTTTTTGTAATACGGAAGTTCTACTGTCTTTGTTTTTGTTTTTTGGTGGACATTTTGCTTTGCGGTGGGTTACCAGTAATTGAAATATCTTAGTGATATAGTTTAATAAACCATTATATAACCACTCCTTTGGCAAGTCATGGAGATTCTCCATCCTCCAGGTCATGGTTGTCCCAAAGGTGCTTTTTCCAAAGTCAACTGGGGTTTCTTGGTTTGAGGGGTTAGGGTTATTTGAGGGGCTGCCACAAAGAAGAAGGGGTCAAATTATTCTCCAAAAGCACCAGAGGGCAGGACAAGAAACAATGGTTGAAAACTGATCAAAGAGAGAAGCAACCTGGAATTAAGGAGAAACTTCCTAATAGTGAGGACAATTAACCAGTGGAACAGCTTGCCTCCAGAAATCATGGCCGCTCCATCACTGGAGGTTTTTAAGAAGAGACTAGACCAGGGATAGGCAACCTTGACTCTTTTTGACTCGTGGACTTCAACTCCCAGAATTCCTGAGCCAGCCAGTTCAGGAATTCTGGAAGTTGAAGTCCACGAATCATAAAAGAGCCAAGGTTGCCTACCCCTGGACTAGACAGTCACTTGTCTGAGATGGTATAGGTTCTCCTGATTGAGCAGGGGGCTCAACTAGAAGACCTCCAAGGTCCCTTCCAGCTCTATTCTCTGAAAGAAAAGTGAAACATTGTCATGGGGAAAAAAACCCCAAGAATGTTCAGTTGACTTTGGGAAAAGCACCTTTGGGACATGCGCAAAAATAATATTGAAAGGGGACTGTAGGGTGACCTTTGCAAGCAGAAACTGCTAAGGTTGCTTCACCATTCCTCAGCCTTCCTGTTTCTAGGGT
The DNA here is from genome assembly GCA_023970755.1 of Azemiops feae. Taxonomy (NCBI): domain Eukaryota; kingdom Metazoa; phylum Chordata; class Lepidosauria; order Squamata; family Viperidae; genus Azemiops; species Azemiops feae. The sequence goes on along the minus strand of JALGBA010004151.1, from coordinate 448,617 downwards.
TGATAGCTGGATTTTATGAGGACAAATACAGCATGACAAATTTTGTTTGTTAGTGGAACATGACGTCTTTCCTTTGGGGGCTCAAAGTGGCATAGAACTCAATTTTCCCCTACAAAACAACCCTGTGGAAGAAGCTGAGAGAGGAGGACTGGCTCAAAGCCTCCCATGGAACTTCGGCGGCTGAGATTAGAACTTGAATCTGCTCACTTCTGGTCCAACATCTTCACCTCACTGCGTCTTGTGTTAGGCTAATATTCTGGGAATTCTTTCTGAAAGTGACGTATCAACACTCCCTGGCGATGTCCCGTGCTCAGGCCTAGTGGGAATGAATCAGACTTTACCCTCTTTTGTGCAAATCCCCATCTTTCCTAATCTTCTACTTTTATTTATCAACTAGACAACCCGTGACCTACTGGGTCATCTTTCCTTACCTCAACTGAGTAACAGAATGACCACGGGTGCTGTGGGGGTGGGAGTGTTTTCTGACTTCCTACCAGCTTCTACAACATATGTCTATACATATGCTGTATATATAGTATGTTTTAGGTGTGTGTCGTGTATGTGTTTCACTTTGAGAGCAGGCAACTAAATTTCATTTTTGATGTGTGCCGTTGTGCCCACAGTAAAAAAAATGACAATAAAGGTTATCTTATCTTATCTCTTATCTTCGTTACTGAGTTCCCCTGTAGAAAGCTGTCAGGGAGCCTCAAAAATCTTCCTTCCTTCCTTCCTTCCTTCCTTCCTTCCTTCCTTCCTTCCTTCCTTCCTTCCTTCCTTCCTTCCTTCCTTCCTTCCTTCCTTCCTTCCTTCCTTCCTTCCTTCCTTCCTTCCTCCCTAATTTCACAATATTTTATATCTACGGTGATCCCTGTTCCTCCGTCCTTTTCGATTAGAAAAGAAACTAGTTTGTTAAGAACCGGTAGCTAATACATTTGTCAAGCAAGGAACAATGCCTCTTTGTTTTTCCTTTGGCTATATGACTTTAGAAAAAAAATAGCTTCTTTCTTAAGTTTCCTATAGTAGAGGAGAGAAAAAAAAAAACCAGTCAGTTCCCTGGCTTCTCAAGTCCTGTTATTCTTCCCAAAATATTTGATTTTATTCTTTTCCTCTCTCCTTCCCCCTTTTTTTACACTGCATCAGTAAGTAGCTTTATCTTTCTCGAAATGTGGCATTATCCTAAAATACCTGCCATTCTGGCTTATGGGGACCTTGGCAAACTCACCTGCCCCTCCTTAATTTTAGTGACAGGCAATTAAGATTAAACGTTCTCCCTTCAGAAACAGGCGTGGAGAGAGACGATTATCTGAAGGCAATCTATTTACTTCTGAAGCCAAGGGATTCAACTATTAGAGAACTCCTCTATCTTCCACATCTGAAGATGATTAGCGAAAGAACAAAATTGACACGGGCGATTATAAAAATAAAGAAGCCTGAGTTATTTTCAGCTAGGCTAAGTTTTTGTTTTCCATCTATTCCATTCTTAGTTCCTCCGAAAGCTATAATTATAAATTATTCAAATACTTAGCAAATCTTGAGGGTGGGGGAGGAAATGTATTTATTAAGTTGCACCTGACTAATAGTTGGATGCAATATCAGGATGCAATAGAGAAAGGCTGAGGTAGTTTTTTTTTTTTAAAAAAAATGCAAATTAGGCAATTACAAATATTGTTTTGCATCATCGCCAAGGAAACGGCATGATTGCGTCTCTGTAGTTGCAAGCTTGGGCGAAAGGTGTCTGTGTTTGTTTATATTGCTCCATAAATTGATAGTGCAAAAGAAGGGCAACTAAGATGATTAAAGGCCTGGGGACTGAGACATATGAAGAACCGTTGTAGGATTTCGGTATGGCCAGTCTAGAGAAAAGAAGGACTAGGGGGGGGGGGACATCATAGCTGTATTCCAGTATTTGAGAGGCTACCACAAGGAGGAAGGGGTCAACATATTTTCCAAAGCACCAGAAAGCAAGACAAGAAACAACGGATGGAAACTCATCCAGGAGAGAAGCAACCTGGAATTAAGAAGAAACTTCCTAACAGCAAGGACAGTTAACCAGTGTAACAGCTTGCCACCAGAAATCGTGGGCACTCCATCACTGGAGGTTTTTAAGAAGAGACTGGACAGTCGCTTTTCTGAAAGGGTAGAGGGTCTCCGGCTTGTGCAGGGGGTTGGACTAGAAGATCTCCAAGGTCCCTTCCAGCTCTATTCTGATTGATTAGTCATGTTCTCTTTAAATGATCTAATCTCTGGAAGTGCCCCACGAGAAACACAGCTTCTGAATTTGCAGATGAACCAGCAATCCCATTTTATCAGTGCTGTTTTAGAACTTTATAAGAACAAAAAGTGCATGTTTTAAAAACTGTTTCATGAATAAATAGAATGCGATCCCATAAACCCTTTAGCAAATATTACAAAATAAAAATAAAAATCCAGAAGGATTCTCTGCCGGTTTTAATGTCCTAGTCCTTAAGCTCTCATTCATATGAATAAAATAAATTCATATCCATTTATTTAATACCTTCATTTCATACCTCTCCAATAAATCCCTTGCAAGGTCTTTCCAGAATAAAACGTAAACAAGAATCTCTTTCAAGCAGTAATAAAAACAGCAAGAGGAGCAAAACATTCAAAGCCGTCTGTTTTTCAAAAAATATTCAATCCAAAATAGAACTGAACTAAATAGAATCTATCTTTTATTTTCTTTTTTGGGGGGTGGGGAAGGGGAAGAGAATTCAAAAATAACTCCATCTTTTAGAAAAGTATATTGGTTCTTGGATCCTTCCTTCCTTCCTTCCTTCCTTCCTTCCTTCCTTCCTTCCTTCCTTCCTTCCTTCCTTCCTTCCTTCCTTCCTCCGTGTGGTTCAAGAGTCTCTTGAAACAGGGATTAACGATATGAACATTTTTGGGTCAAACTCTGAGATTAAAGATCTGTTTAATCCATTTGATGAAATATGTGGATAAATTCAGATGTCTTCTATTCTTCCCTTTCTCTCTCTCTCTCTCGCCTTCTTTCTTTCTTTCTTTCTTTCTTTCTTTCTCTCTCTCTCTCTCTCTTCCTCTTTCTTTTTTCTCTCTCTTCCTTTCTTTCTTTCTTTCTCTCTCTCTCTCTCTTTCTTTCTTTCTTTCTTTCTTTCTTTCTTTCTTTCTTTCTTTCTTTCTTTCTTTCTTTCTTTCTTTCTTTCTTTCTTTCTTTCTTTCTTTCTTTCTTTCTTTCTTTCTTTCTTTCTTGACCTGAATGGAAGCAAATATTTCTTTAATGTACCTTGCCATGTTGATTCAAATGCATAGTCCTTTCAAGGTATATCATTTTGTTGGTTTGTTTCCAGCCCTTTATTATTTGTTTACTTAACTCATAATCTTGCCTCTGTCTCCACCATGTGCAAAGAAAACACTGCAGTTTATTTGCAAATCTGCTACAGATTATAATTGACCCAGAGAGGAATAAAACCTGTTATTCTGCTCGCTCTCAATACTTGAAAACAATATCACATTTCAAAAGGTTTAGTTTCTGTGCATAGATCGCCAGGCACCTTAAAAATGATAATGAGATGTCTTCATAATCCTTAAAGGATTTGGCACTTTAATTTGGGTGAGGGAAACAGAATAACAGAATAACAACAGAATAACAGAGCTGGAAGGGACCTTGGAGGTCTTCTAGTCCAACCCCCTGCTCAAGCAGGAGACCCTTTACCATTTCATGTTTGTCCAATCTCTTCTTAAAAACTTCCAGCGATGGATCACCCACAACTTCTGGAGGCAAGCAGTTCCACTGGTTAATTGCTCTCACTGTTAGGAAGTTTTTCCTTACTTCTAGGTTGCTTCTCTCCTTGATTAGTTTCCATCCATTGCTTCTTGTCCTGCCTTCTGGTGCTTTGGGGAATAGGTTGACCCATAGGCTTATGGAAATTGTAAGAAAGTGGGATATATATATATATATATATCCTTCCTGCATAGTGCCAGAATAATCTATTAGCAGTCAAAAGCTTCATAGTAATGATTAGTGTTATGGTATTCAGTGACACAGGAGAGCAGACAGATCCATGAGGAAGAATGGGTTCTTAATGTTCTTCCTGTGACTTTGGGTTGGTTATCCTGGTGCCTTGATCCATTCTCATGTTCTTATCTGGAATCCAGGTTCTCACGAGGCAAGGAAGGAAGAGATTAATTTATCTTCTGTCAATACTGAGGCAGGAGGAAGGAGGGGGGCGATGAAAACGATGCAGCGGGGGGGGGGAAATGGGTGAGGATGTAAAGGAATTTTACAAAAGCACACTAGGGTAAAATGAGTTCTGTGTTGTTTTTACACTCCGAGGGATTCATATTGGGTTTGCTTTCGTGAGAAAAAAAACAATCCAGCTGAAATATGGATCATCGATCTATTTGCAATGAAAACGGAATAGCTCGATGTAATTTCATTTATTTAGGATGCTCTTAAGTGGCATCAGAATAAGCCGCTGATTGAGCCCAGTTTTGATAGCCATTAATTACTTTGATTAAGCTGTTGAAGCAGATGATTAATTGAGTACTGTAATAGGTTGCTGGAGTTAATGAATAAGCTTAAATGCAGCCTTTAAAAATGTATTGCAAATGCACAAGTTAGAACAGTGCAGCAAATTCGGAAACAGCATTTAATCAAATATGATTTGATATGATTTGCTTTGGATATGATGACATGAAGCTGCTGGCAGTCTTTGCACACACACACACACACACACACACGCACAGAGAGAGAGATAAATATAACTATATCAATGTAAATATAAACACACACAAACACTCTTATGCTCACAAACATATATTATTCTTAATTAAAAAGGGCTAAAATTTCATTGGAGGGCCACAAAATCACTTCAGATCTCTTTAGATTTATTCGTCTATCTGTTTAACAGAATAACAGAGTTGAAAGGGACCTTGGAGGTCCTGTAGTCTAACCCCCTGCTCAAGCAGGAGATCCTATGTCATTCCAGACAAACAGTGGTCCAATCTGCTTTTTCAGGAGGCAACTGGGGACTTTCTTGTTTTCCTTCGAAGACGTTTCACTTCTCATTGTTGTCCAATCTCTTCTTTTTTTAAAAAAAACCCAGTGTTTGAGCACCCACAACTTCTGGAGGCAAGTCATTCCACTGATGAATTGTTCCCACTGTAAATCACTGTAAAATTGTTGTTTACATATATATATCAGCTGCAATTGTGCACCCCCTTTTCTCTCTTCTGTCAGTCCTGCACATCTCCCTTTCCTCTTTTTCTACAACAGAGAGAAAAGATAGAAAGAGGGGGGGGGGAACGCACAGAGGTGTGGCTTCAGTTGTTGGCTTTTTTGTCGGCAAATCTGAAACAAGCAAGACCCTTTTTTTTGTGAGACTTTTCTAGCAGTCTTCCAGTATCTCAGGGGCTGCCCCAAAGAAGAGGGAGTCAAGCTATTCTCCAAAGCGCCTGAAGGCAGGACAAGAAGCAACGGATGGAAACTGATCAAGGAGAGAAGCAACCTGGAACTGAGGAGAAACTTCCTGACAGTTAGAACAATTAACCAGTGGAACAACCTGCCTCCAGAAGCGGTGAATGCTCCAACACTGGAGGTTTTTAAGAAGAGACTGGACAGCCATTTAGTCTGAAATGGTATAGGGTTTCCTGCCTGAGCAGGGGGTTGGACTAGAAGACCTCCAAGGTCCTTTCCAACTCTATTCTTATTATTCTTATTATTCTTATTATTCTTATTATTCTTATTATTCTTATTATTCTTATTATTCTTATTATTCTTATTATTCTTATTATTCTTATTATTCTTATTATTCTTATTATTCTTATTCTTATTATTCTTATTATTCTTATTATTCTTGTTGTTGTTGTTGTTGGTATAACCCTGAGGTAGAGTCACTGTGTCTTCACCTCAAATGTATGAATGACCACAAGAAGAAGGACTAGAGGTGGCACGTTAGCAATGTTCCAATATTTGAGGGGCTGCCACAAAGAAGAGGGGATCAAGCTATTTTCCAAAGCAACTGAAGGTAGGACAGGAAGCAACAGATGGAAACTAAATCAAGGAGAGAAGCAACCTGGAATTAAGGAGAAACGTCCTAACAGTGAGAAAAATTAACCAGTGGAACTGCTTGCCTTCAGAAG
>JALGBA010004151.1:290000-440000 GCA_023970755.1 Azemiops feae | reverse complement strand
TGGCTTTGGGTAGCCTATGATTCAATGCACCTTGTTTGTCTGAGTGGTATCACGCATGGGAATCGTGTAAAATGTACATAATTGGTGATGATTTCGAAAGCACTACCAATAATAACAACAGCGAATCATACGCTCATGAGAATAATCTAGGAATATAGGAATGAACATCAACAGGCAGAAGATAAGATTTGATCCAAATGGGGAGGAGAGTGCCTCTTTCTGGTGGCAGCAAGCAAAGGCTTCAAAATATTCAGCTGCCTCTGAAAAAATATATTGAAACTGGAAGATATATAGAAAATGTCTACAGAAACATACTGGATGTTTTTGCATTGACAACAGATGGAAATGTAGCCATCTTTTACCTTTTGCTTTTAGAGTTAGATGATGCTGGGAGGGGGAATGTAAGCGAGAGTCTAGCTAGACATAACAACACCAAACCTAAGATGAAAAACAATGTTATTGTAACCAGAGCTGATAAGGAATTGGGGGGCTGGAGAGCTGGAGAGGAGGCCCGCACTTCAAGCTAATTGGGGAATGTGATTTATGACTGTTAATTGGAGGAGGGAATTGTGCTTTGATACCATGTGCTCAGGGGAGGGGAATTCAGTTTTTGGCTTCGATTATGCACTGCCGATGTTATGCTACTCAAAATAAAAGATTCTTTAAGGTAAACAGTGCCTCGAAGTTCTTTTGAAGAGTTTCATCTGTCGGAACCATGACACTGGGTTTCCTGTAATTGTCTGGATCAAACAAACCAACTTAAAAAGCATCCATTCCGGGAGACGTCAACAGTTTCCTGGAGGCACAATTCTCTCCTGCCTGTTTGATGTCTTCTCTGAGGAAGAACAGAAGAGCTTGAAAATAGGCAGTATTGATCCCGACTCTCTATTGCCAATAGTGAATATAATCAGAAAGCAATAGGAGGCCATCCAGTTTGCCGTTTTCTCTGGCACAGACAATGCTGTTTCAAACTTGCCAGGAATGGGGAGTTGAAGATTTCTTTCACCGCTGACCGAAAGTCTGCCTTTTCAGAGAATCCACCCCTAGTTCAAAACCTGCCCTGTTGGTCTCTGGGTAGTTATTGCTACTAAAACGTACGTTGGTCAGATGTAACAGTAGTAAGAAGAGAGGATTATAAGCAAATGTTATAAGCAAACGGATTATAAGCAAACGGTTGCAGGGATTGGGTATATCTAGTCAAATGAAAAGAAGGACTAGGGGTGATATGATAGCCGTGTTCCAATATTTGAGAGGCTACAAAGGCTACAAAGCTATTTTCCAAAGCACCATAAGGAAAAACAAGAAACAATGGATGGAAACTTAACCAAGGAGAGAAGCAACCTAGAACTAAGGAGAATCTTCCTAACAGTGAGAGCAATCAACCAGTGGAGCAGCTTGCCTTCAGAAGTTGTGGGTGCTCCATCACTGGAGGCTTTCAAAAAGAGACTGGACAACCATTTGTCTGAAATGGTATAGAGGGTCTCCTGCTCAATGAGAGGGTTGGACTAGAACACCTCCGAGGTCCCTTCCAACTCTATTATTCTATGTTCTGTGTCTTTTGGCAGTGGTTGAGTAATGGAGCAGTTGCCGTCATACAATGGCAATAAACATTTTGCATCCAAGAGAAGACACTGGAACAAAAATGTGGGCACTGGATTTACACCAAGTCACTTAACACAGAAGGACTGATTGATTATATTTCCAAGCAAGTAGGCACATTAGTACATAAAGCGGGTGTGATAGGTAATTACACTCACCTTATCTGTGCGTATCCAAGAACAGCAGGAACAGCATATCCTTAAGCTTTTGATAGGAGAACAATACAAAGGCACAACTTAGAAGAGAAACAAGCAAATAGTGGAAAGGCACGAAGCAGTTAGAAGCATCCCGAAATGCCTAAAATATCACATACCCTGCAAGGGTAGAACAATGAAGACAAACGAGTAATCTAGGATAATTTTTGAACATTTGTTAGTCAGCAAGTATTGTTATTGATTGATGGCTGCAGATGTCCAGCTGGTGGAAAGAGCACAAACAATTGATGCCTTAACATCAACAGAAAGAAATGATAAAATATGCAATTCCATCTTCGCTTCTCTTTGAATGCTGAGTGCCTTAAAGATCCTCTTATGACACATTGGGGTACAGTCTGATGAGAATCTTAGGGGAAGTTCTCAAGGTGAGCAGAAATGGGATGATCTTCGCCCAGTGATTCTTCCCCCTGCTTTATCTATTGGTTCCAACTTTTACCCAGTTTTTGTTCATTTTAAATGCTGTTGTTTTTAAGGTTTGAAGGTTTTAATACTCTTAGTGGTTTTTTTTATGATGTTGCTCAGCAACAGTGAGATGGATGGCATAGAAGGAAAGAAGGAAGGAAGGAAGGAAGGAAGGAAGGAAGGAAGGAAGGAAGGAAGGAAGGAAAGAAGGAAGGAACGAATGAAGGAAAGGAGGGAGGGAGGGAGGGAGGGAGGGAGAAGAAAGGAAAGGAAAGGGAAAGGAAAGGAAAGGAAAGGAAAGGAAAGGAAAGGAAGACGGGAGGATTGAGTGATGTGAGTGGAGTGAGGAAGGAAGGAAGGAAGGAAGGAAGGGGAGAGGGAGGAAGGAGGAGGGAGGAAGAGGGAGGGAGGGGGGAGGAAAGGAAGGAAGGAAGACGGAAGGGAGGGAGGAGGGAAGGAGGGAGGGAGGGATGGAAGGAGGGAAGGAGGGAAAAGGTGGAGGGAGGGAGGGAAGGAGGGTGGAAGGAGGGAGGGAGGGAGGGAGGGAGGAAGGAAGGAAGGAAGGAAAAGAAAGATGGAGGCACAAAGTTTACTTAGTCTTGCATTTTCTATGCAGGCACCTAAGGCCATTGCGTTCAGACCTTGTAGGTGACCTCAAGGTTTGTGATGTAGCCCTTAGGTCTCTTCGTATATCTTAGATCTGCTTCCAGATTAATGAAGATAGCTCTCCCCCCCCCCCCGATTAATGACAGAATGGAGAAAAACACGCTGAACTCTCCTTGACATTTTGATTCCCAATAAGAATAGATTTAAGCCTCTCCTTCAAGTGAGACCTAGGAAACCAGATGTATTTATTTTTTTCTTTCTTTCCTCAGCTAGCCTTCAGCTTTTACTTTCTGGGTTTCGATAATTGCTAGGCAACAAGGTAGAACTGACAGCAGGAGATGTGATACAGCACTTTGGGGGGGATCAAGACCCAATGACATTTAATGAGAGGAAGGTTCCACTGGGGAAAAAAACACGCTTGAACCAATTTCTAAGAAACACAAGGAACATCCAAAGTCCCCAGAGGGTATTAAAATAAACAGTTAGTGTGTATTTCATATCTCAGTATATATTTCATATTTTTTTACACTGGGCACTCCTTAATTTTCAAAGCACAGGCAGAAAGAAAGAGGAAGCAGAAAAAGAGCTGCAGAAAAAAAAATTATAATTAGGGCGAGAAGCAACACAGCATTCTTCCTGTATAACAAGCACTGATTGATTAAAACTGGGAATATGTACAATGTACAGCTTAAGTGCAATTCATCATAAATGCAAATCACGCCATAATTTGCTATTTCTGCTTCAGCTATTCTCGGCATGATTATTGATTTCTATTTTGGTTTTGTCCTCTCTCTGTATCCTTATCTGCCAATTTGCATATTTTGTATTTTAAACTCTACCCATGATCGGTTTTTTTTCCCATCCTGTTTTTATTTAAAGAGTGCAACACCAAACAAATTAAAAAGCACAATAATGAACAAAAACAAAAACAGCACAAGAGCTAAAGAAAAACAGGCAATTTGGGAGAATAAAAAGAATACTTATAATCTTAAGGACAATTTGCAATTTTAAACGTCCATAGGCTTTTGATTCCAAAATCCTTTTGTATGGGCACATACAAAGAGTTACTGTATTAATATGATAATATGTGAATTAAATGATCTTTAACAAAAGGTTTCTTCAGTACTGTTTGCTGTTAATTATTCAGCCAATGCTATGTCCTATTTTTTAAATTTCACTGAATCTAAGAAAGATGTACTTTAGTTAGCCAACAACAAAAAATGAATTACTTTTTTTACATAGACTCATGCCATAAGTTTAGGGGGAAAAATTAACATTGCTAAAATTTGAGGAAATGGTGATTTCTTTTAACCAAAGACATTTTGGAGTTTTTCAAAATCTTTTGCCCAAGGTCATCAGCAGGACAAAACTTTGAGGAGACATCCAACTTAATCATCTGTTATAACTACTCTGTGTTGTTGTTCGGTTGCTAAGTTGTACCCAACTTTTTGTGACCCCCATGGACCATAGCACACCAGGCCCTTCTGTCCTCTACTGTCTCCTGGAGTTTGCTCAAATTCATGTACATTGTGTCAAGGCTGCAACATCGAATGTTATGCTTGACAAAATATATGGATGCAGACATTCACTATTTAATCTGTGTATTACTTTAAGAGCCACTATTAGATAGTATGGGGGGAGGGAGTGAAAGAATGTGCTGAGAACTATTTAGCCATAACAATATCTCAGCACAGCGTCTTCAAAGAATGAAATGTGAGAAGATAGATAGTATGGCGGGAGGGAAAGCTCACACTTTAAACTAATTGGGGAATGTGATTTATGACTTATCACATTGAGGGAGGAGGAAATGCTTAGACACTGTGGGAAGAAGTGGGAGGCTTTAGTTTCTGGCTTGATGTAAGGTTCTGAAGGGAAGAAGCAATTCTAAAGAAATCTGAGACATTTTTGTCCAGAAAACACTTTATTCGTACTGAAGTAATGTTGCATAAATAAAGAGTTTTCTGGACAAAAATGTCTCAGATTTCTTTAGAATTGCTTCTTCCCTTCGGAACCTTACACATTGCATCAATGACACAATGACAGCCAGAATTCTCCAATCTCTAGGAATAGCAATAGCTCACAAACCTACAGCCACACTCCACCAGGAATTATCCAGAATCAAAGACAAGACACAGAAAGATGAAAGAAACAAAGTAATCTACAAAATCAACTGTAATGATGGCAACCAATTCTATGTGGGACAAACATCCCGTCAATTAAAAACCAGGATCCACAAACACCAGCTGGCAGTCAAACACCATAATCCCAAATCCTTAATCTCTACCCACACTGACACCAAACAACACCAGTTCGATTGTACCAACACTAAAATCATCGCCCATGCTACCACTCACCATGCTCATGAGTTCATCAAAGCCTGACACTCCACCAGCAGTTCCATCAACAGAGACATTGACCTAACAAAGAATCTAACAGAAAAACAAAAAAAATCAACTAACAAAAAAATATATATCTTCAAATAGTTAAAAAAATTAAATATTTGGGAATTTATCACCCAAGAAGCTTCTTCAGCTCTGATCTGAGTGGAGTTCCCTCTTTGTGGATTTTGGGCAGTCCATACAGTATACTCTGAAGAAGCTGAAGAAGCTTCTTGGACGAGAAGCGAAACGTCTTCAAAGAAAAACAAGAAAGTCCAGTTGCCTCCTGAAAAAAACACCTTTGGGATCTTTACTCCGTATTAAAATCTGAACCTTGTATCCGTGGTAAAGTAGACTAAGGCTTCGCCACACTCTGGTGAAACACTTCAAAGACTTGTCCACCTTTGAGATGATCAACGCATGTCAGAAGGGTCAGAAAAATATTTCTAAAGAATCTAGTGTGAATTAATGTGGGCAAAAATGATTCCCCAAAGACACCACGAGAGGTTTGCAGTTGAATGGATTTGGATCTGTATCTTTTTAGAGCTAAAACAGCCTTCTACTTGCACACTAACCTTCTAGCCCAGGGGTTCCCAACTTTGGCAACTTTAAGATTTGTGGACTTAACAAAACTTAACAAAATTGAAGGTGAGCATTGATGCTAATTTTATGGAGATAATTGGAGACAGATCAAACTGGATAAGTTCAGACATAACTATGCAAACCTCTTATGTTTTGAAATTAGCCCATCGGTAAGCAAGTTAGGTTAAATCATGATAAGTTGTCTTCTGTAAGAAAGCAATATGATTTTGCACGCTGGCAAGTTAAAATATTTAGGTCCTTGAGCAGTACCCACAGCAGAGAGGAATACTGTATACAGCTTCATGGAAAAATAGGCTGTGATTACTGTCAGGAATTGAAAAATATAAATATAGAAACTGATAAAATTAAACTGGATTGGAGAGATTACCTTCACCTGGTTCTGGATTCCTGAAAAACTTCCAGTTTCTGCTCAGCTTATTAAGGTCTGAGCCAGAAGGCAACGGTTGCAGTTGATAATCTCGTGACAAAAAATAAGGCGTGTGACCAGAATCGTTATTAGTATGCTGTAGTACCGGCAAATGTGCTGAAAGAGATTTATTTCTGGAATTAAACTCTCTGAATAAGCTGCCCAGGGCTTGTGTAGCCCCTTTGCACTCATTTCATGCCTGCCTTTATCTGCCTCGAAATATTTACCTGATAGATCTAAGAAATCCGATTAAAGGTCCCCTCTCGCCAGCATTTCATTCTGCACACTTACTTCTTTTTCTCTTCAATCTCTCTACCTGTCCCTTTGGTTTATTTATTTATTTTTGCATAGCCTCTTTTTAGAGAAAAGCAGATCTTTACAGAAAGAGTGAAAAGCCATTCCTTGGATTATTTTGGCAGGCCTCTAGAGCCTAGAATAGCTGGTAAGGAAGCGTTTCCACCTGTGGTGCCTGCACAAAGTACAACACGGTTGGCTGAGTGGATTTTGTGGATCTGGACAAAGCAAAGGTGTAAGAAAACACCAGCAGAGTTGAGAATACCCGTTATAGCTCCTGTCCAAGAATCATTCCCTCTAACATCAATCAATCAGATTTTTTAAAATTTACGGTGTACATTATATGACATCGTTGTGTAGGATATCAATGTGTATTTTATACTTTTTTATTTACTTGGCTGCCGTCTATATTTTTTACAAATAACTCAAGGGGATGAACATATCCAACACACCTTCCTCCTCCTCCTCCTCCTCCTCCTCATTTCCCCATCACAACAATCCTGTGAGGTGGGTTGGGTTGAGAGAGAGGAAGGGAGTGGCCTAAATTTACCCAGCTAGTTTTTATGCTTCAAGCGGGACTAGAACTCACCATCTCCTGGTGATTGGCTCAAATGCACCCAACTGGCTTTCATATCTCCGGTGGGACCTCAATTCACAGTCTCTAGCTTGGAGCCTTTATCATTAGACTAAACTGGCTCTCAAACTGGTATATGGTATCAATGGTATATAGTGTATGTTATACTGATATATAGAATAGAATAGAATAGAATAGAATAGAATAGAATAGAATAGAATAGAATAGAATAGAATAGAATATGGAGTGGAGTGGAGTGGAGTGGAGTGGAGTGGAGTGGAGTGGAGTGGAGTAGAGTAGAGTATAGAGTAGAGTAGAGTAGAGTAGAGTAGAGTAGAGTAGAGTAGAGGAATAGAATAGAATAGAATAGAATAGAATAGAATAGAATAGAATAGAATAGAATAGAATAGAATAGAATAGAATAGAATAGACAGTTGGAAGGGACCTTGGAGGTCTTCTAGTCCAACCCCCTGCTCAGGCAGGAAACCCTATACCATTTCAGACAAATGGTTGTCCAATCTCTTCTTAAAAACTCCCAGTGTTGAAGCATTCACCAATTCTGGAAGCAGGTTGTTCCACTGATTAATTGTTCTAACTGTCAGGAAATAATCAATGGATATGATGCGATAAATGTGGTGTGACGTGATATGAATACCAACTGATCTCATCTGTTTCAAAGAAAGATGGTATCAAGATGATGTAGTCTTCCAATATTTGAGGGGCTCAGTCACAGAGAAGAGGGGGTTCAACCTATTTACCAAGGCAGGATAAGAAGTAACCGATGGGAACTTCTCAAAGAAAGACCCAAAAGAGAATTAAAGAGAAATTTTCTGACAGTGAGAACAAGTGATCAGGGGAATGGCTTATGGGTGTGGGTGTTCCATCACTGGAGGTTTTTAAGAAGAGATTGGACAACCATTTATCCGGAACGGTATTGGATTCTTTCCAACTCTGTTTTATTCTGTATTCTATTCTGCATTACTTCATTTTTAAAAAGATGAATTAACGAATTACCTTCATGCCAAACTTCCATGACTTATTGTCCTCCCCTTGTGAAACTTCAACCCATCAAGGGATCTATCACATCTGGAGGAATATGGACGAGTGGGGAAGATACCAAATGACTGTAATTCCAATCCAATCATTTAAATCTCTATCCCCACTCAGCTCCTCATTAAGAGTAACAGGGCATCCAACTCATTTTCCAAAGTTATCTAAGTAATATTAATCATTGATTAATATGATTGGCATTTCTCAATTGCTGGTGCTGATAGGTCAATAAAATAAATCACAAATATGATGTTCCTGAAGCTGCAATCAAGTTTCTTTCAAAGAATTTTAAAAAAACAGTTAGAACAATTGACCAGTGGAACAACCTGCCTTCAGAAGCGGTGAATGCTCCAACACTGGAAGTTTTTAAGAAGAGACTAGACAACCATTTGTCTGAAATGGTATAGGGCAGGGGTAGGCAACATCGGCTCTTTTATGACTCATGGACTTCAACTCCCAGAATTCCTGAGCCAGCCATGCTGAGGGAAAAGGGAGAGGTTTCCAAGCTGAGCCAAGCTGGCTCAGGAATTCTGGGAGTTGAAGTCCACGAGTCATAAAAGAGCCAAGGTTGCCTACCCCTGGTATAGCGTTTCCTGCCTGAGCATGGGGTTGGACTAGATGACCTCCAAGGTCCCTTCCAACTTTATTATTATTATGGATCATCGCACAGTCAGCCAGATGTTCAGACTGGATTTGGCATTTTGTCTACCTATCGAGTCCTTACCAAGGACCTGGGATAGGCAGATGTGGATGTTTGATGGTATTACAGATATCGTCGCAGGATGGAAGCAGTTCCTAGTAAGGCCGCCTTTTGCAATTGACTAATGGCGAATTTGTCAATGCCGATGATGGTGTTCAAGTGGTGCTCCAGTTGTTTTAGGATTGCACCTAAGGCGCCTATTACTATTGGTACTACCCTTGCTTGCCTTTGCCACAGTCTTTCTATTTCTATTTGTAGGTCTTTGTATTTTGTTATCTTCTCCAGTTCTTTCTCGTCTATTCTGCTATCTCCAGGCACTGCCACGTCCACTATCCAGACTTTTTTGTCTTTCTTATTGACAATTGTTAAGTCCGGGGTGTTATGTTGCAGGTGCTTGTCTGTTTGAATTCTGAAGTCCCAGAGCAGTTTAACTTTATCATTTTCTATGACTTTCTCTATTTTATGATCCCACCAGTTCTTTCTTACAGGCAAATGATATTTCTTGCAGATTATTATTATTATTATTATTATTATTATTATTATTATTATTATTATTATTATTATTATTATTATTATTATTATTATTATTATTATTATTATTATTATTATTGTTATTGTTATTGTTGTTGTTGTTGTTGTTGTTGTTGTTGTTGTTGTTGTTGTTGTTGTTGTTGTTGTTGTTGTTGTTGTTAATTGAGTTGAACATCCTGCAAAGGAACTCCCTAATGCAAATCAATCTTATCTTTAATATCTTCAGTCAACTTTTTTAATATATAGTTTTTGGCATTAAGACATGAGAAAGATCAGAATGTCAAATGAACTAGTGTCCAAGGATGCTGTATCTCTCAGCTGTAACGATTCCCAAAGGACAAATGTAGAAGAATCTCTGGGAATCTGTTTATAGAGACAACAATTCTACTTGTAAGGAATGATTTTTAGGGCTTACTAAGTTGTTTTACGAAGCACAATCTGGAAAACAAATGCCATATCATGTTTGTTATGAAAAGACACCCACCGTGAGGAAAGAAAATGAGGGATAAATGAAGGATTCGATCTTCCTGGAGGAAAAAAAGAAGCAGCTTAATTATGAGATAAAATATCAAATTAAGTCAAAGAAAATAAGCAGTGCATCTTTTATACACCCATTTATTCACGACAATTGGTCATAATCTTCAATGCGGAAACCTGTTTATCGTTCATGTAACTTTGTTAAGGTACCAGATGGTTCCCTGCAAATAAATGAATCATCATTATATACTCCAGGGAAATCCAACCCTTGAGATATGGTGTGTGCACATTTAGAGTTGAGAGAGGAATGGGGGAAAAAAAAAATCTGCCATGGATTTCTATGGAAACCAGTTGGCACAGCTCAGCAAAAACATGAACGTGGTCTGCCTCTCCCGTGCACAGTCCAAACTCCGCACAAGACAATCAGTCTTTGCAGAAGACAAATGCATATTCAGGAAAAAATACTTTCGAAGAATGCATTTTAAGAGTAATTATGTTAAGTCCTCTTCCTCCCACCCACAGCTCAAAGAGTTAGAGAAGGAGAGACTAGATTAAAAAAAAAAATCAAGCCAAACATATTATATTTAAAAAGACATCATCATGCATCTTTGAGAAGCCTTAGTAGATTAGGAAAATTTGCAAAATATAGACAGGTGTAGAATAGAATAGAATAGAATAGAATAGAATAGAATAGAGTAGAGTAGAGTAGAGTAGAGTAGAGTAGAGTAGAGTAGAGTAGAGTAGAGTAGAGTAGAGTAGAGTAGAGTAGAGTAGAGTAGGAGTTGGAAGAGACTTGGGAGTCTTCTAGTCCAACCCCCTGCTCAGACAAATGGTTGTCCAATCTCTTCTTAAAAACTTCCAGTGTTGGAGCACTCACAACTTCTGGAGGCAGATTGTTCCACTGATTAATTGTTCTCACTGTCAGGAAATTTCTCCTTAGTTCTAGGTTGCTTCTCTCTTTGGTTAGTTTCCATCCGTTGCTTCTTGTCCTGCCTTCAGGTGACTTTGGAGAATAGCTTGACTGCCTCTTCTTTGTGGCAGCCCCTGAGATATTGGAATGTTATCATGTCACCCCTAGTCCTTCTTTTCATTAAACTAGACATACCCAATTCCATCAACCGTCTTCATATGTTTTAGCCTCCAGTCCCCTGATCATCTTTATTGCTCTTCTCTGCACTCTTTCCAGAGTCTCTTTTAGAGTCTCAACATCTTTGTTAATAATCTGCTTGAAAAAGCTAACAAGCTGGAATGATACCTTAGTAAGAGATGCATCTTGGTGAAGTTGCTTGTTGACCCAGGTGATTTCAGGCATTTTTTACAGGTGAGGTTAAGAAAGGGGGGTACCCTTGAATCTTGAAAATAATGTCTGATATACTGTATATCTGAGGCTCCCTATTTCCACGATTAGACATAATGCAGTCAGAGGCATTCATGGGAGATCAAAATGTGCAGGATGATGGGCGTAGCAATCTGCATCTTGTACATGCAGATTTTGATCCTCATGAATGTCCCTACATGCATTATACACTTGTTGAATGTAGAATCAGGACTCACATGTTTCCTCTCCTTGGCTAATACTGTCAAGCTTAACTAGAAGTGCGTCTCTACCAGAAGGCAATTTTACTAGCTTGTCGGTGGTTGTCTATGGAGATTCTCCTTCATCCAGGTCATGGTTTGCCCCAAAGATGCTTTTTCAAAAGGCAACTGGACTTTGTTTTTCCTTGAAGGCGTTTTGCTTCTCATCCAAGAAGCTTCTTCAGTTCTGAAGAACCATCCAGAACTTCTTCAGAACTTTGGAACTGAAGAAGCTTCTTGGGTGAGAAGCAAAACGTCTTCAAGGAAAACCAAAATTCAGCACTTTTGGATTGTCAGTGGTTGAGTTCAAGATGGGTTCTTGAGAGACATAACTTGGAACAAAAGGGACATGTGGAGCTGATGTGGGAAACAAAGGAAGTTGCTGCCATGCTTTATGTCAAAGCAAGAACATCCGATTAATTTCTGAGAAGCAGCCTTCTTCCTTTTGGCAACTTGTTGTGTGTCTCTGTGTGTGTGTGAAATGGACTGCCCAATCTGCAAATCCTCACGGCTTCAGTATGAAACAGCGAAATATTAAATCAGATCTTTGATAAGATGCCATAAAGAACCAGTATTGTAATGAAAAGGAACATTTGCTCGTATTACATCTGCCACTATATATTACATCAACCCAGCTACAGGAAGGTGTGTTAGGATGACATTAGTAGCCGGCTGATTTAATTTCAGTTTTTTTTTAAAAAAAGGAGGATATGCAATTTTAATTCCATTTATTTTGGCTGGTGCCAATTTCAACTTGAAAATGTGGGAGAGAGAGAGAGGGAAAAAAAAGCTGGGGCAAATGAGGTGGCCCTACTGAATATTGATAAGCCGTTTTTTTAATTTATTAAGGTTATAGAGAGGTGCTGGTACGTGGTCTGCATCCCGGGAAGGAGCCTCAAGAGAACTGGTGATGCACGCCACATGCAAAGAGGTACAAAATAGCCAATTCAGCAGCTGGGAAGTGAAAATGGAAACTCATGTTTAATAACCAAATGTGGCAATTCCATGTCCCACTTGACTCCTTCAGGATTATTACAGATGCAACAACCTGGCCCAGGGGGTCACTTACAGTGGCCCTGCGTCCTTTATTATAAAAGGACAGTCCTTGATTTCAGGAAGCTGTCCTTTCAATTTATTTATGTTTCAAAAGCTCACTTCTGTCCTTTATTTTGGACACTAAACATTTCCTGTGCAAAAAGTACCATTTATTGCACAGTCTTTCACATGCAGGATGCTTAATTGCCTTTTTCAAAAGGAATTTACGTCTACGGTTTGATTTTATCTATTTTAATTAGAAGAGGCATCTTTGTAGAGTTTTTTTTTCCTTCGGTTTGCTTTTGAATTTTCCTTCCGAAAGAAAAGTTATAAACATAAACAATATGTTGGGGTTTTTTTTTTTCATTCGTAGGAATGAATCCAGAATAATCCCCAGATACTACTTTCAGCTCTCAATACACCATATTTAATATTAATTCCCAGTTAAGTCTTTGTAAGTCACAACAGAGTTCGCTAAAGGTAATTCCTTCCTTCCTTCCTTCCTTCCTTCCTTCCTTCCTTCCTTCCTTCCTTCCTTCCTTCCTTCCTTCCTTCCTGCCTCTCTCTTTTCTTTCTTTCTTTCTTTCTCTTTTCTTTCTTTCTTTCTTTCTTTCTTTCTTCTTTCCTTCCTTCCTTCCTTCCTTCCTTCCTTCCTTCCTTCCTTTCTTTCTTTCTTTCTTTCTTCCTTCCTTCCTTCCTTCCTTCCTTCCTTTCTTCCTCTCTCTCTTTTCTTTCTTTCTTTCTTTCTTTCTTTCTTTCTTTCTTTCTTTCTTTCTTTCTTTCTTTCTTTCTTTCTTTCTTTCTTTCTTTCTTTCTTTCTTTCTTTCTTTCTTTCCAAATTGCCAGACAGCTGACAATACACACATTCCCAATATTTGAAATGCAGAATAAAACAAATATTTAAAACGCAGAATAAAACCCAAAAATTAAAAAAAAAAGCAAAACAGCGTGAACAATGCAAAGGTGTGGGCAACAGATGAAGAGAAAACGAAAATCCAAGCAGCTCCTTAGGTATAATGCTCAGAACATGCAAACTACTGCACAGAAAATAATAAGAAAACGATGACATATTTTCCTGGCAATGGAACGTAACCAAGTTGGTGACAGAGATACTTTGCTGGAAAGACGCTAGCAGTTGAGGGTTTCCACTGAGCAAACACAATATTGGTTATTTGTTATTGAACAAAAGAGGCTTTATAATATTGCTTCATATTTTTGCGTGTCTCTGAAATGTTAAGTGTGCTTGAGCCTTCTGGGTCTCTCAGCTACTAAATACATCGCATTAACAAATGCCCCGTGATGGCTCTTATTGTTTTGGTAGCAAGTGAAGTTCTGCCAAGTTAAAAGTTAAAAAAAAAACGAAGTCTCATAAGTACCAATTATATAAAGTAAGGTTTCTGTTTGCGGCCTCCGGTTCTCTGTGATTGTTTAGTGTGCTAAAAAATATGAGTGCGATTTCCTCACCCATTCAGAATTGAGGGACATACAAGCCCCAAATAGGAACATCCCAGTTAAAGGAAAAACCCAAACTCCAGCTAAAAACCTCAACTACTTTGTGGATCTCAATTTCCCTCAGAAGTTCAAAGACAGACCTCCATCACTGAAAAGTTATTCATCCATAACTGAAAAGTTATGTCTGTAATCATGCTTCCTCTGTTAAGATATGCAATCTTAACGATTAAGATACGCAGTCCTGCTTTCCCCATTAAGATATATTAAGATATACAAAGATTTTAAAATTAAGAAGATAGGGTATCTGGGTGGATTTTTAAAGAACAAATCCAAAGCTGAAATTAGGTTAAACAAGTTTATAACTATATTCTCCACCTACCCATTAGAGCAGGGGTCCCCAACCTCCGGGCTGCGGACCAGTACCTGGCCGCGGCATGCCAGCAACCGGTCTGCATAAACAAGCAAAGCCCCATCTGCGGGATGCAGGCAGCACATGTACCCTCCGGTCCGTGGGAAAACCTCTCTCCACGGAACCGGTCCCTGGAGCCCAAAAAGTTGGGGACCTCTGCGTTAGAGGGATGGATAGGATGAGATGAGATATATGGTGTTCCCATCGAAGTTTGGTGCCCAACTTGTTTGTTTTCTAGATAGTTGAGGTATTAAGATTTTTAAAACATTATCAGAATGAGTTGGTCAGCAAGGTTAGGGGACAAATGTCATGGTTCCAACAGATGAAACTCTTCAAAGAACTTCGAGGCATTGTTTACCTTAAAGCATCTTTATTCGAGTAGCATAGCATCGGCACGTACATAGGCCAAGCCAAAATCTGAATTCCCCTCCCCTGAGCACATAGTATCAAGCACAATTCCCTCCTCTAATTAACAGTCATAAATCACATTCTCCAATTAGTTTGAAATGCAGGCTTTCCCTCCAGTTCTCCATCCCGCCATTTCTTATCATCTCTTATTTCAAAAAACCTTGGTTCTCACACTAGTTACAGTATTGTTGTGTCTAATTAACTCCCATACACATTCCTCCTCCTCCTCCCCCGCAGTATCATCTAATTCTAACTCTAATTCTAAGAGTAAAACATAAGAAGGAAAATGGCTGCATCTCCATATGTTGTCAAAGCAAGAACATCCGATGTTAGCAGCGTTGACAACAAATACAGTACGATGACAGGTTTTATCACTGAGCTATAGCTTTTGAAAGCTTAAGAGATGTCTCCGTACATACACATGGACAAATGTAATGGATTTTTTGCAAGTTCAGAAGGTCTACATAGATACAGATCTTTTCAACTCTCAAGTCAGTGCTAGATGATGAAGTTAGCTACTTTAGGTAATAAAATATCTGCAAGAAAATGACCAAGCTCAGAGAGCACAAAGGATCTCTAATATCATGAGTACACTGTTGATGTTTCCTAGTTTGGGTAATGAAACGTCTGCAAGAAAACCACCAAGCTCAGAGAGCACCAAGGATCCTTCATGTCTTGACTCCAGGAGAGAGGGAAAATATCTAAAGAGATAGGAGTGTAAGAGAGTTCCTTGTCCACACAACTCAAGAAAAAATGTTGCAATACTGACTTTCCAACTTTTTCTCTGAATATGTCCCCAGGACTTACAGTACGATGAGAATGGTGTGTCAGAGCATAATCCTGAACAGGCATCACACATGGAGCTAGATTTATGCACTTCAGATCATTATTCATAATATAGATTCAGCGTTCATGGAGGCATAGAAATGAGATGCGAACTCGCGCTTCACCCCCGATATCATAATGTATTGCAGAGAGAATTGTGTCTGGAGTTCAGAAAGAGCCTTTCGACAATTGATGGATGGGACGAACAAATGGCTTGAAGGCCTTAATGAGTTTAGAAGCAAGGGAAATGCACTCACTTAAAAGTTATGAACCCTCCTGTAGAATCCCAAAAGCAGAGAATACACTGTGAACATTTTCCATGGAAAAAGATCTGCAGTAATTAATGCAGCATCACAATAAACAAATCGAGGCATCAGATCACATTTACATTTGATGCTATTCAGGCCTGCTGTTGGAATTCATTGCTGGAATGTATTTCTATGCAACAACTACAGTAGTATTCAGCCAGTAGATGGCAGTGTTTACAAGTTTGGATCTATGGTATATAGTACTCTATGCTCTTTTGTTCTAAGTAGAGTTTCCTGTTTCCTGTTACAGTTTAAACAGTTGAGCAGTAAAGCACATGGTGACTGTACTTTTGTTTGCTCTGTGGTGCTATATATCAACAGAATTTCTAACATCTGCTCTGCGATAATTATTAATCTGTTAATGAGGATTGGTCCTAGAGCATTTAAGGAAGATTGGCAGAGGTCATTAAACTAGGTTCCATAGAATGAATATTCTAAGGAAAAAGAGAATAGTGTTGACCTTTAGGGAAGTCATGATTATTTTTGAAGGCATCTACTGTAATTGTTTTAGATGACTCCACACACAATGCAATTTACAGGAGAAAATATGAGACTTGGCATGAAAATGTTCTGTAAGACTTTATTAGAAATTCCTCTCCAACCCACAAGCTTGGAAATGGTTCTCCTTTCATACCAGTGTGATAATCAAATGATATTAGGTCCAGAATCAATGAAACTTGGGAAATATATATTTCTGATGCTCATTAAAAAAAAAGTTTTAGATGAGCTTAACTTTTGGTTGATGCAGCCATGTGGGAATTGTATACAAATGCCATTTTTGGAGACTCTCCACTATAAATTCAGTATAAAATGCCTTATAAAATGGCATTTCAGAATTGTAGTTAAGGCTTTGGGGGATGACTATTGCTAGCCATTGTTGATTTTTGATCAGATAGAAAAAATAAAAAACAAGAAATGCAGACTTTCTGGAGAGATCAGAAAGTGACAGCTAGCATGCATTATTATTATTATTATTATTATTATTATTATTATTATTATTATTATTATTATTATTATTATTATTATTATTATTATTATTATTATTATTATTATTATTATTATTATTATTATTTTATTTTTATTTTTTTTTTAAAAAAAAAGCTTTATGAAGTATATAACAAACATAGCAAATAAAGCATTTTCTAGGAGATTCAAAATATGATACAATCAGATTTTTTTTTTAAAAAAAAATATTTATTTGGTGCAGGCTTGCTAGTGCAAATGGGAACCATTTTTTTCTAAAATCAAAACGCTTTGAAAAATCACATCCGAGGAAGAATGAAGCTGCCCTGATTTGACAACATAAACACCTTATAAAAGTTCCAACGTCATATCCTGAACAAAGAAATCACAACAATTCTACGTGTACTGTAACCCTTTCAAATGAGCAACCAGATACATTATCTACATAAATAAATAACTATATGTAGGCGATGACCAGGAGGAGCCTGAGGAACAGGGTCAAATGCATCATTAGTCTGGAATCTCTATGTCGCTGTAAGAGATCTAAGTCCACCCTCCCCCTTGAAGTCTGTTAATGCAATTCACCTTAACTGTATTATTATTATTATTATTATTTTTATTATTATTTTTATTTTTATTTTTATTTTTATTTTTATTTTTATTTTTATTTTTATTTTTATTTTTATTTTTATTTTTATTTTTATTTTTATTTTTATTTTTATTTTTATTTTTATTTTTATTTTTATTTTTATTTATTTTTATTTTTATTTTTATTTTTATTTTTATTTTTATTTTTATTTTTATTTTTATTTTTATTTTTATTTTATCTTATTATTATTATTTTATTATTATTATTATTATTATTATTAGTATTAGTATTAGTATTAGTATTAGTATTAGTATTAGTATTAGTATTTTATTATTAGTATTTTATTAGTAGTATTATTATTATTACAGTTAAGGTGAGTCACAAATGTGCAGCTACATAGATTCAATAAATAAATTAATAGATCAATAAATACTTTGAGGATACCTATGAAAAAAATATATATAATGGCTAGTTTGAAGGAGAAATGAATAACTTTCTTCATGCACCTGAAATCTTGAGAGGAATTTTACAATAACTTCTTTTCATATTCTACCAGAACATTTAAAAAAAAACAAAAACCTATGCACAGAAGCAAATTAATTTTGCTTCAAGCTTCCATCAAGATTTTTTTTCCCCCCATTTCACTTCAGTTCATCTGCCTTCTGGGTTCCACCTCCTAGCCCCAAAGTACAGAAAATAATATTCAGGATGAATTCTGTGTCTAAATGAAAACTCGTATTCCAGCTCTCTCATTGGGTCTATAAATACAATTCAAGCTAATATACCTGAGATTTCCTAAAGGCATTTTTCAGACTATTTTCCCGAGACCCAAGTACTTTTCTAGATAAAACTCAATCTGTGATACCTTTATCCGTATGAAATAAAAGTGAAATTGTGCCGTAATTGAAAACTGTGGGAAGGGAAGAACTTACATTAAATTGTACTGGATTTCAGATCAATCTGGCTAGTACACCTATGGACAGAATAAAACATATATATATATATATATATATTTAAAAAAAATACTTTTGCAGAAGTGTGGACTTAGACTGATGAATTTTAAGTAAAATACCGTTCTGTTTTAGAAAGGCTTCTTTCATTTTCTAGTATAATTTAAGCTACCTGAATATGTTGTGACATTCCCTAAAACTAATGGGACATTGGAATCAGCAAATTGAGGAGAATGATATTGCATTATTTATTTTTTTTGGCATTAAGCAAAAGTATTCTTGTTCTCGAAATGTTGCTTTATTACCGCTACATATTCTTAGTAAAACTTATATTGACAGAATGGATGTGGATTACAGGGCTGTGCAATTTTCAGAAATACTTTAGAGAAGGTGTGAAATGCAGTGGGGACTGAATATAGAGTCTATCTGCAACTCTTTAAAGCAGACGTGTCTTTTCATAACCAAACCGCTGACAGGTTCCGTACCTCTTAATCGAGGTGTCAGGGGTGTGAAGCATCAGGATCAGGATATTACCAGTTCAGAAGTTTTATTGCCCAAGTCTACACACAAGAATCTGATCAGCACTAAATTTCAGCACTAAATTGGTGCTAGATTAGTTAACAAATATTTGGGGGGGGGCTGGATTTGGAGCATTTGTGGACATGTAATGATCCTGGGCTGAGTCCTCTCTTGACTCCACCCCAGACTCTGTCTGTTTTTCTCCTACAGCCAGAGTAAATTTTCCGAAGAATTATTTGTTGTTGTTAGTTGCGATGTCATGTCCGACCCATCGTGACCCCACGGACAACGTTCCTCCAGGCCTTCCTGTCCTCTACCATCTTCTGGAGTCCATTTAAGCTCACGCCTACTGCTTCAGTGACTCCATCCAGCCACCTCATTCTCTGTCGTCCCCTTCTTCTCTTGCCCTCAATCTTTCCCAGCATTAGGCTCTTCTCCGGTGAGTCCTTCCTTCTCATTAGGTGGGCAAAGTACTTGAGTTTCAACTTCAGGATCTGACCTTCTAAAGAGCAGTCGGGGTTGATCTCCTCTAGGACTGATCGGTTTGATTGCCTTGCAGTCCAGAGGACTCGCAGGAGTCTTAATAATAATAATAAAGTTGGAAGGGACCTTGGAAGTCATCTAGTCCAGCCCCCTGCTCAGGCAGGAAACCCTATACCATTTCAGACAAATGGCTGTCCAGTCTCTTCTTAAAAACTTCCAGTGTTGGAGCATTCACCGCTTCTGGAGGCAGGTTGTTCCACTGGTTAATTGTTCTAACTGTCAGGAAGTTTCTCCTTAGTTCTAGGTTGCTTCTCTCCTTGATTAGTTTCCATCCATTGCTTCTTGTCCTGCCTTCAGGCACCTTGGAAAATAGCTTCACTCCCTCTTCTTTGTGGCAGCCCCTCTTCTTCTGCAGGACCATAGTTCAAAGCCTCAATTCTTTGGCGCTCAGCCTTTCTTACGGTCCAACTTTCACAGCCACACCTTGCAACTGGGAAAACCATGGCTTTGACTATACGTACTTTTGTTGGCAAGGTGATGTCTCTGCTTTTTAGTATGCTGTCTAGATTTGCCATAGCTTTTAAGAATTACTTAGTCCTATAATTAAAAGTCTATAGGCCTGTGCGTTCTTCAGTTTTTGCTAAAAGTGGTAGGAATACATGCAGAGTCCAATGTAGAAGAAAATGAGGGATGTTTCCCCCCCCCCTCTAGATACCTCTAGTAAAAAAAAAAGTGAGTTGCATTTTGAAACTCATGTAATCACCAGGAATTGGGCTAAATTCATGGAAGGTTTTATCTTTCAATGGCGACGGACTACTATAATTTCAATTTGCACAAGGGATAATTTTCCTTTTTCTCAACAGCCTAATAAAAATCAAATTAAGGATTAAAGCTCCTAGAAGTCTTCATATGCAGAAAATGAAATACGAATCCGTGTCTCTTTTGCCAGCTCCTTCTGCCCTGCCTTTATTGGCAGGCTGGGGC
This sequence comes from Azemiops feae, assembly GCA_023970755.1. NCBI lineage: Eukaryota > Metazoa > Chordata > Lepidosauria > Squamata > Viperidae > Azemiops > Azemiops feae. The sequence goes on along the minus strand of JALGBA010004151.1, from coordinate 419,665 downwards.
TCCTTAAAAAAAATGGGACCTTTCAAATAATCCACACTTGAGTTTTAAAGCTCCCCAAAAGTGCAATCCTTTTTTCTATAGTTGGAGGTTATTTTTTTTCCTCCTGTTTTCTTATTACTGTCATTATTGCGTATCATCTGTGTAGGAGTAGCTTTATATAGCAGAAAATGTATGCTGAGAGAAATAAAAATAATACTGATCTTCACAGAAGTCCTTCTGGACACGGATCCTTCTCTTAAATAATGAAAAAAAAAAAAAAGGAAATTACATAAAGTCTAAAAAAAAAAGATCTAGCTGTCCCCTAAAGTCATATGGAGCTTAGCATCAGGTGCATCCAAGGGACAAACATGCGTGTGTGATGATACCGTCATGCAAAGGCTATGCTGCATATTTGTCAGACACCATGATGCCCGTAGGTCATGGCAGTGTTGACGTGATGTCAACATTATCATGTCAATGTCATCATGGCTTGATAATGAGCCCACAGCCTAGCACGGTATGGCTTCATTTGTATGTTTATACCCATCTTTTTTTATATCTATAAAGGTTTTTATTGGGTTTTATAGGGTTGGGGAAGGGATAGGACCAGGATAGGGATTAAGGTTCAGGGTGGGGATAGGATTGGGATTGGGGTTGGGACAGGATTGGGAAAAACATTGGGGTTGCCCCCCCAATAACATTTTCAAGCTTTAGCAAACAGACTATTGTCCGGGTACATATGCTCAGTTAACACTAATTAATACAATAGTAAATAGCTGTAGTGAATATGATAAACAATAATCCTAAACAATATCAATTGGTCAATACATATCATTCTTCTTGCTGATATATATTCAAAATAACATATCACATTCATTACCCATCTTGATAGGCCTCTGACGTTTTCTTGCTTGCATTGCTTTCTTGCTAAGACTGATAGTGACTGATAGTCACCGAGTTGGCATCATGCCTAAGTCAGGATTAGAACTCATGGTGTCTTTGTTTCCAGCGTATTTTAACCGCTGAAATCAAGCTGGTTTTCCATATTTTCTGTGACCAGAAGAGAAAAAGAAAGATATTTGACCATCTGTGGTGGAATGTAGTCTGGATTCCCAGGAAGGAGGGGTTGCATCCCAGAGGAGCAAGAGACAACTCCGTTCAGATAGTTTGTGTGAGAGAAAGAGGGTGAGTACAGCTCCTCCCTAATAGTTTCCAGAGTATATGCTTTATGGAGGCGATAGTTGGCTTTAGTTTGGCAAGATTCCGTCCATAGGCGAGGAACAATATGGAACTCTTCTTGGTAGAATCACAGCCTTGGTTTTGGGAGACTGACGTCCTCAAGTTTAACCAATTAGAGGAACTTCTTATGGAAAATATTCGTCAACTCTTTGTAATTTCCTCTTCAGCTCTACCTAGAATCAAAGAGGAAAATATAAGGAGTTGAAGAACATTTTTGATAAGCTAAAGTCAGTCATTCACTATCTCCAGATATCTCCATCTCCAGTTGAGAAGCTGCAGTGAGACAAGACATTCAGTTAGATGTTCTCCTTGCTTTGAGAACATCAGGCAGTGAGGGATTTCTACTACAATTAGCTGCTTATATGCTTCTTTTCTACTATGCATCATTGCTGACGAGCTCTTCAAACATTTTTTTTCTCCTACCTCCTGAGATTATTGGTGACATGTGCCAAACCGCAATCTGTATTTAGATTTTATCGCTCGCGTTTATGTGGTGACAGCTTCATCTGTCATTATTAACATGGGGCAACGCACCAAAATTCAAATTCAGCTTCTTTGGCGCTACAAAAAAAAAATAGTTCTGCATTTTTAATTTGGATAGACTTGTGTTGTTGTTGTTGTTGCTGTTGTTGTTGGGTTCTCTTTGTTTTGTTTTGTTTTTGCTTACCTAGAAGATCTTTTACAATATCCTCCCTGCTCAATCCTTCATTACTTAAACAAACATCTAATTAAATCTTCCAGAGTGTAAGGCATCTGTTAACAAACATTAATGAATATTTGAAAACTGACAGTTTTCGTGCAGCTTGACAAATTATTCTACTGAGTTTCTTTACAAAGTAATAACTATATATAGCAAGTCGCCGTGATTTCATTTTCTCAGCAGAAAGCTGAACCTGCCTGGGATCAGAATATAAGTGAGATGAACAGAACACGGAATAGAATAGAATAGAATAGAATAGAATAGAATAGAATAGAATAGAATAGAATAGAATAGAATAGAATAGAATAGAATAGAATAGAATAGAATAGAATATGGAATGAAATAGAATAGAATATGGAATGAAATAGAATAGAATAGAATAGAATAGAATAGAATAGAATAGAATAGAATAGAATAGAATAGAATAGAATAGAATAGAATAGAATAGAATAGAATAGAAAATATGGAATGGAATGGAATGGAATGGAATGGAATGGAATGGAATGGAATGGAATAGAAAATATGGAATGGAATGGAATGGAATAGAATAGAATAGAATAGAATAGAATAGAATAGAATAGAATAGAATAGAATAGAATAGAATAGAATAGAATAGAATAGAATAGAATAGAATAGAATATGGAATGAAAGAATAGAATAGAATAGAATAGAATAGAATAGAATAGAATAGAATAGAATAGAATAGAATAGAATAGAATAGAATAGAATAGAATAGAATAGAATAGAATAGAATATAGAGTAGAGTAGAGTAGAGTAGAGTAGAGTAGAGTAGAGTAGAGTAGAGTAGAGTAGAGTAGAGTAGAGTAGAATAGAATAGAATAGAATAGAATAGAATAGAATAGAATAGAATAGAATAGAATAGAATAGAATAGAATAGAATAGAAAATATGGAATAGAATAGAAGCAGTTCCATTGGGATGTTTTTGATCATCCCCCCCATAGCCCAGATTTGGCGCCGAGCGACGACTACTAAGGAATTTCAAACCTTGTAAGATGTTATGACAAGGGCCTCAATTTGAATGGCGATTATGTCAAAAAGTAATGTAATGTTGCAGTTTTCTAATGTGTATAATAAAAGTTCTGTACCTGCGAGTGCCTGTCACGGATAACCAAATGGAGGTTTATTTCCGAATTGCCCTCGTATTAAAGAACAATATATATATATATTATAAATATCAATAATATCAATATAAATGTAAATGTACCTTCCTTATCTCATTAAGTCAATTACAAAACAAACTACGTTTCATTTAGAGTTTAGTGAAAATAAAACTGTAATTGTTTCCTATCCAGGTTCTTGGGTGCCCTGAAATTTATCCAAGGGGACCATCAAGCCTAGGTTAGGAACCCCTGCATTAATTCCTTGTCTTTCTATAGTTTTTTTTTTTCTAGCTGTAGTGCCTTAAGCAGCCTTCTTTGCTAGAAAGGAGAAACATGAATTTAGTGGCTCAGTTTATGGTGGCGAAATGTCAGCCTGCTGATCCAGGTAGTGTCCAAGCAGATTCAGTATCAGACTTGAACGAAGAAGCCCACTCCCCTTTTAATCATCTGGATGACCTTGAGGTGATCACTTCTTCTTAGAATAACCCCGGGCTGTTGTGAGCAGGGACCAGAGCAATAAATCCAGTGACTGGTCTAATTAGGCTTTGAAAGAAAAGCTGAAGTCATCAAAGCATGGTTTATGTCAGAAGACCAAATTGATGGCAGCGAGGCAAAAGGTTCAAAAGTTGAGAGTGATTATTTGAGCCTTGTCTTTCTCCTCCTCTGTTCGTTCTCTGCCGAAAGAATGACAATGAATTTGGCTAAGGTGGCAATTAAAAAATAGATCCACTGGACTTTGGTAATCTTGCTATGGAAAGTAGAATTCAGAAGTGAATTGCAGCCATTCAATCTGGGCATTTAGACAGAGCCCTAATATGGAATTGGCCTGTTTTAGGGGTGGGATGAGCAGCAATATAAACTGAATGAATGAATTAATTAATTAATTAATTAATTCATTCATTCATTCATTCATTCAGTTTATATTGCTGCTCATCCCACCCCTAAAACAGGCCAATTCCATATTAGGGCTCTGTCTAAATGCCCAGATTGAATTAATTAATACGTAAATAAATAAAATCAAGTCAAGTTGACTTGATTCAACAAGTCAACTTCATTTTTCAAATTGATTCAATTCAACAAATAGTCTTTTCAGTGGTGTGTAAATAGATATTTATAAGGTCCTTGAAGCTCTCTAAGGACACTGATGATGTTACTAGCTTGGTGATGAAACGTCTGCAAGAAAACAATCAAGCTCAGAGAGCATCAAAGACCCCACAGTTCAAGCCCTGGGTTATAAATATTCTCTTCTATCTGCATAGATATTAGCCTGTGGCCTAAAGGCTAATACAGCTGCCTAACATGCAAGCTGCCCAGGTTCGAATCCCAGAAGGGAAAGACTAGCTGATGAGAGCTAAAGAGCTTGAAATAGCTATACTAGTCTCCCATTTAACTCTTTGTCAGCCACAAAATTTTGAATAGATATTTGTATACATAACTACCCCCCCCCCCCAAAAGCATGTGGCCTTCTGCAAAGAGGCATTTCAAGAAGGGTTATCAATTTGGTTAAGGTGGCAATCAAAAATAGACCCGTTGAGCTTTGGTAACCTTGCTACGGGATGTAGAATCCAGGAGTGAATTGCTGTCAATCAATCTGGGCACTGAGATAGAGACAGGAGATGAAATTGGTATCTTTTAGCCTTAGCGGCCTCGGATTATCATCCACCCAGGGCCGAGTTGACCTTCAACCTGCCGCCCTGCGGAACATCTGGATTTTATTCCAGGAGACGTTCTTTCCTTATCAGAATCCTGGAATTACTACATGGATGCCATTTTTTAGCTGGCCAGCAAATAAAAAAAGCTTTCTTGTGGACTCACTCCTCTTGGCTCTAAATCGAATTGCCTCCGCCACCCTTTCAGTATTTCTTCAAAATCCCTTAAGCCTGCCTGATCCTCCACCTTTGCCAATTGCTTTTTCTCAACTCCTGTCTGTCAAGGGATCACCCCCCCAGGGGCTGATCTTCCATTAGCTGCGGTTGGTGACCCCGAAGGCTCAGATTTGACAGGAGGTTCAGGCTTGTCGGGCAGCATCTGTTCCGTCCTGCCAGAATCGATTCCTCTTCCTTGAGGTCGCTCTCCTTGGTGACCCTTTCCCTTAATATTATGTTTAATAAATGCCGCGGCAGGAAAACTAAGGGCTGGCGATGCTATTGATTCCCCCCCCCATCAATGTCTATTTGAGGTTCATTATAGGCTTTGGCGGCGATGGGGAAATGGATGTACTCACTTAGCACGGTGAATTTCTGCAGGCGGGGTGGGGTGGGGGGAATCCAAATTCAGGTTTTCTCCTGCGTGCTTCTCCAAGATGGAGAAAGGAGAAAGTCTGATTTGTCTCAAGAAAAGGGCAACTCGGCTATCGTAGTCTCTGTAGATGGTGACACTTCCCAGCATAATTCAGACCCGGAGGCAGATTTAAGGCTGCATCAATCAGTCCAGTAAATCCTTCAGCCGTTAATCAAACCGTTTTCATGCAGGCTTTCCAACCTGGGTTCATGGCAGGAAGGAAGGAGAAAGGAAAGAGCCGGAAGGAGTCTGCACCTAAGCATAAACAAGCACCTGTTTGTGCCGAGTTCAAGAATGCTGCCCTCCACACCTCGGAATGGCAGAGAAGTGGTAGAAATCAGCACATCCATTTCCATTTCTGCAAAAGGGCTGTTTGTAACAAGGTTGACTTGTAGTCAGCTAAAATAACAGGAACCTTCCGAGCTGCTGGTGGTGGTTTGGGGTTTTGAAGAATCAATACTTGCCCATGCTTCTCCTTTTATTTTCTTCTTCTTTAATGAAACCAATTTGCTTATTCCTGTATTTTGTCCTTGATGTGATCACCACATCCTCAAATCACTCTTATGTAGGAAAGTGTAAAACGGATGGATGAATAGATAGATAATATAGAATGGAGTGGAGTGGAGTGGAGTGGAGTGGAGTGGAGTGGAGTGGAGTGGAGTGGAGTGGAGTGGAGTGGAGTGGAGTGGAGTGGAGTGGAGTAGAGTAGAGTAGAGTAGAGTAGAGTAGAGTAGAGTAGAGTAGAGTAGAGTAGAGTAGAGTAGAGTAGAATAAGGAATAGAATGGAATGGAATGGAATGGAATGGAATGGAATGGAATGGAATGGAATGGAATAGAATAGAATAGAATAGAATAGAATAGAATAGAATAGAATAGAATAGAATAGAATAGAATAGAATAGAATAGAATAGAATAGCAGAGTTGGAAGGGACTTTGGAGGTTTTCTAGTCCAACCCCCTGCTGAGGCAGGAAACCCTATACCATTTCAGGCAAATGGTTGTCCAGTCTCTTCTTAAAAACTTCCAGTGTTGGACCATTCACAACTTCTGGAGGCAGGTTGTTCCACTGATTAATTGTTCCAACTGTCAGGAAATTTCTCCTTAATTCCAGATTGCTTCTCTCCTTGATGAGTTTCCATCCGTTGCTTCTTGTCCTTCCTTCAGGCGCTTTGGAGAATAGCTTGACTCCCTCTTCTTTGTGGCAACCCCTGAGATATTGGAACACTGCTATCAGTCCTTCTCTTCATGAAACAATATAATATCAGGGGTGCCCAACCTTGGTAACTTTAAGACTTGTATCAAAAGTATTTTTTCCCCAAAGGCAACTGGACTGTTTTTTTTTCTTTTTCTTGAGAAGGTAGAAGAAAACATTTTGCTTCTTATCCAAGGAGCTTAAGACTTGTAGACTTCAACTCCCATGCTGGCAGGGGAATTCTGGGAGTTGACACTCAGAAGTCTTAAAGTCGCCAAGGTTGCATGATACAGATAAATTCTAGCTTCTAAAGCATGATCTCAAATACAGTACACAAAATGATATAAATAACTGAAGATATTCTGCCACAGCTGTAGAGGTTCCAACCTGTTGCAAAAGAATCATCGTAAGAGTTTATGCAATAATTAGACCAAGTAGACATCTTGTAACATGCACCCTTTTTGTGCCCAAAACAAACCCGAATCTCTTCTTAGGGTGTTTTCAGGTAAATGGTCCTAGTTAATACAAGCTATCCCCAAACCATCATCAAGGATCTTGGGGAATATTTCATCTCGCTTCTGCTTTCCCATGGATGATGGTGGCCAAAGAATCATAAAGACTTTTGTTTTTACAACAGACGCTGAAAACAAACAATATGAACATCTCTAAGGAGACTTTGCATATCGGTTTCACCGATGGAAAGCTAATTAAACATTCATTTATTCTGGATGTCCTTCAGATTCTGAGTGCCTTTAAAAGTGGCTTATGTGTTGTTCCCTCAGCCAAGGAAAAAAGAGTGGAAAGCATAACAAACAATGAAAGAATAAATCTTATATCAACACTGAGCACATATTAAACCTCTTCTCTTCTTTTAGGAAGATGGGGCATTAATATCCCTGTGAAACAAAGAGAGGCGGTTTCAAAATAATTTCAGTTGAAAATTGGATTCCTACACAAGACAGTTCAGGCTAGATGACCTGCAAGATATCTTCCCAAGCCTTAGATTTGTTGCATGAAAACAATAACAAATTGTTTTGTTTTAACGCAGCGACTTGAATGGCTGGGGGGTAATAAAACACAAACATTATTTTCTGAATACGTCATTTGAGTCCCTGGAAAGCTTTCAAGACTTGGTTTATATTATGGATTCCGTGTCTGTTGAATTCACATCTCCAGTACACGCTCATGGGCCCCAGGTGTCAAAAATCAGAAGGCATCTAATGTACTTTTTCCAGCTAATAAATAATACATAACACACACACACACACACACATACACATATACATATATATATATATATATATATATATATATGTTATATACAGTATATGCATACCTAGAAGAGAAGCTGTGAACGAGTTTTGTATAAATTATTTGATTTCATCTCTGAATCAAACTGACTTCTCAATCTCTGAATGATGATTCAGAGTGAATGAGATTGGATGCCTTTTTAGGCCTTTTTTGGGGGGAGTTGATCTGTTCTTCCAGAAAGTTCTTAAAACATGGATTTGTGCTTGAGGGGGGGGGGTCCATTGGTGTTAATAGAGCATACTGGTTGATTGCATTGTTAGTAAATTTATTACGCTCCTCTGCAAATTAGTTTGATGGTTTTAATTAGCTGTTTTAATTGGTTTTAAGTGGCTTTAATGTCTTTTTTGTTTTTGCCTTATTTCTAGCTGTTTTTAAATTCTGCAAACCACCCAGAGACAATTGGGTGAGGCGAGAAGCAATGCCGTACGAACCAAATAAATAAATAAATAAAATCCAGTCAAATGGACTCGATTCAACACGCCAACTTGATTTTTCAACTTGATCCCAATCAGCAAACAGTCTCTTAAGCACACCCAGATGTGTGTAAACAGATATTTCTAATGCAGAAATATCCCAAGCATCTACTCTTTTGCAAATAGGCAAGTGTCGACATAAATAAGCCAGGATAATAAGAAATCCTGGCTTATCTCTTAGCAAATCCTGCACCAAACCATGTCCGTGGTTAGATTATTTCTAAAGTCCCTTCCAGCCATATGATTTTGTAAAGTCTATGCAGCGGTACAAGGCTCCATCAAGCCGCCTCCTGAATGCTCACCTTGTGTGCAAAGATTTAGGTTTTGCCTTCTGTCCTGTTCATACCGCCAAGGGATTTTTAGGGAACCATTGCAACAATATGGCTTCCCATTGAAAAAAGGAGAAATGTTCAGTGTTCAAACTGCTTGAAGAACAGGTGGGAAACCACTGCTTCCCAGATGTTGGTGGATGAAAATTCCTGTCATCAGCTGACTACTGTACATGGGTTACGCGTGAAAGGAGTTGGGAATCAGCCAAAGTATGTGGGAGGTCTTGCTTATGAAATGAAAAAAATAATTAAAAGATTCTTTTGGGTTGAGAAAAGCCATCAGCCTCAAACTCTAGAAAGAGTACAGAGAAGAGCAACAAAGATGATTAGGGGACTGGAGGCTGAAGCATATAAGGAACGGTTGCTGGAACTGGGTATGTCTAGTTTAACGAAGAGAAGGACCAGGGGGGACATGATAGCAATGTTCCAGTATCTCAGGGGCTGCCCCAAAGAAGAGGGAGTCAATTTATGCTCCAAAGCACCTGAACGCAGGACAAGAAGCAACGGATGGAAACTAATCGAGGAGAGAAGCAACCTGGAACTAAGGAGAAACTTCCTGACAGTTAGAACAATTAACCAGTGGAACAACCTGCCTCCAGAAGCGGTGAATGCTCCAACAGTGGAAGTTTTTAAGAAGAGACTGGACAGCCATTTGTCCGAAATGGTATAGGGTTTCCTGCCTGAGCAGGGGGTTGGACTAGATGACCTCCAAGGTCCCTTCCAACTTTATTATTATTATTATTATAAATTGAAGATGCTGCTGTCTAAGATGCTAGGTCTGACCTTGTCCTAGGACTGATGATGTTACATAGTTTGGTAATGAAATGTCTGCAAGAAAACAAGCAAGCTCAGAGAGCACCGAGGATCCACAGTCCTGCCCCTCCCCTTCCCCTTCCCCCCCCTCCTCCTGCTCCTCTCCACAAACCACTCTCTCTTTTAGCATTGATAATGTTACCTGGTTTGGGTAATGTAACATCTGCAAGAAATCAACCAAGCTCAGAGAGCACCAAGGACGCACAGTCATTGTTGTTGTTGTCGTCGTCGTTCCTCCTCCTCCTCCTCCTCCTCCTCCTCCTCCTCCTCCTCCTCCTCCTCCTCCTCCTCCTCCTCCTCCTCCTCCTCTCCACAAACTACTCTCCCTTCTAGCACTGATGATGTTACCTAGTTTGGGTAGTGAAACGTCTGCAAGAAAACAAGCAAGGTCAGGGAGCTCCAAGGACCCCTCATTTCAACCCTGAGCTTATTGAAAGCTTCATATTCCAGGCATTCTCTTTAAAAAGAGAGAGAGAGAGAGAGAGAAACCAGGGCTTTGAGGAACAAAAGCCACCGCGATATGCCAAAGTGCTTTTTCATAGGATTCATAATTTTCATTAATGGCAATTACGCTTTCCCTCGGATTCCAAAGTCGGGAGGATTTGACAGGCTGAGCTTCGAAGTCATTTCTGTTATCACAGAGAGCCGTTTTAAGTTCCCTCCTGGGGAAGGAACCGATGGGGGGGGGGGAAACCCAGTTGTATAAAGAAAGACCAGCAGGTGTTTGAATAAAGTCTATCATGTTATCTCAATGACAATAATCAGCAGGGCTGTCTAGGGAGCAAGGAACGCAAGGCTAGAAAAATAGACAGATCTTATTCGGTGAGCTGACTAATGCTGGGCTTCCCTTTCTCGAACAGATAATAATAATAATAATAATAATAATAATAATAATAATAATAATAATAATAATAATAATAATAATAATAATAATAATAATAATAATAATAATAATAATAATAATAATAATAATAATAATAATTAATAATAAATAAATAATAATAATAATAATAATAATAACAATAATAATAATAATAATGATGATGATGATGATAAAGTTGGAAGGGATCTTGGAGGTCATCTAGTCCAACCCCCTGCTCAGGCAGGAAACCCTATACCATTTCGGACAAATGGCTGTCCAGTCTCTTCTTAAAAACTTCCAGTGTTGGAGCATTCACCACTTCTGGAGGCAGGTAGTTCCACTGGTTAATTATTCTCACTATCAGGAAGTTTCTTCTTAGTTCTAGGTTGCTTCTCTTCTTGATTAGTTGCCATCCATTGCTTCTTGTTCTGCCTTTCAGGTGCTTTGGAGAATAGCTTGACTCCCTCTTCTTTGTGGCAGCCCCTGAGATACTGGAACATGGCTATAATGTCCCCCCTCGTCCTTCTCTTCATTAAACTAGACACACTCAATTCCTGCAACCGTTCCTTATATGTTTTAGCCTCCAGTCCCCTAATCATCTTTGTTGCTCTTCTCTGTACTCTTTCTAGAGTCTCAACGTCTTTTTTACCTCGTGGTGACCAAAACTGGATGCGGTATTCCAAGTGTGGCCTTACCAAGGCATTGTAAAGTGGTATTAATACTTCACGTGATCTTGATTCCATCCCTCTGTTAATGCAGCCTAGCACTGATCTACAGAACAGTTTTGTCCAGTGGGCTAACTCTGTTTCTCCATGAATAGATTCACTGCAAGCAGCAGTCCATTACTTGAAACTTGCTCCGAGGAAGCGCATATCTCTCTGCAACCTATGGCAATTCCCAAGGTGTTACCTTTTCTCGAGAATTTGAGATGAATTAACAAATTTGCATCGGAGGAACGGATCTACACACGAGAAGGAAGAGCATTCATCTTCCCCCCTGGGTTGTTCTCAATAGTTCAACAGTTCTCGTTGCCTTTCTTTTTCTCCTTGTGACTGCTGCCGTATCCCTACTTAATTCTCTTTAGTCCTGTTCCACAAAAGAACTGTTCCGTGTTGTTGGTCATTCAAAATTTATATTTATTTGGGGGCCGTGTTGTGACAGACTTCAGCTTGCCAACTCCTGTTGAAATCAATCCGAGAGTGCTCCCCTTTGCTCCCCTGAATGCATGTTACAGGCATGGGCTTATGCTTGCACCACACTACATCTAATTAATTAATTGCAAGTGGAATTGATAAATAAAACCAGGTATTCCAGGTCTTGCTTTTGAGATTGAGGGAGAACATTTATTTTTTTTGCCAATTTGCCTTTGAACAGTGCTATCCCCCCAGAATTAGTGGGAATTGGATGGAATATAAATTTAATATATTCTGGTTGGTCACCCAGTCAGCCAGATGTTTAGACTGGATTTGGCATTTTTGTCCATTTATCAAGTCCTTCCCAATAGGCTGATGTGCTTGATCGATGGTGTTACAGGTATCATCACAGGATGGAAGCTGTTTTGCAATTGACTGATGATGAATTTGTCAATGCCGACGGTATGCAAGGGGTGCTCCGTTTGTTTTGGGATTGCACCCAAGGCACCTCTCTGATACTACCTTTGCTTCCTTTTGTCACAGTCATTCTATTTCTATTTGCAGGTCTTTGCATTTTGTTATCTTGTCCAGTTCTTCTTCCTCTTATATTCTGCTGTCTCCAGGCACTGCTATGTCCATTATCCAGACTTTTTTTGTGTTCTGGTCCAACCCCCTGCTCAGGCAGGAAACTCTATACCATTTCAGACTAAATGGCTGTCCAGTCTCTTCTTAAAAACTTCCAGTGTTGGAGCATTCACAACTTCTGGAGACAAGTTGTTCCACTGATTAATTGTTCCAACTGTCAGGAAATTTCTCCTTAGTTCTAGGTTGCTTCTCTCCTTGATGAGTTTCCATCCGTTGCTTCTTGTCCTGCCTTCAGGTGCTTTGGAGAATAGCTTGACTGCGTCTTCTTTGTGGCTACCCCTGAGATATTGGAACACTGCTATCATGTCACCCCTAGTCCTTCTTTTCATGAAACTAGACATACCCAATTCCAGCAACCGTTCTTTTGATGTTCTAGGGAACAGTTAATATATTTGGGGGGACTGGAGGTTAAAACATAAAGAACGGTTGCTAGAATTGGGTATGTCTAGTTTAATGAAAAGAAGGACTAGGGGTGCTATGATAGCAGTATTCCAATATCTAAGGGGCTGCCATAGAGAAGACGGGGTCAACCTATTCTCCAGAGCACCTGAGGGCAGGACCAGAAGCAACAGATGGAAACTCATCAAGGAGAGAAGCAACCTTGAACTAAGGAGAAACTTCCTGACAGTGAGAACAATTAATCAGTGGAACAACTTGCCTCCAAAAGTTGTGAATGTTCCTTCACTAGAGGCTTTCAAAAAGAGACTGGACAGCTGTTTGTCTAAAATGGTATAGAGCTTTCTGCTTGAGGAGGGGGTTGGACTAGAAGACCTCCAAGTTCCCTTCCAACTCTGCTATTCTGTTATTTTCACGGATCAGATGGTACCCAGATTCTTCTCTTTTCCTCTTCTTCTGAAGCTGCATAAAAAACACCTTTCCAGCGACATTCTTGACCAACCTCAGCCTCACCGCAACATTTCTTGGTGACTGGCCTCTCTTCCCATTTTTTTTTTTACGTGCATTTTTCAACATTTGCAGCTCTGCTCGTTTTCAATAGTCCCCTCTCTTCTTCTCCGCAATGGAGAGATAACCCCATCTCCAACTCCCTAGTAAATATTTGGGGGAGAGGGAAAAATATACTACTCTTCCTCTCTGTAAATATATTACATAGAACGGAGCTGAAGGTCACCACGGAAGAAAGAATAGTAGGCTTACAAAGGAAAAAAGACCCACTATACGCAATGTGCATCTTTTAAGGAGAAACAGAAGCTAGGGATTCCCGTCTTTGAAATTGCAGGTTGCCTGAACACCATCTGTTTCTTCCCTTCCGTTCTTACGTCCTGGCGCTTCCTCTAACTAGTGAATTAACAACAAGGGAAACGTGCAAGCAAGCTGTGTGAGATCTGGATTTTCAGAGCGGTCGGCTGTTATTGAACGGATTAGCACATCCAGATGAAAGATGTTCAGTACAGGTTTTTTTTAAAAAAAGAAAGAAAGAAAAAAATCAAAAAATCCGGGGCTAGCTACAAGCCCTGTTATTCATTTTACTGAGATTCTGGACTTGCCATCCTGTCTGTCAAAACTAATTGTTCCTCCTCTTGCCTTCATTCTCATCTGAAATATATTCTCAGAGAGAGAGAGAGAGAGAGAGAGAGAGAGAGAGAGAGAGAGAGAGAGAGAGAGAGAGAGAGAGAGAGAGAGAGAGAGAGAGAGAGAGAGAGAGAGAGAGAGAGAGAGAGAGAGAGAGAGAGAGAGAACCGAGTACCATAATAAAATGGAACGCACAAAATGTATATTGCCTCTTTTCCAGGCCAGGCAGAAAGGTTTTTCCAAGGAGAGAGGGATTACTTCGAGACTGTTCACACACACACGGGTCTGTCTCTCTCTTTCTGTGTGGGGTGTGGGTGTTTTTTTTGCAAAAAACGATCAGCCTTTACTGTTACAGGTAGTCCCCGACTCACAACAATTCATTTAGTGGCCGTTCAAAGTTACAACAGCACTGGGGAAAAAGGGACGTCTGACGATTTTTCACACTTACGACCGTTGCAGCAACAATCCAGACACTTGGCAACTGACTCCTATTTATGACGGTCGCAGAGTCCCGGGGACCACGTGATCCCCTTTTTGCAAACTTCTGACAAGCAAAGTCAACGGGGAAGAGACTGTTTGCAGACAGCCTGCAAATGCTCTGAGGCTGTGTTTCCTCCTAACCAAGCGACACATGTAAAATTTGCACTTTGCACATCTCTGTCTGGGCATTTCCTACGAAATGGGCAAGATGTTGGCCGTAGGTTGGGTTGAGCATGCAAGCTCAGCACATACAAAAGGTTTAATGCCTACTCAGCAGAATGTGCTTAGAATAGGAACAAAAGAAGGTCAGAAGCAAAGGCAACGTGAGCAGAAGCACAGCCGGGCGTGCGTTGCCCAAGGACGCTTATAAAATTCAAGCCTCAGACATTCATCTCAGCGCCTTATCAGATGGCGTGAGCTGTGTTGGGATTTCTACATTTCTGGGGCCTTCCACAATTACAGTAGGCAAGAGGCCAGAAATGGATCTCGTGACGGTCTCCAACTCACTTGCAAACAGGAGCAAAATGACTGCCAAGTAGATTAAGCCACGCCATTTCTTCGTTCCTTTGCCTTTATTATTTTCCAGTTAACTCAAGGTAGTGAGCATCTCCAACATACCTTGCTCTCCTATTTTACCCACACCAACAACAACCTTATGGGGGGGGTTGGGCTGAGAGAGAGAGAGAGAGGGACTGGCCCAAAGTCATCTAGCTGGCTTTCATGGCTAAGTCTCCTGGTTTCTAGCCTAGTACCTTAAGCACTAGACAGACCTGGTTCAAACAAATTACAGAATCGGCCCTTAATTTCTTAAAAGCTCTTATGTTCATTTCCACTCACAGAAGAGATGGAGAAATTGGCGTGAACACTGTTACCTGGCAGAACACCTGTCCTCCACTGGTGGGAAACCCTTATCTTGTCCTTCCTCCCTTCTAGAGTTAAGATGCCATGGTACCTTCAGAATAGTTGGTAAGTCAAGGACGACCTGTTTATAGGTTTATAGAGAGGACAACCTTTTGAATGGACTATATATATATATAAATCATCACTTTTCAGGGCCTCCATGAAGGAAGGCGAATATACTGTACATGTCCCAGGATAATGTTGCAGGATCCAATCTGGGTCGGTCCACCGGGACCAAAATTTTGACTTCCGAACTTCTGGACTTGTGCTGGAGCCCATCCTCAGTGTGTGTGTGCTGTTTATAGTGCCTGTTGTAAGTGGCTTTTATGATGTTGATTGGGCTGTGTTGATGGCCGGCTATTAAGTCATTGGCTGTCGTTTCCTTGTGCTGCCAAAACCTCGCACTCCTAAGTCCTTGATAAGCTGGTGGTAAATCAGCACTCCTGTTGACTGACGAGGGGCCTCTTTCCCAGGCTTCAATCACTTCCCTGGCTGTTTTTGTGGCCTCCTCATCCATCATTCAATTTCGCAGCTACTAAGATTGTTGGGCGAGCAGGTACAAAAACAGCCAGGGAAGTAATTGAAGCCTGGGAAACGGGCCCCTCGTCAGTCAACAGGAATGCTGATTTACCCTCCAGCCTATCAAATACTTAGAAGGTGAGGGCTGAGCACTGCAAGCAAACAAAAGCTAATGACTTAAAATCCAGCCCTCAAAACAACCCAATCAACATCTTAAAAGCCACGTACAACAGGCTTTTATAAACAGCACGTAGTCTGCTTAGAGGGAAGTTCCCGGAAGATGGACTCCAGCACAAATCGGAAAGCTCAGAAGGCAAAAATCTCCGATCCTGGTGACCAACCAAGATTTGATCTATTCCACCATGTCAGGTCAAAGTGCAAAGGTTACCAAGTCAAGCTGTCACTACAGAAGGCTTTTAATCTAATTTGTTTAAGGTTAAGACTGTTTTCTGTGCTGCTTAACTTTGAAAACCTCATTAGTTCCAGCGAGGATCAAGAGGAGATGGATAATATCCTCGACAATAATTGCAAAAAACAACAACAACAACCCCACCTGTAGTGAAAAGATCTAACAATTCCAGCTTAGTTCGCTTTTCCCTACGTTCCGTTTCTTCGCGTTGTTTTTTTCAGCAGGACCCTTTCAGAGTTAGCGCAGCCGAATATAGAAGCGCGAGGTGCTAATGAGAAATGTACTTTAATGCATTACCTTGTGCTCTCTGGGGGGTGCAATTTGAAATCTCAGCTGGATATTCAAATTCATGATGAGAATGCAGTTATTTCTGGATCTCTCTGACACGAGGACCTCGCTTTTTAGCTGATCAGAAGAGAGGTTGCAAATCAGAGATGCAGCATCAGCATGCATGATGAAAATCCAGCAGAATTATGATGATAGTTTCTATGCTGAGTCCAAACACAGCAATCCTTTTTTTCATTTTAACTGCATTACCAATATAGGCATTTAGATACCCTCCGTCCCTCTCTCCCTTACTCCTTCCTTCCTTCCTTCCTTCCTTCCTTCCTTCCTTCCTTCCTTCCTTCCTTCCTTCCTTCCTTCCTTCCTTCCTTCCTTCCTTCCTTCCCTCCTTCCTTCCTTCCTTTCCTTCCTTCCCTCCTTCCTTGATTCCCTCCCTCCCTCCTTTCCCTCCCTTCTTCCCTTCCCTCCCTTCCTCCTTCCTTCCCTCCCCTCCCTCCCTCCTTCCTTCCCTCCCCTTCCTTCCCTCCCTCCCTCCTCCCCTCCTCCCTCTCTCCTTTTCCTCCCTCCCCTCCTTCTTCCCTTCCCTCCTCTCTCCCTCTTCCATTCCCCTCCCTCCCTCCCTTCCCTCCCCCCCTCCCCTTCCTCCCCCCACTCCCCTCCCTCCCTCCCTCCCTCCCTCCCTTCCTTCCTTCCTTCCTTCCTTCCTTCTCCTCTTATCTAGTTTATTAACAATTCTAGAGACTGCTCTGGAGCAATTCAATTGCCTCTTGACTATTGAATTGTATCCTGATGCTGACAAAACATCTAAAGCCCACATCCATCAGGAAGACAACCGTGGGAAGTTCATGATCATCATTTCTCATCCGGTCTGGGGATGAATTGCTCAGGGCAATTTTTTTCTGCCATCAACACCTAGTACACGATTAAGTTCTGGTAGATATTAAATGATCGGACAAAAACTCAGTGACAGCACAAAATACACTATTGCATATGAATTGCACAGCAGTTCAAGAAACAGTACATCATTCATTGGGAGCCCTGGTGGCTCTGTGCCCACAGCCTGGAGTTCACTCATGACCAGCTCAATGTTAACTCAGCCTTCCATCCTTCCGTAGTTGCTAAAATGAGGACCTAGATTGTTGGGGGCAATACACTGACTCTGTAAACCACTTAGAGAGGGCTGCAAAGCACTACGAAGTGGTATATAAGCCGGCCCCCTCAATTCCTGGCAAATAGATGGGGAAGAAATGGAGGTAGTGACAGATTTTATCTTCCTGGGCTCCAAGATCACCGCAGATGGGGATTGCAGCCAAGAAATTAAAAGAGGCTTGCTCCTGGGAAGGAAAGCTATGGCAAATCTAGACAGCATACTAAAAAGCAGAGACAACACCCTGCCAACAAAAGTACATATAGTCAAGGCCATGGTTTTCCCAGTTGCAATGTATGGCTGTGAAAGTTGGACCATAAGAAAGGCTGAGCGCAAAAGAATTGAGGCCTTTGAACTATGGTGCTGGAGAAGATTCCTGCGAGTCCCCTGGACTGCAAGGCGATCAAACCGGTCAGTCCTAGAGGAGATCAACCCTGACTGCTCTTTAGAAGGCCAGATCCTGAAGTTGAAACTCAAGTACTTTGCCCACCTAATGAGAAGGAAGGACTCACCGGAGAAGAGCTTAATGCTGGGAAAGATTGAGGGCAATAGAAGAAGGGGATGACAGAGAATGAGGTGGCTGGATGGAGTCACGGAAGCAGTAGGCGTGAGCTTAAATGGACTCCAGAAGATGGTAGAGGACAGGAAGGCCTGGAGGAATGTTGTCCATGGGGTCGCGATGGGTTGGACACGACTTCGCAACTAACAACAACAATTCAAAAAGAAAAAAGAAAAAGAAAACATACTGAGATGTACAGTATTTCTATCTGTATCATTGAATCAACCATGTTTGCTTGAAGAAAGTTTCTTAAATTTTCTAAATCAGTAAAACTTCTACTGAAAATGTAGATCTGGAATAAGTTCCCTAGTAATCTCTGAATATTGCAGACTTCCGTAGCCATCGGCTCTAGCCAGCATTGCAATGTCAAGAGATGGGTAGTGAATATTTCAAGGCTCTGTATCCTGATAAAGCTATTGGAGATGACCAATTGATTAAGGCTAAACTTCCATATTTGATGAAATAGATACTTTCTCATGCTACTTATGCATTGAGCAGAAGAGACTAAAGAGGCAGTATGATAATTAAGCTTATTGAAAAATCAGCCCTGTTTTTCAGAAGATTGATTCCTGACATGAGCCCCTCAAATGTCACCCCTTTCTGTTGTCTGGAATCCCTTATGGAATAGAGTAGAGTAGAGTAGAGTAGAGTAGAGTAGAGTAGAGTAGTGTAGTGTAGAGTAGAGTAGAGTAGAGTAGAGTAGAGTAGAGTAGAGTAGAGTAGAGTAGAGTAGAGTAGAGTAGAGTAGAGTAGAGTAGAGTAGAATAGAATAGAATAGAATAGAATAGAATAGAATAGAATAGAATAGAATAGAATAGAATAGAATAGAATAGAATATGGAACGGAATGGAACAGAACAGAACAGAACAGAATAGAGTAGAATAGAGCTGGAAGGGATCTTGGAGGTCTTCTAGTCCAGCCCCCTGCTCAAGCAGGAGAACCTATACCATCTCAGACAGGTGATTGTCTAATCTCTTCTTAAAAACCTCCAGTGATGGAACACCCACAACTTCTGGTAGCAAACTGTTTCACTGGTTAATTGTCCTCACTATTAGGAAGTTTCTCCTTAATTCCAGGTTGCTTCTCTCTTTGGTTAGTTTCCAACCATTGTTTCTTGTCCTGCCCTCTGGTGCTTTGGAGAATGATTTGACCCCTTCTTCTTTGTGGCAACCCCTCAAATCCTGGTTCTTGCCCTTTGCTGCAACATTAATCTAGTGACATTCAAGCACTGAAAAGACCAGATTTCCTTTCTTACATCTGGCGATAAAACAACTGGACCGTCCTGGCCCCCTCAACCTCACCCTTGCAATTAGCAAAGAAAGCAGATTGTGCCTATCACGAACTAATACAATGAGGAATTGACTAATTTGTAAGATTGCACAGGAAGTAGGAGGCAGGGAGCAAGGAAGCTGGGCCAAGATAGCAGCCTGTGCAATTTTGAAGTTCAGAAGAGGGCAGTAGATCTTATGTCTTATTGTGAGGTGAGAGCCTTGTCAGAGTCTTGTAGAGGAGTGATAAATGACGCACCTTGCAGAAGTGAAAAAATGGCCTTTTTAAAATACTAATAATACTAAGAAAATGAACTAATCTGAGCCAGATTAGATCGGAAGGATTAAAGCAATGCAAAGCAAACCTTGGCATGTATCACTCCAGTTTTTAAATGAGCATCCATGGCACCATAGAACAATAGAGCAACTAAGAGCAACTAAGATGATCAAAGGCCTGGAGACTAAAACACACAAAGAATGGCTGCGGGACTTGGGTTTGGCTAGTCTAAAGAAAAAAAGAAACAGGGGAGACAGGATAGCAGTGTTCCAGTATCTGAGGGGCTGCCACAAGGCAGAGGGGGTCAGGTTGTTCACCAGAGCATCAGAGAGAAGGACGAGAAACAATGGTTGGAAACTGGTCAAGGAGAGAAGCAACCTGGAATTAACGAGAAACTTCCTGACAGTGAAGACAATTAACCAGTGGAACAGAAGTTGCCTTCAGAAATCATGGGCACTCCATCACTGGAGGTTTTGAAGAAGAGGTTAGACAATCACCTGTCTGAGATGGTATAGGTTCTCCTGCTTGAGCAGGAGGCTGGACTAGAAGACCTCCAAGGTTCCTTCCAGCTCTATTCTATTCTATGTCTGACACCTGTTTGTCTCTGATTTACAAAAAAAAACCTATTTACAGATTGCCCCAAAGTAAATAATAACAGACA
This sequence comes from Azemiops feae, assembly GCA_023970755.1. Lineage (NCBI taxonomy): Eukaryota > Metazoa > Chordata > Lepidosauria > Squamata > Viperidae > Azemiops > Azemiops feae. The sequence goes on along the minus strand of JALGBA010004151.1, from coordinate 399,553 downwards.
CATTTGTACTCAAATATATGCCCTATGCCTGAGTTGACATTTCTTTTATTAAAAAAAGGTAGACTCTCTTATTCTTTGGAAAGACAGATACTAAAGCTGAAACTCAAATATTTTGGCCACGAAATGAGAAGAGAAGACTCATTGGGAAAGACTTGAATGTTGTGAAAGATGGAAGGCAAATGGAGAAGGGAATGGCAGAGGATGTAAGGATTAGATAGTGTCGTTGACGCAATGAACATGAATTTGGGAAAACCCCAGGAGACAGTGAAGGACAGAGGGGGCCTGGAGTGTTATGCTCTATGGGATCGTGAAGAGTTGGACATGACTTAGGGATTGGACAACAACTACAAGAACCACGGATTCTCTTAACTTACAAAGACCAACTGGTGGGATCCCACAGCTGACTTTAGCTCTTCTCTGAAGGGTGAACAAGGCTGGATCTGGTTGGTACTTACAGGAGAGATCACCAGGAATCCTGGGTCCAGAAGATGGACTCAGAAATAAAGCAAAAAAAATCTGGAAAGAGCTCAATGGAAAATTGCTTCCATCCTATTTCCAAGAGGAAAAAAAAACAAAGCATGGATGTGTGTATGAAATCATCACAAGTCCAAATCAATTCAAAGGAAGCTTCATTTAATTCATAAAGATCAATCAGAAATTGGCATCCGGCAAAGCCAGATGTCAGGTACCAGTCCGGATTCATGTTTATTAACAGAAATGTTTCTGGTCTTCAAGGAGGGGTTCTTATCAAAGAGGAATAAACTGATACATGGTAAGAGCCCAGTCCTTCATTTCGAACAAATCACATCAGTCCCACCAAAGAAAAGACCAACATGAACTGTGCTGGAAGAGATACTAGCGGATGAGATGATGGTGGTGGTAGTAAACAATCTGTTCAGACTGGAATGGAATGGAATGGAATGGAATAGAATAGAATAGAATAGAATAGAATAGAATAGAATAGAATAGAATAGAATAGAATAGAATAGAATAGAATAGAATAGAATAGAATAGAATAGAATAGAATAGAATAGAACAGAACATGGAGTAGAGTAGAGTAGAGTAGAGTAGAGTAGAGTAGAGTAGAGTAGAGTAGAGTAGAGTAGAGTAGAGTAGAGTAGAGTAGAGTAGAGTAGAGTAGAGTAGAGTAGAGTAGAATAGAATAGAAGCTGGAAGGGACCTTGGAGGTCTTCTAGTCCAGCCCCCTGCTTGAACAGGAGAACCTATACCATCTCAATACATTCGCAATCTTGCAATATATTTGACTTTGAATAAAATTATACCTTTCTCAATAAATGGAGCCAAGGACCCTTTCTATTTAGAGGTTTAAGTGCTGGCACTACCTGTACAGCCAAACCAGTTGGCTAATACTAGGAGCTGCTGTTCCAACATGTTTAGAACACATCTACCCAGAGAAGTTTGATTTCGGAGGTAATAGAAGTGGTACAGGGTCTCCACAGACAGAAAGAAACCGCAGTGCCTCAGGTGTGAGATGGAAGGAGAAATAGTTTGATAGCACCTCACTGGGGATACCTGAGAATCAAGGTGTTTCTGGACATTCAGAAACTTAACAAGATTGGTGTAAAATAATTCTACATCTGAGATGAATCTTCTGGGCAGGTCAAGTGACTGTCCAGTCTCTTCTTAAGAGGCTTTCAAGATTCTCTTATTCTACCCTACAACAATGAACATTTCCTGCTGAATCTCTTAATCTTGACAACGAGTGCCCAACACTCAGGAACAAAACTGACCAGTTTTTGCAAGGGAAGAAAGGCTGAAGGAAAAGAGCTTGAGTAATATCTAGTACAACGGCAATCAAACTCATCAAGGCTATAAGAAGATGACTTTTATTTCACAATTGGCAAATAAAACCTTGAAGAGGATCTGAATAGGGATCTAACAAGGCAAGTTTATCTGTGGGTGGCAGTTACTCTAGGTTATTATTCTTGTCCGAAGAAGCTTCTGCAGGTTTTATTTTAAAAAAAGAAGAAGAAGGAGAAGGAGAAGGAGAAGAAGGAGAAGAAGAAAAAGGAGGAGGAGGAGGAGGAGGAGGAGAAGAAGGAGAAAGAGAAGGAGGAGGAGAAGAAGAAGAAGAAGAAGGAGGAGGAGGAGGAGGAGGAGGAAAAGGAAGAGGAAGAGGAAGAGGAAGAGGAAGAGAAAGAGAAAGAGAAAGAGAAAGAGGAAGAGGAAGAGAAGAGAAGAGGAGGAGGAGAGGAGGAGGGAGGAGGAGGAGGAGGAGAGGAGAAGAAGAAGAAGAAAAAGAAGAAGAAGAAGAAGAAGAAGAGAGAAGAAGAAGAAGAGAGAAAAGAAGAAGAAGAGGAGGAAGGAGAGGAGGAGGTGAGGAGGAGGAGGAGGAGGAGGAGGAGGAGGAGGAGGGAGAAGACCACTTTCTGCAACCTTGACTATGAATAACTTGCAGTGTGTTGTGTAAAAAAAAAAACATGCAAGATCTCAACATTGTGACTCATTCTTTCATTTGCAGGTGCACATGGTTACCAGGGTGATGGAGACTCTCTGCATTGGAGCACCACATCACGTGTGGGTTCTTGCGACAAGTTGCCATGCCACTAGTTCAACTGCCTGGTCACGTGGCTCCAATCAATTAACAACCCCCCCCCCCTCTTTCACACAAACACATACACAAGCTTCCACTGAAAATAGTGTGTTTGATGTACCGAAGCTTCCTTTACAGTTTTCCTAATGGGGATGAGAGGAGAAGAAGAAGCCAGCAACGGGCAGTTCTGGACCATTAAAGATGCATCTTGGATGACAAGCTGCCTCCAGCCATGCTCAAAGAATAGAGTAGAACAACAAAGTTGGAAGGGACCTTGGAGGTCATTTAGTCCAATCCCCTGCCGAAGCAGGAGACCCTACCTACACCATTTCTGACAGATGACAGTCCAGTCTCTTTTTTGAAAGCTTCCAGGGATGAAGCTCCTACAACTTCTGAAGGCAACTTCTGTTCCACTGGTTGATTGTTCTCACTGTCGGAAAATTCCTCCTTATTTCTAGCTCGAATCTCTCCTTGATCAGTTTCCATCCGTTATTCCTTGTCTGGCCTTCAGGTGCTTTGGAAAATAAGTGGACCCCCTCCCCTCTCTGTGGCAGCCCCTCAAATATTGGAAGACTGCTATCATGTCTCCCCTGGTCCTTCACTTCACTAGGCTAGCCATGCCCAGTTCCTGTAACTGTTCTTCATATTGCATCACGAAACCGCACCCACCCCATTGCCGCCAATGGGGGAAAAGTTCCGATACGTCACAGGATGTCACGTGACGTCGCGAGTTTGACATGTCTGATCTAGGACATGGCATATAAGCCATGCTTGAGCAGGGTCCGCAGGATTGTCTGGGACGCTACACATCCTCTTCGTCACCTGTTTTCCTGGTTCCCTTCTGGGAGGAGGGGGCTTCATGGTATCCGAAGCAGAACGTCCAGATTCAGCCACAGTTTTGTTCCAGACAGTATCAGCCTTGTGAACTCTCAAGCTTCCTCTTTCCGCTACATGTATTCAAGATGGACAGTGATTAATATTAATATGTATTTATATGTAATATACATACGTTGTATATAGCATGTTTATATGTGTGTTATGTATGTGTACACCTTTGAGAGCAGGCAACAGAATTTCATTTTTAATGTGTGCCAGGGTGCCCACAGTAAAAAAAAATGACAATAAAAGGTTACCTTATCTTATCTTATTACCGACCTTCCTATAATCCAGCTCATAGTTCATCAGTGGGCATTTTACACAGACTGTGAGTTTCCTCCAGGGTCTGTATTATAGATTAAAATGTCACTGTGGTCAAACAAAGTCCACCTTTAAGGTGTTTAGGAAGCGGATCAGAACATATTTGTTTTCCTAAAACTACACGTCCAAAGATTTAGCCTGTTTCGTATTTACTATGTTTTCATGTTGTTTTTCATGTACATCAGCCAGAATTGCTAATGGAATGAGCTAAAAAAAAAAAATACATTTCAAGGAACAATGTCTATGGAGATTCTCAATCATCCTAGTCATGGTTGTCTTTTTCAAAAGACAATTGGACTTCCATGGGGGGAAAACCCCATGAAAACATTCCACTTCTCATCCAAGAAGCTTCTTCCGTTTTGATTGAATGATGGGAAGTGGAAGATGACTGCAAGGAATATAAATCCGTCCATTCCCCACCATTCAGTCAGACCTGAAGAAGCTTCTTGGATGAGAAGTGAAACGTCTTCAAGGAAAAAACCAAGAAAATCCAGGTGTCTTTTGAAAAAAAGCACATTTGGGATTACAAGGAACAGGGACAAAAGAGTAATGGACATATTTTGTTACTATATAGCTTGGAGGGCCAGCCCAGTATCTAAATCAAGGCATGGTGTCCAAGGAGACCCCATAGCTGTACTTAAATACTGATGGGAAAAAAAAATTGTACGGAGCAGAGAGCTCACTTAGTAAAGCATTTTTCTCAAGCCCAAAGGATTTTAAGTATAATTAATATGCATGGTTACAACGAAGATGCTCATAATAAGAGAGGTGGCTGCAAGCTACAGAATTAAATCTTTCTAACGTGCAAAGAAAAGAAAGAAAAGATGTATAGCAAAGGCAAGGGGCAATTAATTAATTAAAAACAGTAGTCTACTTCCAAAACAATTAGACTCTCTCTCTCTCTCTCTCTCTCTCTCTCTCTCTCTCTCTCTCTTTGCAGAAAGAATAATCTCTGCCTTTCCAAAGAAAGAGCGAGAGAGAAAAAATCTTCTCCACCTTGAAAAAAATGAAGGTAAGGAAGTGTAAAGGAAGAAAAATGAATAATCAGGAGAACTAGATTTGCCTCTTAAAATGATCTGGATAGCATTCTGTTTTGTTCCCTTTGTTTGAAAAGTCTATTGTAAAGCATCACAAATCTCTATTTTAAAAACCAAGGCTGTGGAAAACAGAATCAAGCTTTAACAGAAATATAAAAATTGGTAGTCTCAAAGACAGCAAAGCTTTCAGATGGATACCATACTTGCATCGCGGTTTCTCATAAAAGGGTCTTCACTGGGCCTCTGCAAAATGTTGCAGGGTAGAAATGACGAATTATGATAAAATGGTGAGGATGGTCTTCTAGCAACTTTGTGCATTTCTCATTGGTCCTCACTGGTCAAATTAATTTACAGTACTATTGATACACAAATTTATACCTTATCTTTCTATTTATCCCAATGCTCCAAGTGGCTTAGAGATTTGGTATTGCTGTTGTTGTTGTTTTTTAAATCAAAGTTTAAAACAGAGCAGAACTACTACCATTAAAACCTAAATGAGAATTAAAAGCAGGTATTAAAATAATAAATGATTAAAAGCTTGGTGTTCAAGGTTCCGATTAAGGATCCCAATAAAGTAAACACACCAGAGTCATCTAGATCTCTAATGCATAACTTTATTAGGTACCACATACTGGCACATTGTCCAATTACAGTAGTGGCCAAAATTGTGGAAATCTTTTGGGAAAAGTGTACAGTAGAAATGCCACCTTTGGTTAAGTTTCCACCAATTTTTCTTCTAATTTCTTTATAACTGTAGCCTTGTTCACTTAATAATACTATTTTACATCGCTTTCTGGGCAACCGGTCAACTCTTTGCACCATTACTTTAATTTTATTACGTTTTACAAGCTCACGGAATGAAAGAACACAAAAAAAAACCCAGCCAACTTGATAGCGATCACATAACACACTGACAAATGTCTTCCTCTCAGCTTCAATACGTGACATCAATAACTGAATCCTACTGTGATCTGATTGGCTCATGGCCAAAACAAGATGACACCCGATTGGCTCTCTAAACACTCGTGCTCATTGGCTACCATCAGTTGAAGGAAAGCTACCTGAGATCAACCTAAGCAAGTTGTGCTTCCTTTTTCTGGTTATTTGGCTATAACTTTTCACAGAATACAGTACAGATAATTGAACAAACTATGTTGCATTACGTTCTTGATCAGATTATCTTTCCATTGATATATAATTTTATGGTACTACTCCCCCCCAAAAAAGTGGCGTTATTAGCCATCAAACCTGAAAAATGCACTTTTCCCAAAAGGTTTCCACAATTTTGGCCACTACTGTATTCTTCAGGCAGTTGTTGTGAGAGGAACGTGTCTGTTTGTCACAACATGTCTCCGGGGACCTTGGTTCCCATCTGGGCATTTCTCTCCCCCCTCGCAACTGTAGGCAAGCTAGAAGCAGCGTGGTGGTCCTAACACAAGCAATCTTCATAGCTTGACCCTTGGTGAAAGGTGCACTTTTCCCATCTTCAATGTACCGAGAGAGCGGAAGCAAAGTTTATATCCTTACGAAGAACATTTCACTGCTTGGAAGCCAAAGAGAAGAAGGTTCTTTTCAATGTAACGTGTAGCCAGGTTTCTGGCACTGGTGCCAGGGATCTTCAAAAGTATCTCTTTGCACGAGCTAAGAAACGGGACAGGTTTATCATGAGACGGATGGTTTGAGCATTTAAGGCCATTTAAAGTCTTAAATGTCCACCCCTTAATTTATGCCTGGTAAGCAACTGATAGGCAGTGCAAACCTTTCAGTACAGGCATCCATACTTCCATACTGATAATGGGAACTGGTGGAAAGACAGAGAGACAGACAGACGGAGGGGCAGGTGGAGGATAGAAGAAAAGGCAGATGGACAGAAGAATGGACCAACAGACAGATAGGATAGACCGATGGATGGATGGATGGGAGGGAGGGAGGAAGGAAGGAAGGAAGGAAGGAAGGAAGGAAGGAAGGAAGGAAGGAGGGATGGACATAGAGACAATGGATTGACTGAAGGATGACCAGGAAGGAAGGAAGGAAGGAAGGAAGGAAGGAAGGAAGGAAGGAAGGAAGGAAGGAAGGAAGGAAGGAAGGAAGGAAGGAAGGAAAGAAAGAAGAAAGGAGGTATGGACATACAGACAATGGATTGACTGAAGGATGACCAGGAAGGAAGGAAGGAAGGAAGGAAGGAGTTATGGACATACAGACAATGGATTGACTGAAGGATGACCAGGTGAACAAACTGACAGGATGGATGGACAGACGGACAGGGAGACTGTCCAATGAACAAATGGACAGAGGGATGGACCGATCTATTAATCATAGAAGCATAGCTGCAGAGGAATGGAAGTAAAGGGCAGACAGATCTGGAAACAGACATTATTACCGACAATGTTGATGTTGTGGCTACTATTCTCTGACTCCATTTCTCAAAGGTCTCCTTTGGTATTTTTATTGTTTTAATGCTTTGCCTCATTTGACAGGCCTGTCAATCTTTCCGTTGCCTAAATTCTTTAGTGTCCTCTAGTGTCCATAAGTTTGAAATCGTAAAAGTGCTGATCTTTGTCATAGCTGGCAGAAATTGCATGACAAAGCTGGATGGAGTTGCATAATCAAATTGGGAAAGCCCAAATGCTTTGGGGTGCACTCCAAAAAGCAGGCAAATTGTGACACCCGGATTCAAGAAACTACCTCAGCGCAAAATGTAAGCTTGATCCATTCACTCTGTGTCGGTAAAGCTCCACTTAAAAAAGGAAGGGAGGGAGGGAGGGAGGAAGGAAGGGAGGGAGGGAGGGAGGGAGGGAGGAAGGAAGAAGGGATGGAGGGAGGGAGGGAGGGAGGAAAGAAGGAAGGAAGGAAGGAAGGAAGGAAGGAAGAAGAAGGGAGAGAGGGAGGGAGCGAGGAAGGACGGAGAGGGAGGGAGGGAGGAAGGAGAGGGAGGGAGGAAGGGGAAGGAAGGAAGAAGGGGAAGGGGAGGGAGAGAGAAGAGATGGAGGAGGGAGGGAAGGAGGGAAGGAAGTGAGAGGGAGAGGGAGGGAGAGAAGGAAGGGATAAGAGGAAGGAGGGAGGGAGGAAGGAAGGGGAAGGGGAGGGGAGGGAGAGAGAGAGAGAGATGGAGGGAGGGAGGGAGGGAAGTAAGGAGAGGGAGAGAGGGAGGGAGAGAAGGAAGGGATAAGAGGAAGGAGGGAGGGAGGGAGGGAGGGAGGGAGGAAGGAAGGAAGGAAGGAAGGAAGGAAGGAAGGAAGGAAGGAAGGAAGGAAGGAAGGAAGGAAGGAAGGAATCCTTTCCGCAGCCCAAGCAAAGGCCCAACTTTCTCATCAAACCTCAATGATGCAGAAATATCCCTGAACAGTGCAGTTCGAACTGCACCGGTTAATTTATTGGACTTGGGGCTATAAAACTATGTTTTACTGCCGGTGATAATGGTAGCTGACAGCTCCATCACATTAAGATGCATTAGGGCCCCGTGACCTCCAGGTGATCGTGGAAACCCTAATTTAATAATTTAGGGATCGTGCAGGGGCTTGGCAGGACCCAACAAGGAGGGGAAAGAGTGCCATGCTCTGGGGAGCAATTGGTGATTGAATCTTTCAGGTCAGCTTTGCTCGCTAATCTAAGGTGCATAGATTTGGCTCAAGGACTAAAAATGCTTACCCCCCCCCCCAAAAAAAAAACATTCTGGGCGACTTCAATGCAAAAATTGGCAAAGAAGTGGAGACAGGTTGTTTTGGACTAGATAAGAGGAATGAGGTAGGTGGTTATTGTCTCTGGACCACCTATGTCTCTCTCTGTGTGTGTGGGTAGATGCATAATTTATTTTATATATTTACTTATTGGTCTTGTTTATGCAGTGTACATTGGAGGTGGTCACCCTTTCATTGTATGCAATGAAATCTCATTTTAATGTATGTTGATTAGTGTACATTTAAAGTGACAATAAAGCTATTATTCCATTCCATTCCATTCCATTCCATTCCATTCCATTCCATTCCATTCCATTCCATATTCTATTCTATTCTATTCTATTCTATTCTATTCTATTCTATTCTATTCTATTCTATTCTATTCTATTCTATTCTATTCTATTCTATTCCATATTCTATTCTATTCTATTCTATTCTATTCTATTCTATTCTATTCTATTCTATTCTATTCTATTCTATTCTATTCTATTTCATTCCATATTCTATTCTATTCTATTTCATTCCATATTCTATTCCATATTCTATTCTATTCTATTCTATTCTATTCTATTCTATTCTATTCTATTCTAGTCTAGTCTATTCTATTCTATTAATTCTATTCTATTCTATTTCATTCCATATTCTATTCTATTCTATTCTATTCTATTCTATTCTATTCTATTCCATTCCATTCCATTCCATTCCATTCCATTCCATTCTATTCTATTTCATTCCATATACTATTCTATTCTATTTCATTCCATATTCTATTCCATATTCTATTCCATATTCTATTCTATTCTATTCTATTCTATTCTATTCTATTCTATTCTATTCTATTCTATTCTATTCTATTCTATTCTATTCTATTCTATTCTATTATTTCATTCCATATTCCTATTCCTATTCCTATTCTATTCTATTCTATTCTATTCTATTCTATTCTATTCTATTCTATTCTATTCTATTCTATTCTATTCTATTCTATTCTATTCTATTCTATTCTATTCTATTTATTCTATTCCATTTCAATAGTGGGCATTTTGTTTGTTTTTTTGTTCAATTTCTATGGCCACCCATCTCGGGTCAATAACTCTGGACAGCTTACAGTTCATAAAATATATTACAATTTAAAAAATTGAGAAACTTTTTAAAACAAAAAGAGTCAAGCCAGCAGGGGGAAAAAAATTAAAAACACCCAAGACACACAAGATCCAAGGTATTTGGCCTGTTAGCAACATAGCCAGGAAATGGGGCTCTTGGCTAAAACATATGAAGAACGGTTGCAGAAATTGGGCATGTCTAGTAGTTTAACGAAGAGAAGGATGAGGGGGGACATGATAGCAGTGTTCCAGTATTTGAGGGGATGCCACAGAGAAGAGGGGGTTAAGCTATTCTCCAAAGCACCCGAAGGCAGGACAAGAAGCAACGGATGGAAACTCATCAAGGAGAGAAGCAACCTAGAACCAAGGAGAAATTTCCTGACAGTTAGAACAATTAATCAGTGGAATGGCTTTTGTCTTCAGAAGTTGTGTGTGCTCCATCACCGGAGGTTTTTAAAAAGAGACTGGACAACCCTTTGTCTGAAATTGTATAGGATCTCCTGCTTGAGCAGGGGGTTGGACTAGAAGACCTCCAAGGTCCCTTCCAACTCTGTTACTCTGTTATTCTGTTGAGGTGGGATAAGTTTCCAATGTGCCGTATTTTACAGTGTCTCTTCTCTGTTCTCTTCCTTCCTGCCGCTCAACATTCATTCACCTGTTCATCACCATAATAGACGAAGTGAAATAGCCAAACCACTCCATCTTGCAGGAGGCCTTTCTCCCATCCCCTCCAAGGCAATTTTCAATTTCATTTCACAAATTCAGCGGCCAGGCTTTCCCGTGACTAGGAACTGAGCAGAGGTTCGCTCATGCCTGGGTGAACCATGTCCTTAAGACTGAGATTACCGTTGGTGAACTGTCCAGCGGAGCCAAATTGGTTTCGAAGCAAAGCCAATCTGTACCGTTAAATCTGGAAAAGCTCATTTGCGCATATAAATGGTCATTTAACTCAGCCCTCGCTGAGGGATGAATATTGATGAGCAATCTGATCTCCACACCCACCACTCTCCGTGAAACGGGGCTGAACTCTCCAGAGAGGTTTGTAATCTAGCTGATGACTCCGTGCCCTGTTTTGAAAGGGAGGTTTGCTTGGAATGTATGTATGTATATTCAAAATCTATGTAGATCATATGCCAAATTCACATGCAGCTTAACTCTTGTAAAACTCAGCACTCTGAAAGACAACTGGCTCCACTAATAACTGCTTGCCAGTTTGGCACAATGACAAGAGATGGTTAACACTAAACAAAAAACTGAGAGACGAGCTGCAAATAAGGGAATATCTCTCTCTCTATCTCTCTCCCTCCCTCCCTCCCTCTCTCTTTCTCTCTCTCTCTTTCTCTCTCTCCCTCTCTTTCTCTCTCTTTTTTTCTCTCTGTCTCTCTCTGTCTCTCTCTCTCTGTCTCTCTCTGTCTCTGTCTCTCTCTCTGTCTGTCTCTGTCTCTGTCTCTGTCTCTCTGTCTCTGTCTCTCTCTCTCTCTCTCTCTCCCTCTCCCTCCCTCTCTCTCTTTCTCTTTCTCTCTCTCTCCTCTCTTTCTTTCTTTCTCTCCCTCTTTCTCTCCTCTCTCCCCCTCTCTCTTTCTCTCTCTCTTTCCTCTCCCTCTCCCTCTCTCTTTTTCTCTCTCTCTCTCTCTCTCTCTCTCCCTCTCTCTCTCTCCCTCTCTCTCTCTCTCTCTCCCTCTCTCTCTCTCTCTCTCTCTCTTTCTCCCTCTCTCCCCTCCCTCCCTTCTGCCTCATCCTCCAAATGGTAGTTAAGGAAAAAAAATCACTTGAAGCTAGTTCTCCAAATACAAACACGCTTAACTCATTTGTAGGGACAAATACAAACAGTTTGTTCCTGTATTGAAAAACAGAATCAGAACAAGGTATATTTTTAGTTGAAGTCATGACACTGGTGCAAAGGGAAGGGAAGGGAAGGGAAAGAAGGGAAGGGAAAGAGGAAGGGAAGGGAAGGGAAGAGAAAGGAAGGGAAAGAGGGAAGGGAAAGAGGAAGGGAAGGGAAAGAGGAAGGGAAGGGAAAGAGGAAGGGAAGAGAAGGGAAGGGAAAGAGGAAGGGAAGGGAAGAGGAAGGGAAAGGAAGAGACTGGGGGACAAGGGATTGGAACGGATTCAATGAGCTTATTAGAAGAATTCCCATGCTGCTTGCTGCATTTTTCCTTCTGTCTTTCTCTTCGACTTTCCAAATCTGATGTCAAAACTTTCCCGGCTGGAATGTTCACCAGAATAATCCCTATTCTGGTGACCATTCCCACTTTTTTTTTTTTTTACTTTTTTTCTTGCCTCTCCTCTTTAAAACTCTTGGCTTACAGTGTATGTTATCTGCTAATTATGAGCAATCTTTCTAATACCTGTAAACAGGGTGGAAATCTGGATGGGGTTTTTTGTTTTTTGTTTTTTTTGCCCCAGTGCATGTTTTGCTACAATACTGCAATCCCGAAGTCACAAGTGTGTTTTATTAAGCCCTACACACCATGACAACCAATCCTATCAGCCAAAGTCCAATCTGATTTTGAGGAGGGAGGGAGGTGCAGCGGCATGCAAATCTGCAGGTTTTATGGTTTGCCAGCTCACTACAGCAAAGAGTATGAAAAATTCCCAACTGTGCGGGGGAGAAAAATCAAAAAGCCCTTCCGGGTTTTTGATTTAGAGCTTGAAGACAAATCGTTGGGAAGGGAACAAAATCCTTCAAATGTTGTGTTGTAAGGCTCTAGAGATAGGTGTGATGTTTGAGAGTGGCGATTGCAGAGCAAAGCTCACAAATATCTTAAGACCTGGAAATCAAAGGAAATCAAACCATCGAGCTGAAACAAAGCAAAATCAATCAGATTTTGTTCCTAATGTATGTTAATTGTAGACAAGGCACAGCTAGATGAAGACAGTCGCCAGCTGAGCATCACTCTTGAGGACTTCATACACGCATCCTTGGAAAATGGGGATTTTTTTTTTTTTTTTTAAAAAGGACTAATGAAAACCGGCTGCAAAGTTTAAGATATGCAAAACCGCTGATTGAGAAAGTACAAAGTAAGCTGTGATGCAAAAAAAAAAAAGCAATATCTGTTCTGCAATATGAAATCAACAGGTGAAGATCAAACATTGCAAAAGTTCCGCTCACTTACCAAGAATGGAAATGATGAATAGTAATACGGATTGTATGCATTGAATCATTGCATAGGTTTTCGACCAGCTGGTTATATGTAACATCCTAGGATTTATTTTTTGGGTAAATAGTGAGTTGCATTTATTTAATAATGAACAGAAGGACTAGGGGTGATAGGACAGCTGTTTTCAAGTAGCTGAGGGGCTGTCACCTAGAAGAAGGGGTCAACCCATTCTCCAAAGCACATCTAATCTAGAACTAAGGAGAAATTTCCTGACAGTGAGAACAATTAATCAGCGGAATAGTTTATTTCCTGGGATTGTGGGTGCTCCATCACTGGAGATTTTCAAGAAGAGATTGAACAGCCATTTATTCGGAATGGAATGGAATGGAATGGAATGGAATGGAATGGAATGGAATGGAATGGAATGGAATAGAATAGAATAGAATAGAATAGAATAGAATAGAATAGAATAGAATATGGAAGGGACCTTGGAGGTCTTCTAATCCAGCCTCCTGCTCAAGCAGGAGAACCTATACCATCTCAGACAGGTGATTGTCCAGTCTCTTCTTAAAAACCTCCAGTGATGGAGCACCCACGATTTCTGGAGGCAAGCTGTTCCACTGGTTAATTGGAATAGGTTAATAGGTTCTCCTGCTTGAGCAGGGGGCTGGACTAGAAGATCTCCAAGGTCCCTTCCAGCTCTATTCTGCATGTACTGTATGTAGAGTCTCTTGCTCAAGTGAGGGGATGGACTAGGAGACCTCCAAGGTCCCTATTATTATGTTCTATGGTAGATAATAGCATTTCTACACTGAAATCAGTATTATTCAGGAGGACAGACAAATAGGTTGCAAAAGTTTAATGTTCTTTTTTTTTTTGCCCTAAAATTAGGCTTTAGGGTGACCCAATGAAGAGAGCTCATGACCATTTTTGGTTTGAGTAAATTTTTAAAAAAATATAATCGGAGCTCAGAAGGCCTGTTTTGGTCCTGATAGTTAAATGAAATTTCTAGATCCAGAGAAAAGATGCCGTTGAACATAAAAAGTTAATATAGTAAGTTTGTAGTGTTGTAACCACACAGAGCACATCCTATCACGTACCGTGAATAAAATGACAACAGTGGAACGGTAAGATTGTAAAATGAAATCAGAAAAAAGAGTATTAGATGTAAGAAGGTTACAGCAGTCATTTTAAATATGGTGATAAACATCTTGACCAGATTAGTTGAAGATTTTAAGAAGTATAATGTGACCCACTAGGATAAAATCATTAACAAACATGGCATTGCTTAATTCTGTAAGAAAAAATGCATCACTCTAAACAGTTGCCCCCTTAATAGAAACCTTATCAGATCCAGCAACTGAAGAAATAAAGCCACACTTAATTTGGCTACATCTAAATCACCATAGAAATTCTGGTTAAGTGGGGGAAATACATTACAATGGGAGAAAAGGTTTTGCAGTGGTCTTTGGCCAAGAATATGTCAAGTGTACATATAGTATAAAAGCAAGCATAAATGTTTTTCTCCATCCTGAAAGCTGAAAGTTTTCCTTCAGGTCCGTTGTAATAAAACTTCTCCTTGTCATCGTAAGGGACTCGACATTTCTTTAAAAGTATATCCCAGCATTCTAAAATAAGATTTCCATTTATGCCTCAAAGATAAATATATTAGTCATTGGGATGAAACTGCAAAAAAAAAATGAATTGACATACGGTGCTATAATTAGCAAAAGCTATCAACATACCAAAACCTTAGTGTGAGAATCAGCTGGACGGGGAGATTTAAGCAACATCTGCTGGTTTTTTTTTAATGCCATGACATTACAGAGAGTCCCCCCACCCCACAAGGAAGGTTAAAAAAAGTCAAAATGTCAGCTGCCCTGCAGAATTTTTCCAATCCTCCATTCATCTCCGTTGCAGTAGCAGATGCTTTGCCATCAAATTCTATTATCTCCCAAAGATGTAGTAAACCTCACGCTTTTATTTTACACTTGTCTTATAAAACTGGGAAGCTCAACCTGTAAAACCAATTTACTGTGTATTTCATGCCATGTAAAATTGAACGTATGCTTGGATAAGGTTGGCTTCTTCTCCCCAATAGCCGAATAATGGGACAAAAAAACACAAGCAGTTTAGAGGCAAACATTTTTTTAAATCAAAACATAACTTGTTGTTCCACTGGTTGATTGTTCTCACTGTAAGGAAAATTCTCCTTAGTTCTAGGTTGCTTCTCTCCTTGGTTAGTTTCCATCCATTGTTTCTTGTCTTGCCTTTTGGTGCTTTGGGAAATAAATTGACCCCTTTGCGTTTGTAAGAGTCCCTCAAATATTGGAACACTGCTATCATATCTGCTCTAGTCCTTTTCATTAGACTAGACATATCCTATTCCTGTAAACTGCTCTTCTTATAATTTAGCCTTCAGCCCCCTAATCATCCTTGTGGCTCTTCTCTGCACTCTTTCCAGATTCTCAACATTTTTTTTTATATTGTGGTGACCAAAACTGCATGCAGTATTCCAAGTGTGGCCTTACCAAGGCATTGTAAAGTGGTATTAATACTTCACGTGATCTTGATTCTCTCCCTCTGTTAATGCAGTTTAGGATTGCATTGGCTTTTTTGGCTGCTGCCACACACTGTTGGCTCACATTTAAGTGATTGTTCATTAGGATTTCAAGATCCCTGTCGTAGTTACAGCCAACCTGCACACTCAAAGTGGTCTGCCTTTGACAACAGAAGGAACCATTATCACCTATCAAACAAGGTTTTAACACAGTTTACACCAATTGTTAGCTATGAAAATTGCCTCCCCCCCCCGCAGCTTGCTCAGCTTCAATACACCTTCCCTTATTTGTCCCACTTGTTCACACCGTCTTAGAAGAATTGTACAGGATGTTGTGTTGGGTCATTGCAACCTTTCCATTCCAGAGTAAAGGGCAAGCTTTAATTAATGGGAATGTGAATAAAAGAATGATGATGAAACTCGTGACCTTTTACAGGAGAGGGAATTTTCATATCACAAAGGAATGCAGGTTAATGCGTTGTAATAAATCAGACCTTTTGTGCTTTGAAATTAATTTTGATAGAGTCATTATTAACTCCCATATATCTAGGCAGCCTGCGATAAACCACTGCCAGTTGTTCGGGGTGGAGATTTTTTTATTAAGGGTGAGAGAATTCAATTTTGCAAAACTGATTTAGATTTCTCATAAATATAATTAACTCACTTCCCCGCTAAAACATTACTCGTGAGTCCTCCCAAGGGCAACTTGTAACACCCGGACACACCAAAATCATCCTTTCCTTTGAAGGGAGGGAAAATGTTCTGATTTCCCCCCCCCCCAAGCATCTCTGCCGTCCAATAGCCTGATTTAAGTTTTCCATTTCTTGAAACACTGAACAATTATTTGGGCAAATAAATAAAGCTTGCCGTTTGCAACCTTCGGCTTCATTTCTGCCCAGAATGATGCTTTTCGTAGCAAAACAAGGCAACAATCAGGGGGAAAAAATGCATCAGGGAGCAATTATTTGATTCACTCTCTCTGTCTTCGCCTTGCTATCTCCTTAATGCAGGTGAAAAGTTATCCTACGGAGAGGATAATAGGCAGGAAAGCACTATGGATAATGACTTTGGTTAGCAGCAGAGTATATTCTTCTGATTAACACAATAGGTTTGTGGCTTAAAGTTGCTATTTTTCCTCCCTTAGAGAAAATCAGCAAAGGAGGCAAAATGTTACCCCATTATCCTCACGCACAATTTAGAGGCCTGGATATTCCCTACTAGATATTCTATTACACCTTTGATAACTTAGGGATGATGTGCTTATCTGCAGATCTATGTTGTCCTGGGTTTCTGAGACATGCAACGTTTTGAATGAAATGCAGGAATGGCTAGTTTCTTAATCTGACATAGGAGGATTCTATATATGCTGGTCTATTTGCATCAACATCGTGTAAGAAACAGAACAACAGAATAAGAGAGTTGTAAGGGACCTTGGAGGTCTTCTAGTCCAACCCCCTGCTTAAGCAGGAGACCCTATACCAGGGGTAGGCAACCTGGGCTCTTTTATGACTCGGGGACTTCAACTCCCAGAATTCCTGAGCCAGCATGGCTCAGCTTGGAAACCTCTCCCTTTCCCCTCAGCATGGCTGGCTCAGGAATTCTGGGAGTTGAAGTCCACGAGTCATAAAAGAGCCAAGGTTGCCTACCCCTGCCCTATACCATGTCAGACAAATGGTTGTCTAATCTCTTCTTAAAACCTAGTTTTAGGTTGCTTCTCTCCTTGATTAGTTTCCATCCGTTGCTTCTTGTTCTGCCTACAGGTGCTTTGGAAAATAGGCTGTCCGCCTCTTCTTTGTGGCAGCCACATAGATTATTGTAACACTGCTAGCATGTCACTCCTAGTATTTCTCTTCATTAAACAAGACATGTCCAGTTTCTGCAGCCATTCTCCATATGTTTTAGCCTCTAGTCCCCTAATCATTGACCAGTGGAACAGCTTGCCTTCAGAAATTGTGAGCACTCCATCACTGGAGGTTTTTAAGAAGAGACTAGACGGTCACTTGTCTGAAGTGGTATAGGTTCTCCTCAGTGGTGGGATTCAAATAGGCGAACAACCGGTTCTCTGTGTGGATGCCGCTTCCGGAAGTCCATTCTGGGCCTGGGCAACAAAAAAATTAGCTACCGGTTCTGCCGAAATGGTGCGGACTGGCTGAATCCCACCACTGGTTGTCCTGCTTGAGCAGGGGGCTGGACTAGAAGACCTCCAAGGTTCCTTCCAGCTCTATTCTATTCTAAAAGAGAGAGAGAAAGGTAGAAGCAAGAACATCATGAGTTGAGCTTGGCTCCTGAGAACAACATGAAGTTGATGTAGGTTTCTTAACATCAGTATGGAAGTGGGTTGACATTGCATTGTCCAGGGTGCTTGTTTGATTTTCCTAGTGCAGTCTATAGTTCTCTACTGGTCTCCTAATCTCCTAATCTTCTAATCAGGTCTGAACCTGTCTAGTTTCTCAGCCCAGAGAAGGTCAGATGGGTGCTGTCACCTGCTTAGACTCCAGAAGAGAACTTTTCCTTTGCTTTATAGTAAGAAGGGACATGCAAACCGTAGATAATTCGATGGCCCACAAGGATAATAACATGCAAAATCAGAGAATTGTCTTATCGAGGGCCTTTTTGTGGGCCCACAAAAGGCCTATCTGCATTTCTTCAACTCATATTTTATTCATCTCAGTCTGCAACGTACGCTTTGGCACTTTTGCTACTCCGGCTTCTGTGAGAATTGCCATTTTTTATCCAAATTAGTTTCTTACACACCCAGAAAAGTGCCTGTGTGCCTACAGGGGCGCACCCAGCGAGAAAGACTGTTCTTGAATTTCTCATATTCAGCAGCTGTAGGAAGATCCAGAGGCAGCATGTAATTTGTTGAAATCTACTGTCTACTAACAGGTTTGCGTAGAGAGGATGTGTCAGCAGGTCAAGTATCCTGTCTGGAAGATAATAAGCAAGGTCAACCCTGATTGGTACTGACATGGGGGAATGTAGACTAGACTGAGAAGTGGGAAAAACAATCCAGAAAAGGCACAGGCAAACTACTTCCATACCGTTGCCAGAAAAAAAATTGAGTGCTTGTATTCTTAAAAGTCAAACTCAACTCCAGGGTATTGTTGCTCTTCTAGGAAGGATGCACAAAGCTGTCCTTGCTTGCAGCCAGTCTAAAAAGGAGCCTCAAAATTAGTAGAAAGAACCTATCCAGTCTTTTAAAGATGTTGAGAGTTTGGAAAAAATTCAGAGAAGAGCAACTAAGGTGATCCAAGGCCTGGAGGCTAAAACATACGAAGAACGGCTGCAGGACTTGGGTTTGGCTAGTCTAAAGAAAGGAAGAAATAGGGGAGACATGATAGCAGTATTCCAGTGTTTGAGGGGTTGCCACAAAGGAGAGGGGGGGGGTCAAATTATTCTCCAAAGCACCAAAGGGCAGGATGAGAAACAATGGATGGAAACTGATCAAAGAGAGAAGCAACCTGGAATTAAGGAGAAACTTCCTAACAGTGAGGACAATTGAACAGTGGAACAGCTTGCCTTCTGAAATAGTGGGCGCTCCATCACTGGAGGTTTTTAAGAAGAGACTGGACAACCATTTGTCTGAAATGGTATAGGTTCTCCTGCTTGAGTGGGGGGCTGGACTAGAAGACCTCCAAGGACCCTTCCAGCTTCTATTCTATTCTATTCTATTCTATTCTATTCTATTCTATTCTATTCTATTCTATTCTATTCCTTTCCATTCTCTATTATTCCATTCTATTCTATTCTATTCTATTCTATTCTATTCTATTCTATTCTATTCTATTCTATTCTATTCTATTCTATTCTATTCTATTCTATTCTATTCTATTCTATTCTATTCTCTATTCCATTCCATTATTCTATTCTATTCTATTCTATTCTATTCTATTCTATTCTATTCTATTCTATTCTATTCTATTCTATTCTATTCTATTCTATTCTATTCTATTCTATTCTATTCTATTCTATTCTATTCTATTCTATTCTATTCTATTAACGTGGTGAGGCACAGGTCCTCTCTACTCAACCAGAACCTTTCTTTTAACCAGACATTAGGATAGCATTCTTCAGAATACTATTTGGAATTTATGATAGGTATGAGTCAAATATGATCTCACCCTTCAGAGGCTGTCAGGCCCCTCAAATCATTTTTGGGGCTCTGCCATTCTGTTGGGAGGGGGGAAGCTTTTCCTCTGTTGAGAGGGGGAGGTCATGGGTTCTGGGGGAGGGGTAGGTCATGGGTTATTCTTTCAACCTTTGATGTATCTCTTTGGGTGTGAAAGGGGGGAGGGATGTGCCCGGGGCCATCTGCCTTATCTTTGCACTGAGATGAGGATACAATGCCTGGGAACAGAGTTTTATTGCTCCTTCAGCTGCCAGTTCCCATAACCACTTTGCACCTGTGGACTGGCTGGATTTGGACTGAGCAGTTGGGCACCTGGGACGGGTTTTGAAGAGACGGTTTTAATGTAATGGTTTGCACTGGAATTATTCAGATCTTGCCTTGCCTTTCTGCTTTCACTCTCTCTCAATAAAAGTTCCCGTTGAAACGAGGCCAGTTTCAAGAGCTCTGCTTTCTTGGGAGTATTAGCCAAGGCAGGACCTTACAGAGGCTGTTTGGAGGAGGTATAAATACTCTTTCCAAAGATCAAGGAGAGCTGCATGGACTTAGGCTGAAGATCGGTTGAAAAGTAGGGCCAGTTAAGAGCTAACCAAAGATTCACTGATTGATTTGAGGAGCAAAGGGGCAACTGTGCATAGCTGATCTGTCTCCTCCTCCTCCTCTCTCCTTCTCCTTCTCCTCCTCCTCCTCCTCTCTCCTTCTCCTTCTTGATACAGTAAGGAAAAATCCCATCACATTTGACTTATCTTCTGCCGCTGAGCCAAGATTCAAGGTTTCTTTCTTTTGACCACAACATGTCCAATCAGCTCTGCAAGATGGTACTAACCCCGGGTACCTCAACTTTTAGTTAACGGAGAAGCCCTGCAATCTGAGGGAAAAGTTACACGAGAACGATTGCAATTTCTCTTCCCAGCAATTCCCCCGACGTGCTATTATTAAAAGATCTATTGTGATTTCACATGTCAGTCGCTCCCCCCTTTTTACGCTCTGCCAAAGAGAGACATTGGCGATTGGCACGTTTCTAAGTGCAATTAAGCCTTCCTTGTTTTCCAGAGAGACTGCCTGAAAAGCCTTCCCGGCTGGGTTGCAGGCATCGGTGTGTGTAGGTAGCGATTTATTAGCGTTTGTTCCAACAGCCTCCTCTCTTTTTCCCGCCTGGAATCGCTTTCCCTTCCATTTGGCTCAATCTAGAGCGGGATCCAGATCAGCTTGTCTGGAAAAATCATCTTGGCTGAAAAAAGGGCAACCGTCCATTCACATCTGTGGGCCTGGCACCCCGTGCTCAGTAATTCAAGCCCTGGTCGTCTCACGTCTGGACTACTGCAGTGCACTTTACATGGGGCTACCCTTGAAGAGCTTTCAGAAGCTTCCACTGGTGCAGAGTGAATCGGCTCAGGCAGTCCTAGGGGCCCCTGTTACACCATTACTCCGCAAGTTGCACGGGTTGTCGCTTTGCTTCCAGGTGCAATTCAAAGGGTTGGTTATTAGCTTTACCATCCAGTCAGAGCTGAAGAAGCTTATTGGATGAAAAGCGAAGCGTCTTCAAAGGGAAAAACCAAGAAAGTCCAGTTGCTTCCTGAAAAAAGCATCTTTGGGACAAGTATGACCTGGATGACTGAGAATCTCCATAGACATTATCGGCTTTAAAGCCCTGCGTGGCCTAAGGCCAGGCTACTTGAGGTACCGTCTCACCCCACTGGGGACCAGCCCATTCCACCTGTACTGGCAGAGGAGGCATACTGCGGGACCTGTCAGTCAAGGAATTCTGGTTGGTGGGGTCCAGGAGAAGAATATATAGAACATATAGAATAATAGGTTTGGAAGGGAACTCAAAGGTCTTCTAATCCAATCCCCTCCTCAAGCAGGAGACCCTATTTACCATTTCAGACAAATGGTTGTCCAGTCTCTTTTTGAAAGCTTCCAGTGATGGAGCACCCACAACTTCTGAAGGCAAGCTGGTTCCGTTGGTTTATTGTTCTCACTTTCAGGAAATTTCTCCTTATTTCTAGGTTGGTTCTCTCCTTGGTTAGTTCCCATCCATTGTTTCTCATCTTGCCTTCTGGTGCTTTGGGAAATAATTTGACCCCCTCGCCTCTGTAGGAGCCTCTCAGATATTGGAATACTGCTATCATGTCTCCCCTAAGCTTTCTTTTCATTAGACTAGACCAGGGGTAGGCAACCTTGGCTCTTTTATGACTCGTGGACTTCAACTCCCAGAATTCCTGAGCCAGCTATGCTGAGGGGAAAGGGAGAGGTTTCCATGCTGAGCCATGCTGGCTCAGGAATTCTGGGAGTTGAAGTCCACGAGTCATAAAAGAGCCAAGGTTGCCTACCCCTGGACTAGACATACCCAATTCCTGTAACCGTTCTTGGTATGTTTTAGCCTCCAGCCCCCTAATTATGTTTGTTGCTTCCTGCTCTACAAACATGCTGAAGGAAGCATCGAGAAGAACCCCCATGTGGAAACTACCCAACATCTGGCAGGCTTTCCCAATTTCCCTTCGTCACTCCTAAAAACTCCAATTACAAACGTGCATGTTTTTAAATGATGGGGTTTTTTTTAAATCTGCGACTCTGCAGCGCTCTTCAAAAAAAAAAACATCCACCCCTTTGATTTATTGCAGCAAGCTTTGAAGACAGTAGCTCACCTTACAGGTTATCTGTCAAGTGCAAAGCTGAGCTGCCAGCCACGGATGTTCATATCTGTTGTCGTCTTCAGAGAATGCAAGGAAGCATTCTAGGATAGTCCAAAGGTGCTTTTTTTCACCAGGCACATGGACTTTCTTGTTTTTCTTTGAAGACGTTTCGCTTCTCATCCCAGAAGCTTCTTCAGCTCTGACTGGACGGTGGGGAACGGAAGGATTTATCCTCCTTGCAGACCGCTGGTCATTTGCATTCTTTTAGAGAGCCATTTTTTTTATATATAATATTTTATTAATTTTCCAATTTTACATTTGAGTATTTAAAAAGCAACATGGTGACTGAGTTAATCAATAGTTCAATAACAAAATCTTTAGTGCAGATCTCAGGTTACAACATCAGATATTTCTTCTCTTTTTCTCTTGACATTTACTGTCTCGTATTCAAACTAGCAGCACTTTTTCGTGCGGCTGCTGATAAAAACAGGATCGCCAACATGATCGCCAACGTCCGATAATGGATATGGCACAAGAAGACGAAGAAGATTCAAACTAGTACATTTCTAATTATATCAACTCAATAAAAACATCATTATTACATTTATCAACACGTTTTTAGCTTATACATATCTTAATTACATTCAATCTTCATAAACACTCCATATCCTGTTATTAATCTTTATATAATTTTTAATTTCTCATCAATATTCCAATTTCACCTTTGATATCCATAATTTTCAGACTTTGGGTAACCAAGACTTCCCTTATCTCACTTCATAACAAACTATGATATCCCAAATGCACATTTTATCTGTTTAAATGTAATCTTGTTCTATTTCCTAAAAGTTATCTATTTCCCACCATATTAAGTCATCTACTTAATAATACAAGATCCCCTTTAATAAATCAAAACCATTATATATATTGCCTGGGCTAATCAATAAATCAAACATATTCATGATAATTAATTTTCTTTTCCCCTTTAGATCTAATTTTTCAATATTAAATCAAATCCTTATTTTCAACTGATTTCCAACTATTTTAAATCTAATAACCAACATTCCCCTTATCTGCATTCTTTTAGAGAGCCATTGAGGCCACTTGGAGGTTTACCTGTGTCCTCAGGGCCACCTGAGTGGTACAAATGGGTGCAGAGCCTTATTGGAACTGCTGAAAGGACTGTGTTGTATACTGGAGATAGATGATGTTGTATCCCTCCCTTTCAATTTTGACATAGATGGCCTCTTTGGCCCCTCTTTCCATCTATGTCAACAGCCCTCTCTCAATAAAAGGGGAGGGATACAACATCATCCCTCTCCAGTCTACAACACAAGTCCTTTCAGCAGTTCCATGAAGGCTCCACACCCATTTGCACCACTCAGGTGATCCCGAGGACACAGGTAATCCTCCAAGTGACCTCAATGACTCAACAATTAAAAGAATGCAAATGACCAGCTGTCTGCAAGGAATATAAATCCTTCCGTTCCCCACCATCCAGTCAGAGCTGAAGAAGTTTCTTGGAGGAGAAGTGAAACGTCTTCAAAGAAAAACAAGAAAGGCCAGTTGCCTCCTCAAAAAGCATCGTTGGGACAACCAGGGCCTGGATGACTGAGAATCTCCATAGACTCCTCAATGCTGCCGTAGCATCAAAAGTTATAATTCAGACTTTGGACTAAAAAACTCATTAAAAAAAAACCCTGAAGGAGGATAGAGGACACAGCAGGTGGAAGGAGATAGAAGCAGGCATCATATATGCTCTGTCACATCCAAGCTAAAAAAAAAAATTAAAATCCTGAAGTCAACCATGAAATTAGTGACAGGCAGCAATTGGTATTTATGCCAAAGCAAACAAAACAAAACAAATGTCTTGAAATCTCTGTTTAAAATCTCTCTTTGGAAAGGGGGAAAAAAAATCAATATTCCCCACATGAAAATTCCTTTCATCCCTACAAGAGGTGTGACTTTTCTTTTTATACCCCCAGACAATATTCTCATTAAAATGGGAAGGCAGAAGGCAGTCAACAGCAACAGATTAAAAACTTTTATCTTCTTTCTTCTCCTCCTCCTCCGCCCTTCTGGATGGAAAACTGGCTGGACTTTTTTCCACCCAAGAAAATGCAACTTACCCACAGCTCAGCTGAGTCATTTTCATTTTGCAGGACTGCCATGTAAGCTGCATTGTGAATATCTTGCAGGGGTAACACACACACACACACACACACACATACACACACACACCGTTTTTGGCCTAAAATTCAGCATCTTCCCGAGAGAAGGCAACATTCAAAAAAATCAGGTTTTACTGATCCCTGCACATTTATGCATGAATATGTGGGAAGGAAAGGCAACTCAATGTAACGTTTGTCTGTCTTTTGGTCTCTATTATCTATCTATCTATTTATATCTATCATCCATCAATCAATCATCTATCTATATTGTCTGTCTGTCTGTCTGTCTGTCTGTCTGTCTGTCTGTCTGTCTGTCTGTCTGTCTGTCTGTCTGTCTGTCTGTCTGTCTGTCTGTCTGTATGTATGTATGTATGTCTGTCTATCTATCTATCCATCCATCCATCCAGTGGTGGGATTCAGCCAGTTCGCACCAGTTCGGCAGAACCGGTAGCTAATTTTTTGTTGCCCAGGCCCAGAATGGACTTCCGGAAGCGGCATCCACACAGAGAACCGGTTGTTCACATATGTGAATCTCACCACTGTATCTATCTATCTATCTATCTATCTATCTATCTATCTATCTATCTATCTATCTATCTATCTGTCTGTCTGTCTGTCTGTCTGTCTGTCTGTCTGTCTGTCTGTCTGTCTGTCTGTCTGTCTGTTCTGTCTGTCTGTCTGTCTGTCTGTCTGTCTGTCTGTCTGTCTGTCTGTCTGTGTCTGTCTGTGTCTGTCTGTCTGTCTGTCTCTCTGTCTAATCTGTTTTATCATATATCTAATATCTATCTATCTATATTATATATAAATAATCTATATCTGTATCTACATCTACTGTATATCTATAACTGTATCTATATCTACGTCTGTATCTACATCTAATCTAAATCTATATCACACCTATAGGTATATTTGTATTATCTACATCTACATATATCTATAGCTTATCTAGATATCTAGATCTACATCTAGATCTGGATATATTCCAAAAGGCAACCGGGCAGAAGCCAAGAAACTTACATTACTCTATTTTGCTAGCCATGATTACTCAGACCGAATAGGCTGCATGGACTTCTTTTTGTCTGTATTGGATCATTTCCTTGCAGCAAACGGAGAGTTGGTGATGGAGTTACTAGATGGGAAGACTTGTCTCTGAGGGGTTCCATGGTTTTAACAGCAAAGCTGTTATTACACCACAGTGGCAAGAAATTCAATAATCCAAGTTGAGGTAGTTACTGCGAGAGTGCACCGCAATCTGTTTTTTTTCCCCACGATTATTACTATTATTTAATACCGTCCTAATAATTTACTGCATTAATGAAATTTGGAGAGGATAATAAATTAGAAGGCGTCCTGACCATCCATTCAGTGGGCAAATAAAATAAAATAAAATAAAGAAATCCTAAAAGACGAATAGGTGGGAGACAGGAACACGAGATTCAATTTAATGGGGAAGGGAGAAAATAAAAAGGTAGAGCCATCGGGGGAAATATAGTCTAGAGCAGTGGTTCTTAACCTGGGCGATATCGCCCCCCAAGGGGCGATTTCATTTTTCAGGGGGGCGATGGAACAAAAAGGGGCGACGTGGGGGCGAAGGAACAAAAAGGGGGCGATATGGGGGCGATGGAGCAAGACATTTTGGGGACACTTTTCAGTCTTCCCCTGCGGCTCCGAGCCTCCTCTGCCATTTGCAGAGAGAGACAGAGACAGAGAGAGGCACTTGTGCTTCCCCTCTCTGTCTCTCTCTCTCTCATGCAAGGCTCCTGATTGGCCCTGCGCCCGGGTGCCCCGCCCCCTGGGAGCAGCACGGCCACGAAGTCCCTTTCCCTGGCTGGCCCCGTCCGAGGTGCACGGGGCCAGCCCTCCTGCAAGCCGCAGCCCCGAGGGAGAGCAGCCCCTGCGATCCCCAGCCAGCAGGACCGTTGGCCCAGCTCACCGGGAAGGTGCGCCGGAGTCCCAACTGCTTTGTCAGCGAGGGTGAGGTGAGCAGAATATGGGGGGGAGAGGGGGCCGTCCCCGGGCCGCTCCCTGGGCAGCCGAGCCGGCCACACTGTCAAGCCCCCATGGGCTCGACATTCACGGGAAGGGGGGGAAGCATGCTCCAGGCGGCGGCCTACCAGCGGCACGGGAGGCTCCAGTGTTGGTCCTGGCGGGAAGCGGATCATTGCCCCGGTTTCGACCGAGGACGCCGGCGTCGCGGGAGAATGTTTGGCGACGTAGCCGACGGGCGGGGCGTTCTGCAGATGCCCCTCGGCCTGCGGCTTGAGCCCGGGGATGCTGGCGGCGTGAGGGGAAGCTTGGCGATGCAGCTGACGGGGGGATGTTCCGCGGGTGCCCCGCGACTTGAGCCCAGGGATGCCGGCGGTCCGAGGGGAGACTTGGCGACACAGCCAACGTGCGGGGTGTTCTGCAGATGCCCCGCGGCCCGCGGCTTGAGCCCGGGGATGCCAGCAGCACGAGGGGAGGCTTGGCGACGCAGCTGATGGGGCATTCCGTGGATGCCCTGCGACTTGAGCCCGGGGACGCCGGCGGCGCGAGGGGAGGCTTGGCGATGCAGCAGGCCACGGGGCATCTGCAGAACGCTTTGCCCGTCGGCTGCGTCGCCAAGCCTCCCCTCGCGCCGCCGGCATCCCCGGGCTCAAGCCGCGGGGCATCTGCAAAATGTCCCGCTCGTCGGCTGCGTCGCCAAGCCTCCCCTCACGCCGCCGGCATCCCCGGGCTCAAGCCGCGGGCCGAGGGGCATCTGCAGAACACCCCGCCCATCGGCTGCGTCGCCAAGCCTCCCCTCGCACTGCCGGCATCCCCGGGCTCAAGTCGCGGGCCACGGGGCATCTGCGGAAAGCCCCCGTCGGCTGCGTCGCCAAACATTCTCCCGCGCCGCCGGTGTCCTCGGTCGGAACCGGGGCAACGATCCGCTTCCCGCCAGGACCAATGCTGGAGCCTCCCATGCCGCCGGTAGGCCGCCGCCTGGAGCATGTTGGCTCAAGGGGGCGATTCGTTCAAAAAGGTTAAGAACCACTGGTCTAGAGCACAAAATAATTCAACTGGGGGAGGCGAGAAAGAGGGAGGGAGGGAGGGAGGGAAGGAGGGAGGGAGGGAGGGAGGAAGGAAGGAAGGAAGGAAGGAAGGAAGGAAGGAAGGAAGGAAGGAAGGAAGGAAGGAAGGAAAAAAGGAGAAATAGAGAATGGAGTGGAGGAAGGAAAGAAGAGAGAAGAAATAAAGAATGAAGAGAAGGGAGGGAGGGAGGATGGATGGATGGAAGGAAAGAGAAAAGGAAAAATAGAGAATGGAGGGAAGGAAGGAGGAGAGGAGAAAAAGAGGAAGGAAGGAAGGAAGGAAGGAAGGAAGGAAGGAAGGAAGGAAGGAAGGAAGGAAGGAAGGAAGGAAGGAAGGAAGGAAGGAAGGAAGGAAGGAAGGAGAAAAGGAGAAATAGAGAATGGAGTGGAGGAGGGAAAGAAGAGAGAAGAAATAAAGAATGAAGGGAAGGGAGGGAGGATGGATGGATGGAAGGAAAGAGAAAAGGAAAAATAGAGAATGGAGGGAAGGAAGGAGGAGAGGAGAAATAGAAAAAGGAAGGAAGGAAGGAAGGAAGGAAGGAAGGAAGGAAGGAAGACAGATTCAAAAGACATTGGAGAATAAGAGAACTGCATTCTACTGAACTAGCAAGCAAACAGACACTGTATTTGCATAACTTCCTGACAAGATTTAGACAATCCTGAAAAGAGATAAATGATTTTTAAGCGTTCCAGTTGAAATCCTGACGCTCTCCTTCCCTTCTCTTTGCATTTGGCACACAGTCTCTTTCTGGTTCCCCAGATATGGGGAACTTACCGCAGAGGACAGATCTCCCATCTCACGATGCAAAAGAGGACTCTTTTGAGGAAATCTGCTATTTCTGACGGCAGCGTGGAATCCATCACTGGTGTTTAAATAGGGTCAAGAGCATCTACAGGTGCCAGGAGCCCATGACCAAAGCCCCGCCTCTTTTTATGTCTGTGTAAAAAAAGGGGGTGGGGCTCAATTCCCATGATCATAGCGGCCCTCCTGACTTTCTTGACCCCATTCCACCCCATAGGTTGCCCTGAATATCGGCAGATCTGAGTTCATTCAGAAATGCCGTAATTTCTTCCAGATTCATTTTAGCAATAAGTAAGAAGAGACTGGACAGCCACTTATCTGAAATGGTATATGGGGGCTGGACTAGAAGACCTCCAAAGTCCCTTCCAGCTCCTATTCTATTCTATTCTATTCTATTCTATTCTATTCTATTCTATTCTACTCTACTCTACTCTACTCTACTCTACTCTACTCTACTCTACTCTACTCTACTCTACTCCATGTTCTGTTCTGTTCTATTCTATTCTATTCTATTCTATTCTATTCTATTCTATTCTACTCTACTCTACTCTACTCTACTCTACTCTACTCTACTCTACTCTACTCTACTCTACTCTACTCTACTCTACTCTACTCTACTCCATGTTCTGTTCTGTTCTGTTCTATTCTATTCTATTCTATTCTATTCTATTCTATTCTATTCTATTCTATTCTATTCTATTCTATTCTATTCTATTCTATTCTATTCTATTCTATTCATCATCTGTCTATGTATGGAACGGAAGTTTTTAAGAAGAGACTGGACAGCCACTTGTCTGAAATGGTATAGGGTCTCCTGCTTGAGCAGGAGGCTGGACTAGAAGACCTCCAAGATCCCTTCCAGCTCTATTCTGATTAATTCAAAATCTCAAAAAGATATGACTAAACAAAACGTGCTCCATTGAAATATATCATCTTGAGAGGAGGATGTCAAAGAAAATGTCATATTGAGATCTGGAAACAAGATAATGTTTATGAAAGATTTTCCTAAATCTCCAAGGAGGCTTCATATTAATGTCAGTGTGGAAACAACACTGTGTATTGAAATAACCTAAGCTGCCATTTTCCCCTGCTCTAGCCAAATTTATTTCAAAAGCATTCAGTACTCAAGGTTAGAGTAATATATCCTTCAGAAGCAAATTCTAACCTATACATACCACATACCTAAATCAGAAAGCACCTCCATTTTCTTTTGAAGACGCCAGCTGCATTCTATAAATCTAAACAGACCTGTTTAGATTTATAGAACGCAGATGGAGTTTTCAGAAGAAAATGGAGGTGCTTTCTAATGTTGGGGTGATTCACAGGTAGGATCGGCACAAAAGAGGCAGGTGGGAATTTTAGGAAAGTGGGTGAAATAATAGGATTCCCTCTCTTGACTGGCTTCTCCCGTATGAACAGCATACATGTTTCAGCTGCCAAGTTTACCCATGTTCTAGATATTTATACTACATTCCAAAGAGGGCACAGTGGCTCAGTGGTTTAAGATGCTGAGTTTGAGGGTGAAGGTTGATTCTCCAAGCTTGTGTGTTGGTTTCCAAATATTTCATTACCAGGCTAGGTAATGTGTTCAGCAGCATTGATGGCAGGGATGTCAAACGCGTCACGTGATGTGACGTGTCATGACGTATCATGACTTTTTCCCCCTTGCTGGGGCTGGGGTGGGCGCGGCTTCCGTGTGACGCATCCGGCCCGTGGGCCGCCAGTTTGACACCCCTGATTTAGGGGGTGTCTGTCTCAGTGCTCTTCTGTTTATAAGGGCTTCAGGTGTGGATGTGTGTCAAGTGAGGGTCCTGTGATGGATTAGGTGTGAGTCATCAGAGAGAGGCTGGTGATGAGTCTTGTGATGGGGTGGTTAACTCAGATCAGGGTCATTGGGAGGTGTACTGCTGAGGGGGGGAGAGGAAAGAAAAGACTTTGAAACAACTGTGACTCAAAGATAAATCAAAAGAGTTTCAAAACACCAAACTCTGCCTATTTTCTCCGAGGTAATCTGCCCTCAACTTTCTTCCAAGATAAAAGCTAAGATGTAGTGTGCAAATTTTCTTCCTGACACTTTGGAATTCTCTAAAGTAGCAGATAAACATGTTTCAGTGAGTGAAGCTAGTAAACCTCTCGCCAGTTGCCTTCTCACTCTTATAGATTACCATCGCCCGGTTCTTTGGAAACAATAGTTTAACCCTAAACTGATTACCAACTGCACCGATGGAAGGTTTCGGGATTCCTAGCCAAGTTTCTGTTTTTTTACACCAATGCAAAAATCAGACATGTGCCCATTATACAGAGATATATACATTAATGATGGATCATCTCCTGGGCAAATCAAAATGGAAAGTAATGAATTTGAGGTTGAAGGAACAGCCAGTACTTTCCATTTCCAGTGTGGTCCAAATGAAGGGTAGAACTGTCTGTTCTCTAAGAAATGCTTCCTAATCTTCAAGTTACACATTATTAGCTAGCTATATTTAGATCCATACATCCAGAAACGCCAGCCTTATTTATTTAGGCCAAAATCAGCATAAGCAACAAAACAAAAAATAGATTCAATTGGAATAGAACTGGAAGGGACCTTATAGGTCTTCTAGTCCAGCCCCCTGCTTGAGCAGGAGAACCTTATACCATTTCAGACAAGTGACTGTCCAGTCTCTTCTTAAAAACCTCCAGTGATGGAGCACTTACAACTTCTTCTTTTTAAATATTTTATTAATTTTCTATTATTACAATTCATTAGTGCTTAGTGAACAACGTGTTGTCTGGGTTGGTTTGTTTTGCTTAGTAATACAAGTTAAGTTCTTACTCCCTATCCCGTTTTTTCCAGCCATTGATAAAATAAGTTCCATGTTTGAAAATATTCTGTATCTTCTTTTTCTTCGATCCTCAGTGTAAGTCTGTCCATTGGCTCCCTTCCTCTGCCGGAAGTTGGTTCCAAGCTTCTGCTAGTCTTTCTGGGAAAGACGTGCTTTCTAACGTGACTTTTGAATTTCCCTCCTGTCCGTTTGAGGTTATGGCCCCCCGTGTTCTTCAGTTTGGCTCACTGTTGAAAATACTGTCCTCTAGAACCTTATTCACACACTTAATATAGTTAAAGGTTTCAGTCATGTTCGCCCCTTTCCATTCTGTTCTCCTGTCATGGATCCACCCCTGGAACCCCACTCCAAATGTTTGTGCAGAGGAGAAGGATGAGTTTGACTCAGCAGAGTAAAGCGCAGAGTTAAGTGTTGGTCAGAATCGGGGTGTGGAGAGTGCTAGCCTGATGGAGCAGCCTCAGCTGGGTTGATCCAATGAGGGACAGGCTGAGGCTGAGCAAGGCTGAGCAAGCCACAGCTGCAGCAAGCTGGCCAGGAGGCTCCAGGCGAGGACCGAGAGCAGCTGCTGTCCAGTAGCAATGAGGAGGAGGTGGAGTCCACGTCTCCTCCTGATCCAAGGACACATAGAGCAGATGTCAACGTTGCTAACATCGGATGTTTTTGCTTTGACAACAGATGGAGATGCAACCATTTTCTTCTTATGTTTTACTCTTAGAGTCAGAGTTAAATGATGCTGGGGGAGGAATGTGCATGAGAGTTTAGCTAGACGTAACAATACTGAACCTAGTGTGTGAACCAAGGTTATTGAAATAAGAGATGATAAGAATTGGCGGGCTGGAGAACTGGAGGGGAA
Organism: Azemiops feae; assembly: GCA_023970755.1. NCBI lineage: Eukaryota > Metazoa > Chordata > Lepidosauria > Squamata > Viperidae > Azemiops > Azemiops feae. Next base: position 367,858 of record JALGBA010004151.1, on the reverse strand, counting down.
GCCTGCATTTCAAGCTAATTGGAGAATGTGATTTATGACTGTTAATTGGAGGAGGGAATTGTGCTTTGATACTATGTGCTCAGGGGAGGGGAATTTAGTTTTTGGCTTAGATTATATTAGTGCCAATGCTATGCTTCTCAAATAAAGATTCTTTAAGGTAAACAATGCCTCAAAGTTCTTTGAAGAGTTTCATCTGTCAGAACCATGACAGCAGAGAGGAGACAGGCACAATGCTGGTCAGCTAGTCCAGGGGTCCCTAACCTGTGGGCCATGGCCCACTAACGGGCCATGGCCTATTGGCCACTGGGCCACATGAGTGGCTGCCCAGTGCACACCTGTGTGCACATCTCCATTCGTGCGAGTGTTACCATGACCGTTGCCGGCATTTGTGGCCCTGCTCGCAAAAGCATCGCTGTGGGCATTGTGGGTATTCACGGTCCCACTTGGTGAGCATCACGGGCGTTTGTGCCCTCCCCCTCCTGCAAGTGTCACCACAAGCATTGCGGGCGTTCTTGGCCCCTATTATTAGGCAAGCGAGGCTTTAAAAGCAGAGCTCCAGTGAAGAAGATGGAAGACATATGAGAAATATATTCATTTTTCACTTAATTCACATCGCCGCAAATGTCATGCCCGAATCGGCCATTGCAACCAAGGGTGCTTGGCTGAATAATGATGACAGTATTAAAAACAGACATAAAAGCAGAGAGAGTTACGTTCTCTGCACATCTGCACAACGGGGTTCCTTGCAATGCGTCTTCACACCGCGGTCACATCCATCTATCAAGAATGCGCTTAGCATAAAACAGGGTTCCTGGTGGGGAAAAAAAACAAGCTTGACAAAAATGTAATGAGACAATGGAAAAAGGAAAGGTACAATCACTAACTTCCCTATCGAAACTCTCTCGATGTATGCAACCTGCAGAAATTATTGCCTACAAGCTGTGACCGCAATTCATTTCAGACCCGTCGCCTTTCATCCCAGACCTGGTCCTTGCCAAGTTTTTGAAAATTCTGATTACACCTCTAGCCGCAGGGCTCCTGCTTTGGAATTGCTCAAAACAATAGCCTAGCCTAGACGTAATGCCAGGGAGGGATCAAAACTGAACGGTTTGCCCTAAAAGCTACGGAAATGCAAAATTGGATTTTAAGGGCAAATCTTGCAGGTGGATATTGCCCAGCTTCTAAGTGGTCAGCGGCTACAAATTTGAGCTTCTGAACCTTTTTGTGGTTGCAAATGGGGTCTTGGAAGCTGCACGCAGCTCAGGAAGGATGGGGTGCCCAACCCTGATATTGTCCGTGTACACAAAGCACAGGAAACAGGTGTGTTTCTGTCTATCTAGGAGGTTTTAAGCAAGGATTATTATCTGAATATTCTTGTCGTTATTTATTTATTTTTTTAAAATTTCACAGGGAAGAAAAAAGGAACAGGGGCCGAACCAAGTGACTAAACGTGCCCATCTGAATATCTGAAGTAATCCTCTAATTTTAAATATTGTAGCAAAGTAAACCTTAACCACATAGTGTTATTATATTGTTCAGTAGGTCACAAAAAACGGGATCACATGACCCCGGGGTATTGCAACCATCATAAAGTGAGTCCTAAGTCACTTTTTTCAGTGCCGTTGTAACTTCAAATGTACGTCCTATCACAAGCTCGACAAGATGGAAAATAGAAATTTCAGATAGAAATGAGCGAATGCTAAACACCGACAGATTTTTTTGCGTTGCATTTTATATCGACCAGAAGTATTGGTTGGTTTCATTTAACTTGGAATTTTCATTCTGTAGATAGAGTTGAACGGTTGATTTCCCCCTCCCAAAAGTCATTACAATTTCTTGCATTTTTGCTGTTCCACAAAAATATTCTTTGAGTGCGTTGATTCGGTGTCAACTGTATTTGCCAACGCAAACTCCCTCTCAAAGAGATTGTTTTAGACTTGGCAACAGAGTTTAATCAATTAAATTAAATTAAGACTGGTTATGTGAGCAGGGGACTGGACTAGAAGACCCCCAAGGTCCCTTCCAGGTCTATTCTGTTCTGTTCTGTTCCATTCTATTCTATATTCCATTCCCTACTCTACTCTACTCTACTCTACTCTACTCTACTCTACTCTACTCTACTCTACTCTACTCTACTCTACTCTACTCTACTCTACTCTACTCTACTCTACTCTATTCTCTATTTTCTATTTTCTATTCTATTTTCTATTCTATTCTTTTTATCATCACTCTACTTCTATTCTATTCTATTCTATTCTATTCTATTCTATTCTATTCTATTCTATTCTATTCTATTCTATTCTATTCTATTCTATTCTATTCTATTCTATTCTAGGTCCTTGGTGGATATATGCTATTAACAAGTCTTGAGTTTGAATTATGTTCCTGAGCATATCTTAAAAAGGTCTTACAGTCTTTTATCCATGAATTACATTTTAAACGTATCTGGTAAGACCGCACATTGATTACACTGGTTGTGTTCAGACAACACTCTTCAGTCAGTTAGAAATCTAGCAGAATGTATTAAACACGCTTGGCTTGATCTATTGATTTTGTTCTGCTTGAGCACGTGTTCTGTGAACCTGGGCTGTTCTCGGCTTACAATCATTGACTTAGTGACCGTTTGAAGTTACAACAGCATGGAAACAAGTAACTCCTGACCGCTTTTTTTTTTTTTTTAACAAAATAATTTTTATTGAATACAAAACAAAAAAGATTAAAAAACATTGAACATAGTGTATCATCTTTGACATACATCTTTGTCTAAACATTCCTTATTATACACATACTTTATACATTTCAGATATTCTTCCCCTATTTACATCCCTTCTAATGACCTTCCTTCTTTTTTTCCCTTCCATTTGTAAAATTTATTCCAGCTTAAATAGTATTCTGTTTCCTCCTGATTTTTTAATTCTTTCGTCATCTTATCCAATTCTGCGCAATACAAAATTTTCCTTATTAACGCATCTCCACTAGGCACTTCATTTGTTTTCCAATTTTGGGCAAACAAAATTCTTGCCGCCATTATTACATGAATAATTAAGTATATATCATCTTTGTTTATATTTTTTTCTAATATGCCAAGTAGTAGCATCTCTGGTTTATATTGAGTTTTTTGACCCGTCATTTCTGTTATCCAATTCCAAACCCTCTGCCAATAAACCTGTACCTCTTTGCAAGCCCACCAAACATGAAAAAAAGTACCCTTTTCCCTTTTACACTTCCAACAAAGTGGTGAGTAGCCACTATACATTTTTGCGAGCCTAGCCGGTGGCAGGTGCCATCTAAAGAGCATCTTATAGAGATTTTCCTTATAAGTTGTTGCCAATGTAATTTTGCAATTACGTTCCCAGATTTGCTGCCATTGGTCCAGGTTTATAGCGTGCCCCAAATCTATTGCCCAGGTAACCATTGTTTCTTTAACTTGTTCTTCAAATAATTTATATTCTAACATATATTTATATATTTTTTTGATTTGTTTTTTCTCCGAGCCTAATAATATTTTATCAAGCCCCGTATCTTGTCTATTAATTCCCCATTCTTTCTTGTCTTTCACGTATCTTGCTTGTATCTGAAGGTAAGACCACCATTCCAAAGCAATCCCCTGTTGTCTCAACTCTTGCCTTTGCTTTAGATATCCTTCCTCTGACAGGATATCTTTGTATATGATAACCCTATCTTGCCTATAAAGGTTGGGGTATATAACTGCTTCTAATGGTGAGAACCAGCCTGGGAGTTTTGTATAGTATTGACATTTAACTATATTCCAGCTTTTTATTAGTTCTTGCCGGACTTTATGCCTCAGGAAGTATTGATGGTTCCTACTTTTATCTGTCCATAGGTGGGCATGCCAGCCCTGCTGGAGATCGTGCCCCTCTAATAGTAAACATCTTTTATTTTCCAATGTTATCCAATCCCTGATCCACGTCAGGGCCGCCGCTTGATAGTATAACTCCCAATCCGGGAAGCCTAATCCCCCTCTCTCTTTAGCATCCTGTAGAGACTTTTGCTTTATCCTCGCCTTCCTTCCTTGCCACACAAAATCTAAAGTTAACTTATTCAACTCTTTAAAGAATTTTTTATCTAATTGGATTGGAATATTTTGGAATAGAAAGATAATTTTGGGTAAAATATTCATTTTCACCGCTGAGATTCTTCCTAGAAACGAAAGATGTAGATTTCTCCAGCGGTCTAGGTCAACTTTTATACGTTTAACTAATTTTCCGTAGTTATCCTCTCTAATTGATGAGCAACGTGCTGACATAACAATGCCCAAATATTTTATTTTAGTAACTACTTGTATTCCTAATTTTTCCCCAAGATTTTCTTTTTGCGTGTTAGTCATATTTTTTGCTATGATCTTTGTTTTATTTCTATTTATTTTCAAGCCTGCCACCTCTCCATATTCCTCCAATAGTTCAAAAAGCTTCTGACCTGATTGCACGGGATCTTCCAAAATAAATACTAAATCATCGTTGCAGCATCCTCGCAGTCACGCGATCAAAATTCAGATGCTTGGCAACTGGCATGTATTTATGACTGTTGCAGTGTCCCCCTGAGTCACGTGATCCCCTTTTGCAACCTTCTGACAGGCAAAGTCAACAGGGGAAAGCCAGATTCACTTAACAACCGGGCTACTAACTTATCAACTGAAGTGATTCTCTTAACAACTGTGGCAGGAAAGGTTGTAAAATGGGGGCGAATCTCCCTGAAGAGCCATCTTGTTTTGCAACGGAAGTTGTGGTTGTGAGTCAAGCATTACCTGTGGTTATTTTGGAGTTAAATACATCGTGTCAACAGGGAGAATCCTGTTAAGTGGGTTGTGTTGCCTTAACGCGGTCATGGAAAACTCCAACATAGATGCGGTCAAATCCCATGAATATTTTCCCAATAAATTGTTGTCAGTCTCCACAAAGATTGGCAAAACCTACTTTCCAATATATTAGTCTCACTGCAGCCAGAGGACTTCTGGAAAACAGAAATGCTAGAACAATTTGAGAATTATTAGAAAATAAGAATACTATTATTGCATTATTAACTTGTTGATGTAGATGGTGAGAACTTATATAGATAAGATGTGCATCCTGAATATTAGACTTTGGGAGGAATGGTGATAAAGGAATTGGGGTCATCTAAAGTGTGGAAATGATCATTATTAAACGTTAAATTTAAATATTAATGGAAAATTAAAACTGAGAAAAATTGATTAGGTCGTTGATTGTCTAAAGACTGAAAGTTAAAACAACTAAGATATATATTAATTAAAAATTATTGCTAAATGTTAGAAAGTTACTCTCTATTTGGTTGACAGAACAAGAATTGTATTAGTTAAAATATGAGACAGTAGGTATTAAAGGAGAAAGAGAGGGAATGGGGATTGTAACAATCTGAGATCTGTACTAATGATATCTTTGTGTAATAGAAGTATTGTACCCAGCTGCCACGTTGCTTTCAAATATTCAAATGTAATATTAGAAAATCAATACAAAATCAATACCAAAAGAAAAGAAAAAGAAATGCTAGAACAATTTGCTTGCTTGTGTATCAGAGAGAGAGAGAAATACCCTTGGAATGATCTAGCTATTTAGACAATAGCCGGCTGTTACACAACATGCACCAAGTTCTCCTGTCACGTGTTCCCACAATTGTCAAGCTCAACCTGGCATCTCAAAAAATGAATATAACAAAGCACATTGCTGATTAAATACTTCTTTCTTGATATTGTCAAAGTGCTACAAGAAAGGTTGACAATCCTCTGATGAGCTACGAGAAACACAATATTTTTTTTGTTTGTTTCTTTGTTTTTTCAGTGGCATCTATGGATGTTTTCTCCCTGGGTTGTTTTTGAAAACTCCTCTTTGACAGATTTCGCTCCTGGAAGGTAAGATGTTATAATGGAGTTACACAAGGAAGTGATAACAAAGGATAAAAGGGGATAAAAGTGTTATATCCCTAAAGCCCACACAACGAAAGAATACTATTTCCTTTGCAAGGAAGGATTTTGTTTCGGTCCCGCACAGGTTATAGTTCCTTTATTTCATTTGTTTTCAAAGAAGAAAATGGGTCTGTGCAGGCTATCCAGGCAAATTCCGATACCTGGTTTTAATATTTAATGGGACGGTTAAAAGAACAAAATATGCACATTTTTAGAGCTTTAGAAGTCAGCCCATCTTCTTGGCGTGCCATTTCTTATGGCAGGATAATTCACTCAAAGTATCGCAAGCTTTTATTCAGATCCCATTGAGAACTCACTTCTCTCTCCCGCTACCCCAAATTACTGCAAATTATTCACATTTTGGTTCTTGCTAGCTGCCAAGTTGCATCCTGTTCTGTCTCCAGTGGTCAGATCTGCACTTAATATTGTTTGTCCACTTAAATCTATCTTGTGGTCTTTTTGGATTAAATTCTCTCCAAGGCAACTGGGGGAAATATCTCACAGAAGCAATGTTTAAACAAAACAATGTAGGACATAACTTCTCCGTTTGTGGTTTCAGTTAGCCAAGCTCTTTCTCTGTTTGTCTGCCTGTCTACCTACCTATCTATTCTACCATCTATCTATATCATCTCTCTCTCTCTCTCTCTCTCTCTCTATCCATTCATCTATCCATCATCATCTATCATGATGATAGATACATCATCTATTATCCACCATCTATGTATGTATGTATGTATGTATGTATGTATGTATGTATGTATGTATTATGTGTGTATCTATCTATCTATCTATCTATCTATCTATCTATCTATCTATCTATCTATCTATCTATCTATCTATCTATCTATCTATCTATCTATCTATCTATCTATCTATCTAATCTATCTCTATCTATCTACCATCTATTTATTTATTTGAGCCATCCATCCACCTACCTACCTATTCTATCATCTATCTATATCATCTCTCTCTCCATCCATCCATCTATCCATCATCATCATCTTTCATCTTTCATCTATTATCTGTCTGTCTGTCTGTCTGTCTGTCTGTCTGTCTGTCTGTCTGTCTGTCTGTCTGTCTCTCTCTGTCTCTCTCTCTCTCTCTCTCTCTCTCTCTCTCTATCTATCTATCTATCTATCTATCTATCTATCTTGCTCTATCTACCATCTATTTATTTATTTGAGCCATCCATCCACCTACCTACCTACCTACCTATTCTATCATCTATATCACCCCTCTCCATCCATCCATCTATCATCATCTAATTCATCTATTGTCTGTCTGTCTGTCTGTCTGTCTGTCTGTCTGTCTGTCTGTCTGTCTGTCTGTCTATTTATCTATTTATCTATCTATCTCATCCGTCCGCCCATCCGTCCGTCTATCATCTGTGTACATCATCAGCTCTGCAAGGAAACAACCAAGCTCAGAGAACAACAAGGATCCCTCATGTCACAGAATTGTCACAGTTGTTTTGAGAAACATCATCCCCCCCCCTTTCTTTATCCCAGGACCATCCTGCTTCTTCTGTGCTGTACAGCTGGGACTGTCCTGAGATGGAGGAGCATACAATTGGATGTTTTGTTTAGAAGGCAAGCAGGAAGGGTGGGATTCAAAAGTCCTTTGTAGTAACAGGACTTCAGCAGAAGCTCACTTTTAAAGGTAATCCTTAAAAAAAAAATCCTAGAGGGAGAATCCTCTCAGTCAACTTACTTTTTAAAAATCAGGCTTTAAATGTTGATGTCACGGTTCCGACAGATGAAACCCTTCAAAAGAACTTCGAGGCATTGTTTACCTTAAAGAATCTTTTATTCGGGAAACAAAGTATTGGCACTACATAGTTGAACCCAAAAACTAAATTCCCTTCCCCTGGATACAAAAGTAACAAAGTACAATTCCCACCCCCAATAAACAGTCATAAAGCACATTCCCCAATTAGCTTGAAGCACGGGCTTTCTCCCTAGCTCTCCAGCCCGCTAAAATGTTATCAGCTCAGGACCCAGTTTGTCCTTGGGTTCCCACGGCTGAGTTATTATTATTATGACTAGCTGGACTCTCTCATCCCTATCCCCCTCCCAGCACCAACTAATTTCTAAAAGCATAGAGAAAATGGCTGCCTTTTCATCTGTTGTCAAAGCAAGAACATCCGACGTTAACAGCGTTGACAGTTGAAATGAATGACTTAAATGAAAGTTTAAGAGGTACGTTTTGCCCATTAACGCTCGCCCAAACATATGACCAATGAATCACAAACTAAGTTCCCCTGCAGCTCCCTGAGAGGCAAAATCAATCAACTGCATTCCCTGGGGTCAGGAAGCTTACTTATTCTCGTATTATTTTCACATCCCCTGCTGCATCTGGCATGACAGAAGACTCTCTCATTAAATCTACCCCTTATCAAGCAGAATCTGGTAACTCAAGTACCTGAACTGATACAGATCAGAGGATCTTGTGGTTCACGTGGCAGGAACTTTTAGCTGTTTTTCTCAGGAGAAATGTGATCGCCTGCTCAACATGAACTCCATCCTCATGAAGGGAAGTATGCAGTGGGCTACGCCAAGGTTGTGTCTTAGGCCCAGCGCTCTTCAACATCTTCATAAATGATTTAGAGGAAGGGATGGAAGGAAAGCTCATCAGATGAGTGCAGATGACACCAAGCTGGCAGGAATAGCCAACCCTCCAGAAGGATCTTGTCAGGCTTGAATACTGGGCCTTGTCCAACAAAATGCAACTCAATGGTGGGAAAAGTAAGATCCTACACTTAGGAAAGAAAAGCCAAATGCACAAATATAGAATAGCAGTAACTGTGAGAGGAATGGAATGGAATGGGAGGAGAGGAGAGGAGAGGAGATGAGACGAGACGAGACGAGAGGAGGGAAGAGAAGGGAAGGGAAGGGATGAGAAAGAAGAGAAGACAAGACAAGACAAGAGTTGGAAGGGACTATGGAGGTCTTCTAGTCCAACCCCCTGCTCAGGCAGGAAACCCTACACCATTTCAGAGAAATGGTTGTCCAATCTCTTCTTGAAAACTTCCAGTGTTGGTGCATTCACAAATTCTGGAGGCAGGTTGTTCCACTGATTGTTCTCTGTCAGGAAATTTCTTCTTAGTTCTAGGTTTCTTCTCTCCTTGATTAGATTCCATCCGTTGCTTCTTGTCCTGCACTTAGGTGCTTTGGATCTTGGAGTCCTAGTGGACAATCACTTAAATATGAGCCAGCCGTGTGCTGCAGTTGCCAAAAAAGCCAACACAGTCCTAGGCTGCCTCAACAGAGGGATAGAATCAAGATCATGTAAAGTGCTACTACTGCTTTATACTGCACTGGTAAGTCCACACTTGGAATACTGCATCCAGTTTTGGTCACCACAATACAAAAATGATGTTGAGACTCTAGAAAGAGTGCAGAGAAGAGCAACAAAGATGATCAGGGGACTGGAGGCTAAAACACATGACGAACAGTTACAGTAACTGGCTATATCTAGTCTAACAAAGGGAAGGTCTAATGGTGACATGATAGTAGTTTTCCAATATTTGAGGGGCTGTCACAGAGAAGAGGGGTTCAACCTATTCTCCAAAGCACCTGATTGCAGGACAAGAAGCAACGGATGGAAACTAATCAAGGAGAGAACTAAGGAGGAATTTCCTGGCAATGAGAACAGTAAACAGTGGAATGACTTGCTTTCAGAAGTGGTAGGAGATTTTTAAGAAGAGACTGGACAACCATCTATCTGAAATAGCATAGGGGCTCCTGCTTGAGCATGGAGTTGGACTAGAAGACCTCCACGGTCCTTTACAAATCTGTTACTCTATTATTTTATTATTAACGCCAATCTACACATTTGCAAGGGACGCAGAATCCCTGTTTCTAGTGGTGAGCAAAGAGTTTTGAAGTCAAAACATTCTAAGCTTGGCCTATCTTTTTCCAACCTTGGAAAAGGCTGCTTTGATGTCCATTGGATGTCCTGTTCAAAACCGGAATCCCTCCCTTTGATATATTCTTAAGAAAAAAATGGAACATTATTGTAGAATTTGAGCAGATCCCGTTCAGAACGGTGGCAGCTGTTAAAATGTGCCTGGTACCCACAGTACTGCTTCTATTTTGTTCTCTGCCAATAAAATTAAAGATAACACTTTAGAAATTGACAGTACATCGTTGCTTATTTTGCCTTAGGTGAGAACTGCGGATTACATAAGACTCTGTTAAAGGAAGAAAATAAATGGGGCAATATTACTGGAAGCATTAGGTATGGGGGAGAATTCAGTTTGCTTCGCATTTTAACGCGAAACAAATTTCCTTTCCGTTTCCCAAACGTATATGTGAACGAGGCCCCAATAATCTGTCTGTTTACTGGATTCCCAATAATCCTTTTTCCCAAGTTTAAAAAAAAAAAAAATCATGCCAAAAGACATTCTTTTAGGAAAACGTTGCCTGCTTTACAGCTGCAATTCTTTTCCAACCAAAATCTCTATAGAAATTTGACCAGACAAAAGATGCATAAGGAGGCAATGCCTTTATTTTGAATGGCAAGTCATATACGAATAAAGGGAGAACCGATGGGATCTGGTTTTATGACACAACACTAGCAGTAAAGAATTTTCACGGGTACATTGGAGAACCTAAACTCTCAGCTTCATTTTTTTTAAATGTTTAAAAAACTGCAGAGGAAAAGGATTAGGGAAAAAAAACATACTGTCCTTAGAAAAATCCATCTATAACTTTGGAGCCGAGCTTATATAAAAAAAAAAACGATAAGAAGAAATGCAATATTTGTTCGTTCCCTGGGAGATTTGCTGCTTAAATGGAATACAATGTACCAAAAGTAAATTTACTAAGCTTCAGTTCAGTTCAACTCACCTGATTTATAATCTTGGGGTTTATGCAGGAAGCCCATAATGGAGACATTGTCTGAGTTTTGTTTGCTTGCCTTTCAGTTTTGTGACCAAAGCACATTTTATAATCTTGTAAGAAATAGGATGATGATGATGATAATAATAATAACAATAATAACAACAATAACAAAGTTGGAAGGGACCAACTGCTCAGAAACCCTATACCATTTCAGACAAATGGCTGTCCAGTCTCTTAAAAACTTTCAGTGTTGGAGCATTCACAACTTCTGGAGGCAGGTTGTTCCACTGGTTAATTGTTCTGTCAGGAAATTTCTCCTTAGTTCTAGGTTGCTTCTCTCCTTGATCAATTTCCATCCATTGCTTCCTGTCCTGCCTTCAGGTGCTTTGGAGAATAGCTTGACTCCCTCTTCTTTGGGGCAACCCCTGAGATATTGGAAGACTGCTATCAAGTCACCCCTAGCCCTTCATTAAACTAGACATACTAGACAAACTAGATATAACAATGACATTCCCAGCCAAACTTCCCAGATGTCCACATAGTTCATGTAAACACCTTCTTGTTGTTTTTGAGAATCTTCTGCTATCTCCTTCACAGCGGTTAGTTGAAAAGTTTCCATACACCTTTGTCTCAACAAACGTCATACTCTAATGACTAGATGAAAATGAGTCATGTAGGTGCCAGGCTTTGACTCTTGACACTCAGAAGACCAAACTAATCTGTAGCAGCCTTTTCCAACATGTTGAGCTTTAGATGTGTTGGATCACAACTCCTAACACTGATCTAGCTTGACTGTTTGGCTGATAAGGATGGGAACCTGAAGAGCATAATATTGGGAAGGTTGATTGTTGCCAAGATAATTGAATATACTTGTTAGTTAAGAGCAATTCATTCTGAGCTCAAGTTACTGTCAATGCTGCTAACATTGGATGTTCTTGCTTTGACAACATATGGAGATGCATCCTTTTTCTTTCTTATGCTTTACTCTTAGAATTAAATGATACTGGGGGAGGTGGAGGAATGTGATGGGAGTTAGTTAGACATAACAATATTGTAATAGTGTGTGAATTCAGAGCTTTTGAAATAAGAGATGATAAGGAATGGCGGATTGGAAAACAGGAGGGAAAGCCTGCATTTCAAACTAATTGGAGAGTGTGATTTATGACTGTTAATTAGAGGAGGGAATTGTGTTTGATACTGTGTGCTAAGGGGAGGGGAATCCAGATTTTGCCTTCAACTATGTTAGTGCTGAAGCTACGCTACTCCCATAAAGATTGTTTAAGGTAAACAATGCCTCAAAGTTCTTTGAAGAGTTTCATCTGTCGGAACCATGACATTTACATTTTTTTTTTAAAAAAACTTTTACCATCTGACTGTGCTAGGGCTTAGATTCCACTGCAGGCTAAGTTATTGAGAAAAAAAACACAATACATTATCTTAACAGTACAACCTGGCTCTAGAAGTTGTGGGCGTTCCAGCACCGGAGGTTTTTAAGAAGAGATTGGACAGCCATTTGTCTGAAATGATATAGAGTTTCCTTCTTCTGCAGGGGGTTGGACTAGAAGACCTCCAAGGTCCCTTCCAACTTTGTAATTCAGTTATTCTGCTAGCATGTTGGAAAAAAAACACCAATACATTATCTTAACAGATTCTCAGAAGGAGACCATGCTGAGGTTTATAAACAGCCTCCTTCTCTTGATAATAAAGACATTTTTTTTTCATTTTAAGGTGGTTATATTAATGCATCATTGATGCCAATGTGAGTCGGCATCATGGTGACAGCTCTTTCAGCATTGTGCTCCTGGATTGTCTCCTGAATCTGTGGCTCTCCGTGCAACGTGAATCTCAATTACAGACTCCTTAATTGCTGTAAAATGAAGGCAATTGATTATTTCCCATGAGCTTCATTTTCCTCACCAGCCAAAAGGCTCTGCTAGATATTTATGCTTCTAGTAATAACAACAACTTATTCATTTATATTAAGGCCAGGAAAAGACATAAATAAAAGCTCTCCAAAGGCATATGGCATAGTGTGTGTGTGGTGTATCTGTGTGTATGACTGTGTGTGTGTGTCTGTGTGTATACATGATATAGCATAAAGATGACACAGCACATTGTAGCATAAAGATGACACCACACTGATATAGCTAAAGCATATCAGGAACGTTTGCTGGAATTGGGTATGTCTAGTTTAATGAAAAGAAGGACGGGGGGGGGGGACATGATAGCAGTGTTCAATATCTCAGGGGCTGCCACAAAGAAGAGGGAGTCAAGCTATTCTCCAAGGCGCCTGAGGGCAGGACAAGAAGTAATGGATGGAAACTAGTCAAGGAGAGAAGCAACCTGGAACTGAGGAGAAACTTCCTGACAGTTAGAACAATTAACCAGGAACAACCTGCCTCCAGAAGCAGTGAATGCTCCAATACTGGAAGTTTTTAAGAAGAGACTGGACAGCCATTTGTCTGAAATGGTATAGGGTTTCCTGCCTGAGCAGGGGGTTGGACTCGATGACCTCCAAGGTCCCTTCCAACTTTATTATTATTATTATTATTATTATTATTATTATTATTATTATTATTATTATTATTATTATTATTATTATTATTATTATTATTATTATTATTATTATTATTATTATTATTATTATTATTAAAGATGACACAGCAGTCATATAACATATACACGACATAGAACTGGTACATCATACATATGACGTAAGAGAGCTTCCTCTTTTGATTTAAGAAGAGTGGCATTTTCTAGTGTTCAGAAGGGGCAGTTCTTCTTATGAAACAGTTTATTTTCACATCAAATGCTAAATTGCCCTTTTAACAAATAAGAGCTCCTTTTTCTCCTGCTGCTCCAGAGGGCCAGATCTTCCATCTCTGCTACTCAAGGTAGCAAAACGTGCCTGCTACCTTCCTTTCATCCATATATATCACCATTTTTTTCCTTCTTTTTATGACTCTGTAATCCCTTTTTATCTGGTGGAATCAGGGCGACTGAATGGAACGGAGCGTTTACTGGCTGGATGCCCTTCCTGATGCCTATGCAGAGTTCACAGCAGATATTTTATTCTCTTTCTGCCCTGAGAAATATCTGTCGTTGCCTAGGATTGAACTCGCAACCTTCCAAGTGTGAGGTGAGCATCTTCGCCTCTAGGCTACCAGACGGCTCATCCATATATATTGCACACACTTTTGCAAAAAAAAAACATCAGCTCAGATATGCCCTGTAGGTGGAGTGAGAAACGATTGTTGATGGAACACAACTACAAGGATCATTTGTCAATGAAGAATAGCTACACCAGTGGTGGCGAACCTTTGGCACGGGTGCCAGAGGTGGCACTCAGAGCCCTCTCTGTGGGCATGCGCGCCGTCGCCCCAGTCCTAGGCCTTCAGCTGGGTTTTATAAAACCTTTTCGCTTTAGGCCTCTGCCGCCGTGTGCAAAAAAAAAAAAAAAGGTTCAATCACTCAATTTCAACTTCTTGCGGAAAAAAAAGATCTTGCAAAGTTGGAATTGATTGATTGAACTTTTTAGTCCCACCCTGTCTGCCACGCCCACCCAATTGGCCACACCCATCCAATGGGCCACGCCCACCCGGCACTCGACGATGCATAAGTGGGTTTTGGGTTGCAGTTTGGGCACTCAGTCTCTAAAAGGTTCGCCATCACTGAGCTACACCATCACTTGGATCTAGCCCCCAGCTACAAGATTAGAACAAGAGAGATGAATTAGATGGACCTTTCTTACTTTTTTAACTGGTGCAGGGATGTTAAAAACTGTTCAGATTACTACTGCCTCTATAGCACGTTTACTTGTAGTGGGACAACATCCAATGAGTAATCATTCATAAGTCTAAGCAAATAGTCAGCTTTAATCCTGCTCATACCTTCCACACTAAGTGGTACGTTTTTTTCAGGACATCTCCTGTGTTCTTTGTCAGCTGGTTCTGAAAAGAGCTGTTGTTTTTATTTTTGGTGTTCATGCTTCTTCTTGCTGAGAGATCCATGTAAGGTCCAGTAGCCGGAAGGTGTAGACTATTTAGCTGTGACAAAATCACATTGCCCATGGTGCATCACGAGGAAGCTAGTCCACATTGCACTCCACATATTTTCTCAACAATTAAGGGCCAGGATTTAGTAACTGTTAAATACCTCTAAAGATTAAAACTGTATGGTCTGCTATTTAGAGCAGGGCTTTTCAACCTGTGGTACGCATACCACTTGTGGTACATTAACAAGTGGCAGGTGGTACGCAGCCCTGCCTAGCCAAGTGTAGTGGGGGAGGGAAAGAGCCAGCGCAGGCAAGGACTTACAGTGAGAGAGTCCTCTGGAGCTGCAGTGGATGGGGAGAGACAAAGGGCCCAGGCTCAGTTCTGGCTCACCCTCCCCCATGAGAAAGAGGGAGGAGATGGAGAGTAGAAGGATTCTTATGTGCTTTTGTGACTTTGAAGTTCTGGGATTTGTGCAATGTGGACTTTGTGTTCTTAAGGAGTGTTTGGCAATTTCTATTTGGCTGATGGCTGATGTCTCGTGTTAGCTTCTATTGCTCTGCTATTGTTAGCTGTAAGTTTTGCTGCAAGGGATTTTGAAGTATTTTTCTCCTGAATGGATTTTGCCTGTAGATTCTTTTACTTATGAATGGAGCCATTTGGGGAGGCTGCCTTAGCCGGCAGCCAATACTTACTACATTTTTTTTCTTCCTTACTTTTCTTTCTAGCCAGCAGCTAATTCTTAAAGGGAAATGTGCCTTTTTAAGCTAGTTCACTCAGCAGTTTGTCTTTTCTGTTTCTGGAGGCTTTTCCTTGTTTGATGAATATATGGAAGAGAAAAAAATATGGGGGGGGGGTGTTTTCAAATTCTTCCTTCAGAAGGAGGTGGGCATGAGAAAGAGTGAGGCAGGGAAGGAGGGAGGGAGGGAAGTCCTGCCTTAGCACTTGGCCACCAGCAACCCTGCCATTGACTTTACTTGTCAAAAGGTTGCAAAAGGGGATCACGTGACCCTGGGACACTGAGCATCATAAATATGAATCAGTTGCCAAGCATCCAAATATAAATCACATGACCCTGGGCATGCTGCAATGGTCATAAGTGTGAAAATGGTCATAAGTCATTTCAGTGCAATTGCAACTTTGAACAGGTTTTTTTTTTTGGTCATCAAGTTTTTGACACCTTGTTAGGTGGTACTCGAATATTGCCATATCCTAAAAGTGGTACAATCGGTGAAAAGGTTGAAAAGCCCTGATTTAGAGGACAGCAAAGTCAACACCAAAAGTTCTTCCCGATAGAAGGACATCCCAAATTTCTTCCTTGTGATGATTACCCAAATATCTTGTGGACTTGACGTCTGAAATGGAGTTTCTACGCCAGAGGTAGAGTTTGCTGGTAGTCATCATGGATTCCCAAGATAGTTAATGATGAAGGCCAAGTTTGAATTGAATCCACATACTATTAGGACACATTTTTTTTTAAAGAACTAATGTGACCTGGGGTAACTATGCTAATAAAACCTCTGGGTAATACAATTAGGAATATATGCAGTTTCTAAACTATTTCTAGAGGAAACCTAATTCTAAGTGTAGTATCAGATCTTTCTCATAACATGCTTAACTAGGTCAATGGAAAAGGTAGGAGCACCAAAATGGCTTTAATTAGTTCAATCAACTAACTTCCAAGCAATTAGGTTTTATTCTAAACAAACTCAGCCCCTGTTAAAGAAAATCTATGCCGTCAACTAATTCTTCCCATGTTAGGCAAGCTATTTACTGAACGGTTAACTATCCCTTCTAACATCTTTAACTGAAGCCTAGACCTAAATAGTCACCATAAAAAATTGAGCATCTCCGGGCATTTGATTTCTGTGATTATTTTAGCCTCCTCTCCACATGGAGTCACAAGGTGATTTTAGAAGGTGACAAGAATGCAGAGATATTTTTAATTCTTTTTCTCCCCCTGGAAGAAAAGAAAAGAAAAAGAAAACCCCACAAAAGTGGCAGGCAAGAAAAGAAGCAACAGCTCCACAGACGAAACGATTAGGAAGAGTGAAAAAAAAAAGGACTGCAAAATGATTAATAGGTCACCTAAAAATTGCATGTTGCCAATACACACAATTGTACTAGACTGGAAGAGAAAAGAGCTGGATTATTCCCATCATGGGGGATGGGAAGGAGTTGGACTGTCTCAGTTCATCTGAATTCTGTGATTGGGACCTTTCAAAGAAAGGCTAAATCAGGGTTCTCCAAACTTTAATGATTATTGCCCCTTTGAGCTCATGCATCATAGCAATGCATTTCATGCACTGACCAGGCCATTCGTGGACCAAATCAGTACTTAATGGAATAACAGAATAACAGAGTTGGAAGGGACCTTAGAGGTCTTCTAGTCCAACCCCCTGCACAAGCAGAAGACCCTATACCAATCCGGAAAAATGGCTGTCCATTTTTTTTTCTTAGAAAGCTCCAGTGATGGAGCACCCACAACTTCTGGTGGCAAGCTGTTCCACTGGCTGATTGTTCTCATGCTCAGAAAATTTCTCCTTAGTTCTAGGTTGCTTCTGCCCTTGATGAGTTTCCATCCGTTGCTTCTTGTCCTGCCCTCAGGCGTTTTGGAGAATAGCTTGACTCCCTCTTCTTTGGGGCAGCCCCTCAAATATTGGAACACTGCTGTCATGTCCCCTCTAATCCTTCTTTTCATTAAACTAGACGTACCCAATTCCTGCAACCGTTCTTCGTGTGTTTAACCTCCTGCCTGCCAGTCATCAGAAAAACCTTCCTCTGCCACTATTACGCCTTTCCAGCTGACACTAACTAGCATGCCTCAAGTTTAAACCCTGGTCGGTCTAATCCAGGACCCTCAGCTATAAAGCAATAATAGCTTTTGAGGACCCTCAGACAAGCCTATATAAAGGCCAAGCCTTGAAAGATATATAAAAACGTGCCCCCTTCGCTTGCCTTCCCCAGTCACAATTGCCAAATAAGATTGATGGGTTTTTATTTTGTTTGGAGAGAGACTCCAGAGCACCTCGTTTTTCCAGGGTTTTTTTGGGGGTGTGGATTGTGGGAAAAGTAACTTGGAAAAAAGAAGCCCAGCCTTTTCAGGAGAAGATGGAAAGGAGATTGTGCCTGGCGTGGCATATTCCTTCCTCAGCCCTCTTCTTGGCAATGGCTTTCTCCCACGCCCCCCTCCTGCATTTCTGCCTTTCTCCTGATGCTGTATCTTTTTTTTTTCCTTCTGCCGACTGCTCCCCCTGCAGAAAACAGCAGAATGGGACATGCTTGTTCCGAAGCTCGCCGGCAGCTGTCACATACCAGAGGCAGCAAGAAGGCTTGAGCAAGGAAGCTCACTCTGTCATTTAGGATGACTCACGGGGAATTGACTGCAATTTCTCTCCTTCTTAGAGTGGACGGAAGCTGCCACCTCAAAAGCTACGCTGGACCAGATCAAGGTAAGGCAAGAGAATTGCATGCATCTCCATCGCTCCCTCTCTCTCCCTCTCTCCTTCTCTCTCTCTCTCTGTCTCTCTCCTTCTCTCTCTCAAGCAATTGAGTTCCCAGGCTTTTGAAGGATGGCTGAGAGCAGGGGCGATCCACTTGGCCGAGGGTGCCACTTTTAATGCCTTCCCTTGGAGGCATCTCTAAGGGGCTTTACGATCTCTGGAATCCTGGCTCTGCGCAGGCAGACGGAAGCCGGTCCCATCCCACCACCTGCTTGCCTTTCTCAAGTGCAACTTTCGCCACGAGGTCCTCCCACCCATGTTGTCCCCGGAGGAAGAAAATGATGCTTCAACGTCCCTAAAGTCTCCTCTCTGGAAGTAACTTGGGGCATCACTTTGAGAAAGGCAGCTGGCGGGGAATCGGTCTGGCCCTTTTCAAATTTCCTCCCTTTGGACTTACATTTCACCCCAGTTTCAGCGTTGCAAAATGCAAAATGAAATAAAATAAAATAAAACCCATTCTGCAGATCCTTCCAATTTACAGCCGCCCAAGTACAAATAAGGTGCTTATATTTAGGCTGAGAATTTGGAAAGCCAAGATACTCTCTCCAGCCATCTGGAAGAAAAAAAAAGCAGATCTCTCTGTTGAAGTAACTATGGTGTACAGATACCGGTTAAAGCATTGATGTGTGATTTTTTAGCAAGAAATCCATAAAGCATACCTTCAGGAAAATCCTAAACGTGGAGATGATAATCCTGTTGATATTTATTAGCTCCGGGGAACCTGCGTTTCTAGATATATGTTGATTTTCAGCTCAGTCTTTCTCTTGCTTTCCATGTGAGATTTCTGTACAGCTTGTAAAAATCTTGCCTGTTGTGCTAATGTTCTTGCAATTGACAGTGTGGTCCCCCCCCCCCCAAAAAAAAAAAGATTTCAAAAGGTGAAGCTTTGCTGGAGTGTGTTTTGTGCACGGAAGGCAGCGTAGATCGTCTCTTATGATCAATTTTGCCTTAATGACTGTTTTAAACCAACAGCACCCGGCAACTTCTCAACTCTAATGTAAAATATGTGCGACACCTTTTTTTTTTTTTTTCCACGTTCAGCCAGATTGTATTGGATAACTGCTAAGTGAAAATGCTTACCTTGTTCCTTTTTTTCCTTCAGTTGGTTGATTTATACCTGGTCATGGATGAGAAATACTTTAGAATGGGTGAATGGTGTTTAAATAATTGCACGGGGCAATAAATAAGGCTAAACGGAGACTGGCTACAATTTGCCCTCCTCTGTTCTGGGCGAACTGTACCAAGAGTTGTCATGAACACATAATGAGGCTGTTGGTATAGCCAGCAAACCCTGATTGTTGCTAAAACTCAGTGCATTTCAGAAACGGACAGTTATATCCACCAATAGGAATAAAGATGGCAGTTCCCTATTCTCCTATGAGTGCAGGCAAAGGGTCGGTATATATACAGCCACCCACATAAACAAGATCTAATGCTAAGAAAGATCTGTTTGCAATCTGCTTCGCATGACATTCTGTTGTATTCTTTAAAGCGTCTTTGGTGGCTTGAAATGATCTTATAAAATGGTATTGACAACTTATACAATGCATTTTTTTAAACATCGATGTGAGAGCTGTAGCTATTTTCGGGTGGCTTAGATTTATGCCGGTCTATGCCCATCATCATAATCATAATAATAAAAAAACTTGATTTGATTTGAGTTAAGGGTGCATTAGCGGAAGAAAGCATGTGCGTTTACCAAAACAGAGCTGCGATCGTTCAGCTTTCATTTGCCAATTGCATAAACTTACTCAGGCAATCTTCCAAAACGTGGCTCTTGATGGACTTCAAGAGAAAGCAATTCTGAATGTAGAATAAGGCAGAAGAACTTAGCAAAGCAATAGGAGGATTGATACCCATAGGGTATTTCTCTTAAACCAATGAGAATGCAATAAGGAAGGAAGTCACCTCACCACGTTCTGGTACTCCAAGCCTTTAAGGAATCTAGAAGTAAAATTTGGACATCGAGCTGTATCTGCCATGGGAAGCCACACTGGATATTTGTGGAAATGTATTCTCCAACCTGGTTAAACAAGAGTTGACAGAAAATGAGTGCAAATTAGGGCACGGATTTGCTGGCTGCTGTGATAACTCCAGGCTGGCAGCCAGGAGTATCCAGAATGATCAGAATAGTTGATGGTAAAATAGTGGAGGATCTTATCACTCAGAGCTTACCTAACAATAGTGAATGACAGTCTGTAGATATTCTTCTTCTCCTCATCCTCCTTCTTGTTCATTTAACTATGAGCCAGCAGTGTGCAGCAGCAGCCAAAAAAGCTAATACAATCCTGGGCTGTATAAACAGAGGCAAAAAAATCAAGATCACGTGAGGCATTAGTACTGCTTTATAAAACCCTAGTAAGACCGCACCTGGGATATTGCAACCAATTTTAGTCACCATACTATAAAACAGATGTTGAGACTTTGGAAAAAATTCAGAGAAGAGCAACTAAGATGATCCAAGGCCTGGAGACTAAAACATATGAAGAACGGCTGCAGGAGTTGGGTTTGGGTAGTGTAAAGAAAAGAAGAAACAAGGGTGACACGATAGCAGTATTCCAGTATTTGAGGGGCTGCCACAAAGAAGAGGGTATCAAATTATTCTCCAAAGCACCAGAGGGCAGGATGAGAAACAATGGTTGGAAACTGACCAAAGAGAGAAGCAACCTGGAATTAAGGAGAAACTTCCTAACAGTGAGGACAATTAACCAGTGGAACAGAAGTTGCCTTCAGAAATCGTGGGCGCTCCATCACTGGAGGTTTTTAAGAAGAGACTGGACAGCTATTTTGTCTGAAATAGTATAGGTTCTCCTGCTTGAGCAGGGGGCTGCACTGGAAGACCCCCAAGGTCCCTTCCAGATTCTATTCTATTCTATTCTATTCTATTCTATTCTATTCTATTCTATTCTATTCTATTCTATTCTATTCTATTCTATTCTATTCTATTCTATTCTATTCTATTCTATTCTATTCTATTCTCATTCCCTTCCCTTTCTCCTCCACCACTTCTTTCTCCTTCTCCTTCTCCCTCCCCTTCCCCGGCTCCTCCTCCTCCTCCTCCAATGGCCCACACAGTGATTGTTTCATTGCTGTCTTTTAACATGTGACATTTCTCAAAGAAATGCCACTTCTGCCACTGAGTGTCATCATGGGTTTTTTTTTCGTATTCAGCAGGAGTATGAACTAACAAATGTATCGATAACGAATGTTATCAAAGAGGCTTTTAAAAGTTTGGTCAATTATGGAGTTGACTTAGTTGGCATAGTCAAAGAAAGGTCACCATTTGCTGGTTGGCTTGCTCAGAAACGCCAAGTCTGGTTAGCACACCATTCCAGATAAATGTAGGCAAGAAATGCCACCTGTGGGGTCTGAATTGGCTGAGTTAAAACTCTCTCCACCCATCCTTGAGTCAGTCCCATTCTTGAGTCAGTAGAAAACTCTACTGGTATGAGATTTGCTGTCCTGCTGCTGATCCCCTTTACTGATTCTCAGTTATCAGAACTTTTTGACAATGACTAGCAGACTGTCATGGTTTCGATAGATGAGACCAATTAAATCAGACCTCCGAGGCTAGAGGCTTCCTCAAAGAACATATTTATTGGTTGCAAAGTCTTGGCATGGTCAAAAGTGAAACCAAGTCTGAAATTCCCTCCAAAGAGTTGTTGTTGTTGTTAGTTGCGAAGTCGTGTCCGACCCATCGCGACCCCATGGACAATGTTCCTCCAGGCCTTCCTATCCTCTGCCATCTTCTGGAGTCCATTTAAGCTCACACCTACTGCCTCAGTGACTCCATCCAGCCACCTCATTCTCTGTCGTCCCCTTCTTCTATTGCCCTCAATCTTTCCCAGCATCAGGCTCTTCTCCGGTGAGTCCTTCCTTCTCATTAGGTGGCCAAAGTACTTGAGTTTCAACTTCAGGATCTGGCCTTCTAAAGAGCAGTCAGGGTTGATCTCCTCTAGGACTGACCGGTTTGATCGCCTTGCAGTCCAGGGGACTCGCAGGAATCTTCTCCAGCACCATAGCTCAAAGGCCTCAATTCTTTGGTGCTCAGCCTTTCTTATGGTCCAACTTTCACAGCCATACATTGCAACTGGGAAAACCATGGCCTTGACCTATACGCACTTTTGTTGGCAGGGTGATGTCTCTGCTTTTTAATATGCTAAAAACTCCAAAGAGTTACACTATTACAAAGTTAAACTTCACCCCAGTACTATGCCATCAACTACGTTTCCTAATAGGATGGTTCGGCGGGCTTTCCAACAGAATGCTCAAACCCACCCACCCCCAATCTAACCAGCAGAAATGACCTTGGTTCCCATGGGATAGAGAATTGTTAAGACTAGCAGAAAACCTCTGCTTCCCCCTCCCATTCCTGTGGCAAGGAGCAAAATGGCTTCAGCCAGATTCATTGTAGAGTTGACACAGATGTTACATACCTTGGATAAGCTGTTCCATATTGGAAAAAGGGAGCGAGTATTATTCTATAGAAGAACAGTTAAAGGGGGAGGCAAGGCTGTTTTCACTCATAGGCCAGTGTTGAGATGTCATGAGAACAGAGTTGAAAAATATATATATGTTATGCCAGGATGTTTTTGTATCATAATTTAGCACCATGACGAAAATCTCTTGGTCCTTTGCTTCAATTCCACTTGAGTTGTCCAGCATGTCCTTCAGCGTAAAATAGTTATCTTCAATATTGCTTGCCGAGGAGTATAATGCAAATTCGATTTATAGAGGGATTTCATACTTATCAGTGGGTTATCAGCTGTTTTCCTTGGTTCCTTCTGAACTGGAGAAAGCAGGTGTTATGGAAAATGGAAGTGACTGAATTAAATAACAGTTTATTTGTTACCTGGCAACTGGGAAAGGGCAGGGAGGGGTGGGAATCCCTCCTGTACTCTAATTTCCCTCCCTGTTTGCAACTAAAGACATCAAACCCACATTCGCTTACATGGGAGTTGAAATCACGGAATATTGGAACTTTAGTGTTATGTGTTATGTGTTTTCAAAGTGATGATGGGTTTGTAACAAACCTGGAAATTCTACAGTGTTTATAATTTACTGAATTGCAAAGATTTGCTTTCCTTTTGACAAGATGAGTAAAACAATTAAGAGTCAAGAGGGGTGGCATAGAAGTTTAATAAATAAAACGGATTATGATCAGGGTTTGCTTAAGAGTGAGAAAAATGCCAGGTAATATCGGTCTGCACGCGTCAACAAATGTGTTGTGTTGTTTTTTTCCCTTTCTTCTTAAAAGGTCTTGTGACCAGGATGAGAAATTTGCTGAGATTATATTTTAATACCAAGAGGCTAAGACATATTTCTGAATATTTTAAAAAAAGTAAATCTCCATTGGTACATGCACGTCTCCATTTTTCAATAAGTTTTTTTTTTTTTTTAACACAACCACCGCTCAGTATCAGGGAAAACTTGCACACTCATTTTATGTGGTAGGTAGGGAAAATGTTCTACAGCAATGTTTCTCAGTCTTTGCCCCTTGAAGATGTGTGAACTTCTCCCAGGATTCTCTAGTGGGTCAGGCTGGCTGCAGAAGTCTGAGAATTAAAGTCTACACATAGATATGAAAAAGACGTGAAAATGTATGGATTTTATAAAGATCAAACTGTGTCTGATAAGATTTTGTTAACCACAGATGAGAAATTAATTAAGAAAATGTATAATTTTTTGTTACTTTTGGAAATGGAAAGTGAACAAGTTAAAGAAACAATGATAAGATGGGCGAAAAACTTTGGCCACAATATAGAACTAGAAAAGTGGCAAAAGCTATGGGAGAGAAATTACAAATTAACAATGTCAACTTCATATAAAGAAAACTTGCTTAAAATGTTTCATCGATGGCACTTGGCACCAGCAAGATTAGCAAAAATGTTTAAAAATATGTCAGATAGATGCTGGAAATGTAAGCACAACCCAGGCACATGCTATCACATTTGGTGGACATGTGGCAAAGCTAAGGCCTATTGGAAAACGATACATACGTGGTTAGAAAAAATATTAGGTGAACATGTTGATTTTAAACCTGAACTTTTCTTACTAGGTATAATGCCCGAAAAGATTAATAAGCAGAGTTTATACTTAATTTTACACATTACTACAGCAGCGAGAATAATCTTCGCGCAATATTGGAAGAATGAAGGATTGCCATCAGAAGAAGAAATAATCAGAAAAATATTGGAATGCGCAGAGATGGACAGATTAACTATGAGATTGAAAGATAAAGAAGACACAGATTACTACCAAACTTGGGACTTATTTTATTGTTGGTTAGAGGAAAGAATGAAGGATTAGGGATCGAATATGTATTAGCATAGCTAAACCCAGACAGCTCATTGATTGGAAAATTAACATATGTATGCAAAAGAAAATCAATAAAATCTCTATAAGAAAAAAATAAAGTCTACACATCTTTCAAGGGGCCAAAGTTGTGCGACACCGGTCTACAACACGGCCTTCAAAGGTTTTAGCTGAGGCTTTAAAAACAGCAAAATAGAGGGATTTATCTATTTCAGGGGTCCTCAAACTTGTCCACTTCAAGACTTGTGGACTGGCTGGGGAATTCTGGGAGTTGAAGTCCACAAGTCTTAAAGCAGCCAGGTTTGAGGACCCCTGGTCTATTTGTTTACCCGTGATTGGTTTATTTCTTAAACACAGTAACGGAGCCAGTGTTAATTATTATTATTTTTTATTATTTCATTCACTCTGACAATAAAAATGGGGCAGCTGAAATGGGAGTTACAGGAACACTGGGGAAAAAAAGCAGAGAGAAAAACTGAGGCACCAGAAGGAGGGGGTGGGGGAAAGGTAATTTATATGCATTAAGTGAGATATCTAAATGGAGAGCAGAGAAGGGATGGCTTCTGAAGCCAAACTAAGCAGGAGGGACATTGAAGTCTGGGTGTGTGTGTGTGTGTCTTGCTTCTATGCACAAGCTCAGCTTCGGGGATGGACCGATGACGGAGACGTGCAATTTGCGAAATAAAGAATTTGTTTTAATCACATCCCTTCCTCGTCCTCTGCTAAGAGATAAGGTTCAAAAGAAGCAGGAGACAGGCTGTTTTTTTACGAAACACGGGGTCATTCGCCAAGAACCATAGGAAAAGTTAATGAACAGGTGTTTTTATCAACAAGCTGAACGTTGCCAGGGTTGCAAGATAAAAGGCTGAGCTCGGTGCAAAGAAGATGGCAAGGCCACGCAATTGGAGAAAAATTCCCCCTTTTTTTATGAAATAAAGTAATGAATATTGCACCAGACCTTCCCCTACATGCAGAGTTCTGTAGATGACTGGAAGAGGATGTAACCCACAACAAAGAATTGGGCATCAGATAGCAAGAACATCTCCTGAACAGCAAGGTAGTAGCCAGAATAGAGCTGGAAGGGACCTTGGAGGTCTTCTAGTCCAACCCCCTGCTCAAGTAGGAGGACATAATAATAATAATAATAATAATAATAATAATAATAATAATAATAATAATAATAATAATAATAATAATAATAATAATAATAATAATAATAATAATAATAATGATGATGATGATGATGATGATGATGATGATGATGATGATGATGATGAAGTTGGAAGGGACATTGGAGGTCATCTAGTCCAACCCCCTGCTCAGGCAGGTAACCCTATACCATTTCGGACAAATGGCTGTCCAGTCTCTTCTTAAAAACTTCCAATGTTGGAGCATTCACCACTTCTGGAGGCAGGTTGTTCCACTGGTTAATTGTTCTAACTGTCAGGAAGTTTCTCCTTAGTTCTAGGTTGCTTCTCTCTTTGGTTAGTTTCCATCCGTTGCATCTTGTCCTGCCTTCAGGCGCCTTGGAGAATAGCTTGACTCCTTCTTCTTTGTGGCAGCCCCTGAGATATTGGAACACTGCTATCATGTCCCCCCTTGTCCTTCTCTTCACTAAACTAGACATACCCAATTCCAGCAACTGTTCCTTATATGTTTTAGCCTCCAGTCCCCTAATCATATACAATTTCAGACAAGTGGCTGTCCTCACTGTCGGGAAGTTTCTCCTTAATTCCAGGTTGCTTCTCTCCTTGATTAGTTTCCATTTATTGTTTCTTGTCCTGCCCTCTGGTGCTTCAAGAAAGCCAAAAAATCCCAATAATAATAAAAACAGACATTCCCAAATCTCGAGCTCAGAATTTGCATTTACAAACAAGACTTGGGGCAATCAAACCCTCATTTCTCCCTACCTGTAGTGAAGATGCATTATATTAATTGATAGTTATTTAATGGAGAATCGGTTTTGTCTGGTGTGTCATTTCCAACAGTTGCTAGACATGTTTTTAAACATTTTTGCTAAGCTCACAGGTATCAGATGCCACCCATGAAACGTTTTCTACAAGTTTTCTTTATAAGCAGTTGCCATTGTCAATTTACAATTTCTTTCCCATCATTTTTGCCATTTCTCTAGTTCTATATTGTGCCCAAATGTTTTTGCCCATATTATCATTGTTTCTTTCGCTTGTTCATCTTCCATTTTTAAGTTTAGTTAAAAAAAAAAAATTGTACAGTTTCTTAATCAATTTTTCATCTGATGTCAACAATGCCTGATCAAACATTGTCTGGCCCTTATAGAAACCACACTTCTAAGAAATATATTAAGAAAACAAGGGTCTTGTAGATGTTGAGCTGTTGTTAAGAAGCCACCCCCTATCCCCCTTGACGAAGTTTCAACATTAGTTTGAAAGCTGCAACACTAGTTTAAAAGATATGTTGGAGATGAAAATGCTTAGCCCGTAGAGTTGCATGTCAAGTGATAAGTTAATGAAGGAATTCTGAACAGAGTTCTGGGTAATAATAATAAAAAAAGGAACCTATCCATGCAAAAGGAAGATCAGACTTTTTATGTTTTGTGCAAAATCCGATCATATTCCTCCTCCATCAAATTACTTGTTGAGGTAAATAAACGAGATTTTTATATCTGCTATCTACTCTTTCAGGTTGGTGACCATATTTGGGTTCTCTGCCCAAAATTTACCTGATCTTTGAAGTGGAAAAAGGGGAGGTGGATGAACGCTCCTTTGTGCTGCCAAGATTAGGGTGTACTTGTATACAGTGTGGTTTTTTTTTCTTTTTTTCTTTTCCTTTCTCTTTATTTATTTTTTTATTTTATTTTATCAAACATTAACGTACATTCTTTTTACATTCTTATCTGTCAGATACTCTTAGTAGAATGAAATAAATACATTTTCTTCTTCTTCTGCCATATCCGTTATCGGACGTTGGCAATCCTGTTTTGATCAGCAGCCGCACGAAAAAGTGCTGCTGAGTTTTGTCCAAACCAGTCCCTTAGATTTTGAAGCCATGATGTTCTTCTTCTGCCTGGACCTCATTTGCCTTCAATCTTTCCTTGGAGGATTAAATGGAGTATGCCGTATTTTTCTGGGTGTCGCATCACATGTCCGAAATATTCTAACTTTCGTTTTTTAATTGTTTTGATGATTTCCCTTGGCTTTCCCAGGCGGCTTAAAACCTCCTCATTTCTGATCTTGTCCACCCAGCCTATACGTAACAGCCGCCTGTAAATCCACATTTCAAATGCTTCTAGTCTCTTCAGGTGGCCTTCTGTCAGAGACCAACTCTCTACTCCATAGAGCAGGATAGAAAAAATATAGCATCTGACCAGCCTGATTTTCAGTCTTAGGCTTATGTCGTGACTGCAGAAGACCTTTTTCATTTTGAAGAATGCTGTTCGAGCTTTCTCTATCCTTGTCTTTACTTCAGCGGTCATGTCCCAGCTTTTTCATGTAAGTTAGAACCGAGGTGCGTGATCCTTTCAACTTTTTCTAGTGGTGTTCCTTCTGAATTTACTGGTGGTAAGTTTACTGGTGGTATTGTTTGAAATAAATACATACACATAAATTTTGGAGTTGCTTGCCCATTTCCCCTTTCACTGTATCCACACACCTTCTCTCTCTTCCCTCTTCTCTACCTTCTTTCTCCCTTTCTTCTCTTTCTTCCCTACTTCCCTCTTCTTCCTCTCCTCTCCTCTTTCCTTTACCACTCCCCTCCCATTTCTCCCCACTTCTCCTCCGACCTTCCTACTTCCTTCCCCCCTCCTTTACTCTTTTCTCTCTCTCCTCTCCTTTCTTCCCTCTCATTCCTCTTCGGATACAGTTCAGGGGTAATGTCCGAGCAGCTCCTCCCTCTAAATTTTCATATCTATATTGAATATAATAAGATTAATTTTCTATTGCGTTAATACTTCTATTTATCTGTCCTTCTCGGTATATACTTCTGTAAGTATTTATACGACCTCCAGTTATTCAATACTGTGTCGCCTGGATCTCCCTCCTTATCTCCTCCTTTTTCTTCCATCTAAATTGGTGTTAACTATCTTTTGACCCTATTCTCTTTTCACCCAATCATAAAAAAATTCCCCAAATTTCATCGTACACAGTGTGTTTTAATGCAATCGAGATTTACGACGTTAGGACTTTCACTCTACCAATGAATAATATTTCCAAAATATTCCCTCACAGTCTAGAATGAAAACAAGATTGATTGGGGCTCTGTAGATAGAAAAGTGACTTGGTTTTTAATCGTGGGGAATAAAAATTATTCCTCAGTGGGAAAAACTTATTTTATTTTTTATGCTGTTGGGTGTCAGTGTGGGTAGAGATTGAGGATTTGGGATCGTGGTGTTTGACTGCTAGCCGGTGTTCGTGGACCCTGGTTTGTAATTGACTTTTTGTCCCACGTAGAATTGAAAGAAAGTTTTACTAGCCCCTTTTATTTAATTCAGAGGAAATGTATTAACCTGCATCCCTTCCCTGTCCTTACCTGGTTTGTAATTTTAAACCAGAACAACAACAAAAAAGTAACAACAGTAGCCTACTTTCAAGAATAATACAACCGAGAGAACAATTAATTTGATGATAACGATGACTGCCACAATATCACAATGTATGAATGCCGTTGCATGCAACAGTCTTTTTTTTGCCTCTGACAAAATAAATTTGAAACCATCCTGAATTAGAGACTCCTTAACAGAATAACAGGGTTGGAAGGGACCTTGGAGGTCTTCTAGTCCAACCCCCTTCTCAAGCAGGAGACCCTATACCATTGCAGACAAATGGCTTCTTAAAAACCTCCAGTATCTTTATAGAAGATATAAAACACTTATTTTGTCTGGTCTTTAGGGGGCCAATGTTTTTATTGTTTGGATTTTAATTTACCAATCACATTTTTTCATTATTGTGACTATTCTCTAGTTCCTTTAAGGCAAGAACATTAGTTATTTGCTTATCTTTTTATGCTCCTTGAAATTATAAGTTGCCCTGGCTGTTTGACACTTATTCTAAAGGATCATTCGGATTAGAGGAACTGGACAAAGATATTGTATAAGGTACAGTGCAAGTTAAATATCAAAGAGTATATAAACGTGCCTCCTCATTGTTGCGTTCATTTGAAGAAGGACAAAGCTGGATGTCCGTAATTGAATTAAAGCTAATCCTGAACTAGAGCAATAATGATATTCAATATGCAAATAGTATCAAGCATCCATCCTGCTTTCCCTTTAATTATTAACAAGGGTCCCTCTCGAGGGGAGTTGACTAACCAAACATCTGCTAGGTGGCAAATATGGTTTAAGCATCCATCATCTGAAAAGGGTTTAAGGTGAAACAGAGGACAAATGTACGAACCAGACAGAGAAATCTGATGGAGATTATAAATCAGGCAGAATCAGCCAGTTTGGCAGTCAAACAAGGAAAAAGGATGGCTATGTTATGTCAATTCACAATTAAATTCACCATTAAAGTCATTCTCTTCCTCACAACCCCTTCTGTTGTTTAATTGGGTTCAAATCATTCAACCGCTCGGCATAGCACGCAAAGTCTTCCTGCCTTGCACCCTACCTGATGGTACTCACTTTCATCAGTGGCTTCCCTGTTTGCTTCAGGCTGGTTCTCCCAAAGATGCTTTTTCAAAAGGCAACTGGACTTTGTTTTCCCATGGAGACATTTAGCTTCTCATCCAAGAAGCTTCTGCAGTTCTGACTGAATATCGGAGGATGGAAGGATTTCTATCCCTAGAAAAACCTCCAAGTGGCCTCAACGATTCTCAGAGATAGTGCTAACAACCAGATGACTACAAGGAATATAAATCCTTCCATCCTCCCCAGTGGCATCTTGATCATCTGAATTTCATGCAAAGTGAGCCAACTGGGTCACAGAGCCTTATCTTTATAAGTTTTGAAAATTAAACTTTATTATGGCTGAAGTATAAAACATCCATCCATCCATCCATCATCTATCACCCATCTTCTATCATCCATCCTTCCATCCATCCTTCCATCCATCATGTATCATCCATCCATCCATCATCTTCTATCATCCATCCTCTACCATCTATCAACTATCATCCATCCATCCATCCATCACCCATCTTCTATCATTGATCCTCCATTATGTATCATCCATCCATTCATCATCTCACCCATCTTCTATCATCCATCCTTCCATCCATCCTTCCATCCATCATGTATCATCCATCCATCCATCCATCATCTTCTATCATCCATCCTCTACCATCTATCAACTATCATCCATCCATCCATCCATCACCCATCTTCTATCATCGATCCTCCATCATGTATCATCCATTCATCATCTATCATCCATCTTCTATCATCCATCCTCCACCATCTATCAACTATCATTTATCCACCTTTCCACCCATCCTTCCATCAATCTAACCATCTCATCCCCCCAAGAGGGGGAAACCTACAAAACCAGTGAGAACATAGTTAAAAGCTTCCACTCTAGGACTGATAACAAAAATAATGAAAAGTCAAAGTTCTGAGGCAAACTAATCCTGAACAAAGATAAAACAGATGGTCAAGGTAAAACTAAAAGCATTATAAAACTGCCCTGTATAGAATGTATTACACAGATTTAAGTAAGGGAAATATTTTTCCATTGGAACAATGAGCAAATGCTAAAAACAGCCAATTACACAAAGAAAGTGGGAAAGCAATTAACTGAATGAAAAGATTATTAGTGCATTCACACTTTTAAAATGTTGGAATAACTTCAGCACATTTTTTTTTCCTTCCGGAAGCATCTCGTTATCTCCGATTATCCCTGCCATTCTCTGACATTGTTTTTTTTCTTTCTTTCTCTGTCATACTTACTTTTGGCCAGCTACCTAGAAAAGGGCATTATTTGTCTACCCTGGTCTTTCATTATTTCCAAATCTTGTGAAAAGAAGAAAAAGTAGATTTTAACACTAAATAATTCTGAAATGCTGATGAACAAAAAAATCCAGTTTAAAGAACCATATGTCACTCCTGTTAAACAATCAAGCCTATTGGAATTAAAGGCTGTGATGGCAGCCTGCATAAGGGATGGGCTCCTGCATCCTCCTCTCTCTCTGTCAGACTGCAATATGATTAAATAGATTTTACTTTAGCTTGCCAGTTCACTTGGCCTAAATGGATGGGAAATTGCATCCCAAAATGTATTTCCTGAGAAAGATATGAGTGGCTTTAAATCACCGTGGCTTAGAAAGAGGCTGAAACTCTAAGGCAAGATTTATTGTCTCCTCCAGTGTAATGAAGTACATCAGAAATTGTGTCCTGGATTATTATCATAAAGTTATTGAAATGTCATTCATGTTATTCTTTTAAAAATTGTAGGTAGGTAGATAGGTTGGTAGATAGGAATGAGAGAGAGAGAGAGAGAGAGAGAGAAGGGAGGGGGGAGGGAGGGAGGGAGGGAGGAAGGAATTACATTAAAGATAAATTGAACATGTTTCTCCCAAAATACAGAATGAAAGAGAGAGGGAGAAAAAGAAAAAAGAAAGAGAGAAAGAAAGAAAGAAGGAAAGAGAGAAAGAAAGGAAGAAAGAAAGAATCACAGTAACATGAGTGTTAAGTGACTCTGACTGCCCCTTTGACTTTGCTTGTCAGAGGGTCACAAAAGGGGATGACGTGACCCCCCCAGGACACCGCAACTGTCATAAATATGAACCAGTTGTCAATCATCTGAATTTTGATCAGGTGACCATGAGGATGCTGTAATGGTGATAAGGGTGAAAAATGGTCATAAGTCACTTTTTTCAGTGTTGTAAGTTTGAATGGCCACTGAATGAATGGTTGTAAGTCAAGGACTACTTGTAGATAGTCACATTGTCGAGTAACATTTCACACTTGCTTTCCATTAGCTGAAAGTCCATTTTAGATTCCATCAGCCTACCTTCTATCTTTGTGTAAGGTCTAGTTTCTTCAAATTCTTTCCAGTTGAGTCAGGGGTAGCATTTGTTGGAACAGCATAATTTGTTAAAACAGATGCTAGTATCTAATATCTCTTACAAGCCTGGACATTTAACTTGAGTGGGCTAATGATGTCGAAATATCTAATTAACAATTATATGTTAATTATATATTTGCGAAACCCTGGCCTAGAGGAAGCCAGCTATGCTTAAATACGCACAAGGATTGGCCAAGACAGATATGTGCTCTAGCAAAACAAAGCTGTCAGGACCTTGGAGAGCTCCAGGAAGAAAATTAGTAGTTCAATCAACTCTTAGTATAAAAATCATTGTTTCAGCACCTTGAGAATAGAATAGAATAGAATAGAATAGAATAGAATAGAATAGAATAGAATAGAATAGAATAGAATAGAATAGAATAGAATAGAATAGAATAGAATAGAATAGAAGCTGGAAGGGACCTTGGAGGCCTTTTACTCCAGCCCCCTGCTCAGGCAGGAGAACCTATTTAAACACAGCTGAGGGTTTAGGAAATCTGGCACCCTTAAGCTCTTAGCTCCCCTTCATTCCACTTGCAGTTCACTGTGGCTTCAAAGAACCCATCTGTTCTGTCCCAGCCCATGTGAGTCCTTGTTAAGCTCACAAGGAGAAACCCCTCTTCCAACAAGCAGGCTGGAACCGCAGGAAAAAACCAATCCCCTTTTATTGTTCACAGACCTGAGTCAATGTCCAAGGCAAACAAAACACAGTTCACAGAAACTCGATCCTCAACACAAACCGCTGCCTTCAGCAACCAGCACCTCCCACACCTTTCCTTTTATTATGACTTCCTAATGCCTTCTCCTTTGCCTTTGGAGCCACCCCATTGCATTCCTCTGTCCTGCGCTCTTTTCTTGCCGGCGCTTACATGCATCCTGGATATTTCCCAGCTGTGATTCATCACTGCCCAAATCAGACTCCCAGCACAGCTGTGTCTCAGCCTGAGCGCAAGTAGAGGGGCCAGGCTCCTCGTCAGACTGTAAGTCTTGCAGCTCCTCAGAGCCTTCCTCTGACTCTGATGTCCCTCCAGGCCCCTCCTCCTCCTCCTCTGATTCCTCAGACTCAGCTGCCGGGTCCACTGGCTGGTGAGGAATCACAACACCATGATATTGTCTAAAACGAACACACGGCTGAAACAAACAGAGAAGTTATGGAAGTGCAGGTAATCCTCGACTTATTTACCAAGATTCATTGATTGACCGTTTGAAGTTACAACAGCACTGGAAAAAGTGACTTTTGACTGTTTTTCACATTTATTGACCGTTGGCAGCATCCCCATGGTGATGCGATCAAGTTGGTTTTAACTTGGAAGGTTTAACTTTTCAGAGCTTCCATCCTACGTAGGAATGGCACTGAACCAGACTCATTTGGCAGTTCTCACATTGTAGAAGAGCAGGCAGAGTCTGGGGATGGAGTTAAATGAGTCATCAGTCTAGAGTCATTATGTTGCCACAAACGGTCTAAATCTAACCCCTCCCCATTGAATTCCATTGATGTTGAATTCCCTTGACTCTTATCGAGCACCAATTTAGTGCTGACCGTTAGTTGACGAGATTCTTGTGTTACAGGCCTTTGCTGAATGAATGGCCTATAATTGTGCAACTTGCCCTTGAAAATGAAACACTGGGGCAGGCTGAAGTTTAACATGTTATAATGTGTGTCCTGCAGCATTCACAAGAGAGAAGAATCCCTTGACATGGATTTGACCTAAGTCCAAGTGTCTCTGTAAAAGTTAAGTCTCCTTTGATTGGAGCTCGACTTTGTGTGTTGGAATCACAGATGTTGATTCTATGTGGCATACACCGCTCTCACCCAGTTCTTCAGCAGCGACAAAAAAAAAAGACATTAAGGTTTTTATGACACTTGCAAAAAGTCAAAAGGAGAGAAAGAAAGCATGTCTCGCAAAAATGAGAGGCTGAGAGGGAGAGAGAGAGAGAGAGAGAGAAAGAAAGACAGAAAGAAAAAGAAAGAAAGAAAGAAAGAAAGAAAGAAAGAAGAAAGAAAGAAAGAAAGAAAGAGAAAGAAAGAAAGAAAGAAAGAAAGAAAGAAAAAGAAAGAAAGAAAGAAAGAAAGAGAAAGAAGAAAGAAAGAAAGAAAGAGAAAGAAAGAAAGAAAGAAAGAGAAGGAGAGAGAGAGAGAGAGAGGGAGGAACAGTCTGTTGCATTTCAGGCTTTCTAAAATGGGTTCTGTGTGTTTCTACATAAAACATTGTCCTACTGGAGTTGTGAAACCTGTTTCCTGTCTCCAACAATGGCACTTTGTGAGGCAGAGGGCAGATTTTGTCCCTTCAGCACTTTTGCATCCCGAGAGACGCTTACTTTCTACTAAATAAGCAGGTGCGTAATGAGAAGCCCAGCAGGCCGCCGAACAGCCTCACCCATCAAAAAGGCAATTTAATTTATCCCGTAGCACTCGGAGGAAGATGGCGAGAGCTGGGCTCATCTCCCCTTCACAAAAGGTGTCCCTCGTTCTAACTAGCCTTGGCTCATCTTGATTAATTAGCTCATTGTATTCATCTTAATCATCGTTAATCAGTGGAATGGCCTATCTCCAGAAGTTGTGGGTGCTCTATCACTGGAGGTTTTGAAGAAGAGACTGGACAACCCTTTGTCTGAAATTGTATAGCGTTTCCTGCTTGAGCAGGGGGTTGGACTAGAAGAACTCCAAGGTCCCTTCCTACTCTGTTACTCTGTTAAATTACACTGAAAAGGCTAAACAAAATCAGACTAGATTAGTGCTTGGATGGGACACCACGAGGAACCGTCAAGAAGTGTCTTCAAAGAAGACATGGACACACTAATTCTGAATGCTGCCTAGAAACAAGAATGGACTGGACTGGACTGGACTGGACTGGACTGGATTGGACTGGAATGGAATGGAATGGAATGGAATGGAATGGAATGGAATGGAATGGAATGGAATGGAATGGAATAGAATAGAATAGAATAGAATAGAATAGAATAGAATAGAATAGAATAGAATAGAATAGAATAGAAAGAATAGAATAGATATGGAATAGAATAGAATAGAATAGAATAGATAGAAAATGGAATAGAATAGAATAGAATAGAAAAGAAAATAGAATAGAATAGAATAGAATAGAATAGAATAGAAGATAGAATAAACGGATAGATGGGAATGGAATGGAATGGATGGAAGGAATGGAATATAATAGATAGAATAGAATAGAATAAAAATGGAATGGAAATGGAATGGAATGGAATGGAATGGAATGGAATAGGAATAGGAATAGAATAGAATAGACTAGAATAGAATAGATAGAATAGAATAGAAAGAATAGAATAAAGATAGAATAGAATAGAAAATTTGGAATGGAATGGATGGAATGGAATGAATGGAATGGAATGGAATGGAATGGAATGGATGGAATAGAATAGAATAGAATAGAATAGAATAGAATAGAATAGATAGAATAGGGAGTGGAGTGATGGAGGGAATGGAATGGAATGGAATGGATGGAATGGAATGAATGAATGGATAGAATAGAATATAGAATAGAATAGATAGAAATGAATGAATGGAATGGAATGGAATGGAATGGAATGGAATGGAATGGAATAGAATAGAATAGAATAGAAGAATAGAATAGAAATAGAATAGAATAGAAAATATGGAATGGAATGGAATAGAATAGAATAGAATAGAATAGAATAGAATAGAATAGAATAGAATAGAATAGAATAGAATAGAATAGAATAGAATAGAATAGAATAGAAGAGTTGGAAGGGACCTTGGAGGTCTTCTAGTCCAACCCCCTGCTCAAGCAGGAAACGTGTCTATGAGTTTCCAGGAGTCATGCTTGGCATGTGGGACTCCTTCTACGTCTGTGGAAGTAGAGCAGAGCTGCATATTTCAGTTATTTCTCCCTAGTACCTTCCTCCAGTCTTACTCCACTCTGGGCAAGGCTGAACGTCTTTCACAGCGGGCCATTTTCATGCAAGTTTGGGAAAAGGTTCTTGGAAAAGCTTCCACGTCAACCTTCTGCAGTTTTGCCAGTTTAATTAAGTCCCTCAGCAGGAAAGATCCCCATTATCAGCACACTGCAGAGTTTCCAGCTTTGCCTTGCATCGGAATGACACTCACATGGCCCACATAAGCCAATGTTATGATTCCGACGGAAGATTTCCCCCCCCCCCCCCCCCCCCAAGCTGAGACCCTGCTGGGAGTCCAGGAAGAAGCATTTCTACTCTCCCACAAGAGAAAAAAAAAGAGATCTTTTTCCTCTCTTCCAATTCCGCTGTCCACCGTAAGGACATGGTCAACTCAAGTCGTCTAGCAAAGATCCGCTCCTTCGCCGTTATTGATTGATTTATTGTATTTATTTATTTTGCCAAGAGTATACTTTACCAAAGCTTAAGCGGTTGCAGAAGTTGTGTGAGCTGAATCTGAGGTTTTCCGGTGCAAAATAAAAAATAAAAAATACAAAGTCAATTTTTCTCTTTTCCTGCAGCCATTTCCTGGTTATCTGTAAATGTCCAATTCGGTGCTTATATATTGTTTAGGAAGCAGGTTCTCGGTTGCCTGCTCTGCATACTGACGGTTGACCTTGGCTGACTGAAGCTTCTTGACTGAGGCTCAGCCGGGCTTCTATCCCCCCCCCTTCTTCCTTACAATCCAATCTTTCCCTTCACACACACACCCCATTGCTAATGCCAGGCTGTTAGCTCCTGAAGCTTGGATAGAAGAGATGCAGCCATGACAGACACAGGGATAGAATAAAACGTAACTCTCCTTGTTTTACATACGCAGATACACCCATCCACAGACTGTCATTGGACAAGCTAAAGAGCTTGAAATAGCTATACTAGTCTCCCACTAACTTTTTGTCAGCCGCAAAATTTTGAATATATAATATATATATATATATATATTGGAGAAAGAAAAAAATTATGACAGCAAACCCACTATTAAGATGGGCAGTGGGTAGGCAGGATAAAGTTGAAAGTTGCTGTAATTTCAGCACCTGCCTTGATAAGAAGTCAAGGTTTAGTTACCATAGCAACCCTCTTAACAAAATGGAGCTTAGGCACTGGAGATAACACCACTTGGCTGAGTAAAATATTTTAAGATGCTTTGATTAGGAAAGTTCAATTTTTGGCACATTTGCTTTTAATACATTTCTTTCACTAGTTACAGCATGTGAACAAAACTTCGGAGTTTCAGGACAAAATGACTGCTTACTAATCCAATTTTGACAAATACATATATATATATATTCAAATATCAAAAAGGGGGGGGAAAGGGACAAAGAAAGGGAGAGGCTGAGAGAAATAGAGAGAAAAAGCAGAGGCTGATTATTAAACACCGTGATTGTGATCTTAAATTTGTAATCTTGCCCTAGTCTCTATTATTCATTAATGTATCTTGATTCTTGCAGATATAATTCTGCTTGAATAATGAATAATAACGCAGATATAAGACCACACCTGGAATACTGCAACCAATTTTGGTCACCAAGCTACAAAAAAAAAGATGTTGAGACTTTGGAAAAAGTGCAGAGAAGAGCAACTAAGATGATTAAAGGCCTGGAGACTAAAACATATGAAGAATGGTAGCAGGAAACAGGGTTTGGCCAGTCTAGAGAAAAGAAGGACTAGGGGGGACATGACAGCAATCTTCCAATATTTGAGGGGCTGCCATAAAGAAGATGGGGTCAACTTATTTCCCAAGGAACCAGAGGGCAGGACAAGAAATAACGGATGGAAACTAACCAAGGAGAGAAGCAACCTGGTATTAAAGAGAAATTTCCTAACAGTGGGAACAATTAAATCAGTGGAACAACTTGCCTTCCGAAGATGTGGGTGCTCCATCACTGGAGGTTTTTAACAAGGGACTGGACAGCCACTTGTCTGAAATGGCATAGGGTCTCCTGCTTGAGCAGGGGGATGGACTAGATCACTAGAAGACCCCCAAGGTCACTTCCAGCTCTATTTTATTCTTCTTAATTTATCCCGTCTATCTTTTTTTCTCTCCTTAAATATAGGAAGAAAAGAACCATAGGGAATGTCTCTGTGCGTATGTTTTTGTGCGTGCATGTGTGTGCAGATATTGTTTGCATTTTCAAAGGAAACACAAACCATGATGGAACAAAGGTCTATGGAGGCCATGTTCAGTCACACTGGGCTTCCCTGTGACTTTATGTATGTTTGTCCATCTATCTATCTATCTATCTATCTATCTATCTATCTATCTATCTATCTATCTATCTATCTATCTATCTATCTATCTATCTATCTATCTATCTATCCATCCATCCATCCATCCATCCATCCATCCATCCATCCATCCATCCATCCATCCATCCATCCATCCATCCATCCATCCATCCATCTATCTATCTATCTATCTATCCCAAAGGTGCTTTTTTCAAGAGGCAATTGGACTTTCTTGTTTTTTCCTTGAAGACATTTCGCTTCTCATCCAAGAAGCTTCTTCAGTTCGAACTGAAAAACTGAAGAAGCTTCTTGATTGAGAAGTCCAGCTGCCTCTTGAAAAAGCACCTTTGGGACAACCACGACCTGGATGACTGAGAATCTCCACAAACATCTGTCTGTCTACTTATCTATTGAAAAAGTATCATAATTTGTCCCTTTCAGATATGAGTCACTGTGAAATCAAGCCACTAGCTTCTAGTAACTGAAAAGAAACAGTCACTTTGTCCCCTCCTATTTTGAAAGTTCAGGTGGTTAACTGTGTCGGACTATTCCTTTTTTTACAAAATATATATTTTATTGATTTTTTTACAATAACAATCTTTAGCGCTTAGTAAACAGTGTGTTTTTTGGGTTCATGTATTTAAAAACAATCAATAATAATTAATGTCTATAATTCCGCAGTCTATTAATTAATGATATATTTCCTTGATCCTCTCTTCTTCCAGTAGTATTCTCATTTTATCAACATTAAACTAATAATAATAATAATAATAATAATAATAATAATAATAATAATAATAATAATAATAATAATAATAATAATAATAATAATAATAATAATAATAATAATAATAATAATAATAATAATACAGTTGGAAGGGACCTTGGAGGTCATCTAGTCCAACCCTCTGCTCAGGCAGGAAACCCTATACCATTTCAGACAAATGGCTGTCCAGTCTCTTCTTAAAAACTCCAATGTTGGAGCATTCTCAGCTTCTGGAGGCAGGTTGTTCCACTGGTTAATTGTTCTAACAGGAAGTTTCTCCTTAGTTCTAGGTTGCTTCTCTCCTTGATTAGTTTGAGAATTTGAGAGCAATTAGGGAAATTAGGAAAACAATAGATATTCTTCCAGTATAAATAAACAGGACTGTCCACTGTGTAATTTTTTTTTATTTGCTTAGTTACTAGCCTGATTAAATGCAATCACTTGCTTAAATTTAATAACACCCATATTTCAGTCCATGTGCTTTCTCATTAAGTAAATGAATGTTGATTTATGTTGCCAGAAAAAAAAAGAACACATTCTATTTCGTTGCTTGTTAAAAGAATATTAAAGTATAAGAAAGAAAGAAAGAAAGAAAAAAAGAAAGAAAGAAAGAAAGAAAGAAAGAAAGAAAGAAAGAAAACCTGTAGTACCAGCCCTGTCCTTTACTCTACATAAGTTTACACAGAACAGTCATTTCATACTTCATATGAAATATGTTCATACTACTTACTAGTAACTTAATCGTGATGCAATCAATATTTTATAATAATGTTCTAATAATAGATAACTGTTACCAAAAATCAGTCACGTTGTTTTAAAGAAAGTGAACCAGAAAAATTAAAGAATTCCCTTTTTACAAACCTGCAATCCCTTAATTTGGGGTAGTATGTCCATACTAAAATATTTTTTAAAAAAAATTAGTAAAGATGACATCTACTTTGATTCGTGCTCCATTGTTAATGACATATAAGGGATGCCTGCATAAAACTCCCGTTAACATATTAGTTTATCCAACCTTGCTTAGCTTCTGACTCAGATAAGACAGTCAGATATTTCTGCTAATAGTGGGAAACTATCTAGGGAAAACCCAAAGAGGTTTTTTTTTTCAGGAGGCAACTAGACTTCCTTGTTTTTCCTTTGAAGACATTTCGCTTCTCATCCCAGAAGCTTCTTCAGCTCTGACTGGATGGTGGGGAATAGAAGGATTTATACTCCTTGAAGACAGCAGGTCCTTTTCATTCTTTTAGATATAAATATAAATCCTTCCATTGCCATTCCCTAGTAGCTCCCAAGGTACATTTGCTAAGTTAGGGTGTCTATGGAGATTCTCAGTCATCCAGGTCATGGTTGTCCCAAAGGTGCTTTTTTCAGGAGGCAACTGGACTTTCTTGTTTTTCTTTGAAGACGTTTCGCTTCTCATCCCAGAAGCTTCTTCAGCTCTGACTGGATGGTGGGGAATGGAAGGATTTATATTCCTTGTGTTTTTCTTTGAAGACGTTTCGCTTCTCATCCAAGAAGCTTCTTCAGCTCTGACTGGATGGTGGGGAAATGGAAGGATTTATACTCCTTGCAGACAGCTGGTCATTTGCCTTCTTTTGGAGAGTCGTTGAGACCACCTGGAGGTTTACCTGTATCCTCAGAGTCACCTGAGTGGGGAATGGAAGGATTTATATTGCTTGCAAATCCTTCCACTCCCCACCATCTAGTCAGAGATGGAAGCTTCTTGGATGAGAAGCAAAACGTCTTCAAAGAAAAAACAAAGAAAGTCCAGTTGCCTCCTGAAAAAGCACCGTTGGGACAACCATGACCTGGAGGACTGAGAATCTCCATAGACATTTATTTAGGGCAAAGAAGCTAAGAGATACTCTCTAGGGAGGGAATCCTGTCAGATCAGTCTCATTCAGATGTTGTTGTCTGGAACGGTGAAGATAATACAGGATGCACCTTATTTCTGTCCTAGTCTGACAGTTGTCCATTCCAGACTTTTGTCTCAAAGAACATGTAAGTGTATTTTCTGGAAAGCATTTCAAATCTATGCCCAAAGCTAGAGTAGTTTTGTGCATTCCTAAATTAGTATGTCTCAAAGGACATCAACCCTGACTGTCCTTTGGAAGGACAGACATGGAAGCTGAAGCTCAAATATTTTGGCCACCAGATGAGAAGAGGGGACACCTTGGAGAAGACCCCAACATTGGGAAAGATGGAAGGTGAAAGGAGAAGGGGATGGGCAGAGGAGGAGATGGTTAGATGATGTCATCAACATGATGGACATGGGTTTGGGCAGACTGTGGGAGACAGTGGAGGATGGGGGAGGGGTGCTGGTGTGCTGTGGTCCATGGGGTTGTGAAGAGCCGGACATGACTTAGCGACTGAACAACAACAACAACAACAAAAATTATTACTATGAGTGACACAGCTGTCTTGTTCTTTATCTCCAACCTTCAGTGTGTTATGCCCCAGATCAAATCTGCACTTCCCAACATACATCACCGTTGCTCCCCCTTGGAGCTTCTTCTGCCTGTAACCTCCCATTCATTGGAGCAAGTTGCCAAAAGCCAATGCTGCAGAGCCCAAAGAGGTCACAGTCTGAGCAGGGGTCAAGTGTTCCTTTGAATGCCTCTTTCAAGTGAAGCTCCAAAGATCCCTTTTTGAAGTGAAGCAGAGCTGTTTCCAATCAGTTTTTCACTTCCTTCCAGGATACAATGCCCACTGTTTGCAAGGTGGATCTCCCATCTGAGATAGATGGAGTCACACACACCTTCCATGAAGCATTGCCCACAACTAGCGGACCCATATTTCTTAATTTTGAAAAAAAATGTTATTGTTAGGCACAGCCAGGAGGCTGAACCCTATGGAATACAACTCAATAGAATGGAACAGAGTACGTGAAATGAGATATTGCCATTCTAGTGAGACTCATATAAAACAGCACAGAAGGAACATAAAGCAGCTTCCCTTTTGCTCACACTGCCAAACTGGAGGATAAACTATACGTTTACAAATGGTTCGGCTGTGCCCTCTTCCTTCCTTTCTCAAAGGAAGCAATGCCAACTGCCTTCCCATGGACAGCAGCCCATACTTGCCGGAAAGGCATCCAATTATTGGATACACGACATGCTGGAACAGATGTCAGGTGAATAGATGTGACACCCCCAAGTAAAAATAGGAAGTAAGACATTCCCAGATTGTTTGTGAGTTATGCTGTCTCTTTGCACTACTGTCAGCTGTCCTTTCATCTTGAAAGAAGCAACTGGGAAGGAAGGAAGGAAGGAAGGAAGGAAGGAAGGAAGGAAGGAAGGAAGGAAGGAAGGAAGGAAGGAAGGAAGGAAGGAAGGAAAGGAAGGAAGGAAGGAAGGAAGGAAGGAAGGAAGGAAGGAGGAGAAGAAGGGAGGGAGGGAGGGAGGGAGGGAGGAGGAAGGAAGGAAGGAAGGAAGGAAGGAAGGAAGGAAATAAAGAAATGGGGAGGGAAGGAGGGAAGGAGGGAGAGAGAGGGAGGAAGAAAGGAAGGAACGAAATAAAGAAAGAAATGGGGAGGGAGGGAAGGAGGGAGGGAGAGAGGAAAGAAGGAAAGAAGAAGGAAGGAAGGAAGGAAATAAAAGAAAGAAATGTGGAGGGAGGGAGGGAGGGAGGGAGGAAGGGAGGAAGGAAGGAAGGAAGGAAGGAAGGAAGGAAGGAAGGAAGGAAGGGATTGCTCATATAAATGGGTTTATTAAAGTACCCATATTTGAAATGTTTTACTTATGGTTTTAATTATGCTTTACATAAGCCTTTCTGCATACATAATCATACTGTCCATCAAAGGAAGGTGAGCAGATTTTTACAAATAATGCTTAGGCACATAATGGAATTAAGTACCGATCAAGACCCCCTTTTTAAGAATCTCCTGCTGCCAGCAATCTGAAACATAGTTATCAGGACACATGTTTTTGTTAATAAAACGGGACTTCATTAGAATTATGCCCTGCGCCGATAGATTTTTCTGCCACTGTATTCCATTATTACATTACATTAATCTGTTACTTTAATCCTCCTGAAACTGTTCACGTTTTATTATTTAGTCCATACTGAACGGCATCTCCATAAATAATTGCATGAGAAAGAAAGAAGCCATAAAAAAAAGAAAAAGAAAGGAAGTAGGGGAACAATGCCTTTATAAAAATAAGTGGAAGACCTATATCACATGGATGTTTCATCCCATTCGGTTAACAATTATATTATGTTATGTATGTTATGTTACGTTAAATTATATACTGCACTGCACTGCACTGCACTGCACTGCACTGCACTGCAATACAATACAATACAATACAATACAATACAATACAATACAATACAATAATAATAATAAAGTTGGAAGGGACTTTGGAGATCATCTAGTCCA
The DNA here is from genome assembly GCA_023970755.1 of Azemiops feae. NCBI lineage: Eukaryota > Metazoa > Chordata > Lepidosauria > Squamata > Viperidae > Azemiops > Azemiops feae. The sequence goes on along the minus strand of JALGBA010004151.1, from coordinate 323,969 downwards.
ACCCCCTGCTCAGGCAGGAAACCCTATACCATTTCAGACAAATGGCTGTCCAGTCTCTTCTTAAAAACTTCCAGTGTTGGAGCATTCACAGCTTCTGGAGGCAGGTTGTTCCACTGGTTAATTGTCCTCACTGCTAGGAAGTTTCTCCTTAGTTCCAGGTTGCTTCTCTCCTTGATGAGTTTCCATCTGTTGCTTCTTGTCCTGCCTTCAGGCGCTTTGGAGAATAGCTTGACTCCCTCTTCTATAATATAAGTATACTATACTACACTACACTACACTACACTACACTACACTACTCTACACTACACTTAAACTATACTATACTGTACTGTACTGTACTGTACTGTACTGTACTATACTATACAATCTTCAGTTCAACTTTTTTCAAGGGAAAAAAACTCAAGAAAATCCAGTTGCCTTTTGGAAAAGCATCTTTGGGACAACCATAACTTGGATGAGGGAGAATCTCCATAGACATTCAAAGTTAGAGGAGCTTATAACCTGGTATTGAAGTCCTGACACACTGCATTTTGGGTGCTCGTTGACTGACTTATATTTTTGGCTCTTTGCAATGCCCTACAATCGCCTGATTGCAATTTCACATTATGTTTGATGCAAACCAGCATTTTCTGGCAAAAACCACCCCATAGCAAATGGGAGAAAACACTGGCTTATTTATTTGTTAAAAAAAAGTGAAAGAAAGAAATCAGGAGATATGCCTTTTTACTTTAAAACCTTTTCCATTATTGGATCTTGTGCAGACTGTCAGCAAAACGCAAAGCACTGCGTTCTGTCTTGTGACTCGCTCCTGGGGTAAAAATATCTCCGTTTTGGCAAGTCGTATTCAACACTTTTTCTCATTGCCCTATATTAGAAAATAGAGCAAGTAAGATGATCCAAGGCCTGGAGACTAAAACATATGAAGAACGGCTGCAGGACTTGGGTATGGCTAGTGTAAAGAAAAGAAGAAATAAGGGAGACATGATAGCAGTATTCCAGTATTTGAGGGGCTGCACAAAGAAGAGGGGGTCATGTTATTCTCCAAAGCACCAGAGGGCAGGACAAGAAACAATGGTCGGAAACCGATCAAAGAGAGAAACAACCTGGAATTAAGGAGAAAGTTCCTGACAGTGAGGACAATTAACCAGTGGAACAGCCTGCCACCAGAAATTGTAGGATCTCTATCACTGGAAATTTTTAAGAGCCTGGATAGCCACCTATCTGAAATGGTATAGGTTCTCCTGCTCGAGCAGGGGGCTAGACTAGAAGACCTCTATTCTATTCTATTCTATTCTATTCTATTCTATTCTATTCTATTCTATTCTATTCTATTCTATTCTATTCTATTCTATTCTATTCTATTCTATTCTACATTCATTCTATTCTATTCTATTCTATTCTATTCTATTCTATTCTATTCTATTCTATTCTACATTCATTCTATTCTATTCTATTCTATTCTATTCTATTCTATTCTGCATTTTATTATTCTATTCTATTCTATTCTATTCTATTCTATTCTATTCTATTCTACATTCATTCTATTCTATTCTACATTCATTCTATTCTATTCTATTCTATTCTATTCTATTCTATTCTACATTCATTCTATTCTATTCTATTCTATTCTATTCTATTCTATTCTATTCTATTCTATTCTATGCTGTTCTATACTGTTCTGTTCTGTTCTGTTCTATTCTACATTCATTCTATTCTATTCTATTCTATTCTATTCTATTCTATTCTATTCTGTTCTATTCTATTCTATTCTATTCTATGCTGTTCTATGCTGTTCTGTTCTGTTCTATTCTACATTCATTCTATTCTATTCTATTCTATTCTATTCTATTCTATTCTATTCTACATTCATTCTATTCTATTCTATTCTATTCTATTCTATTCTATTCTATTCTATTCTATGCTGTTCTATGCTGTTCTGTTCTGTTCTGTTCTATTCTACATTCATTCTATTCTATTCTATTCTATTCTATTCTATTCTATTCTATTCTATTCTATTCTACATTCATTCTATTCTATTCTACATTCATTCTATTCTATTCTATTCTATTCTATTCTATTCTATTCTATTCTATTCTATTCTATTCTATTCTATGCTGTTCTGTTCTGTTCTATTCTACATTCATTCTATTCTATTCTATTCTATTCTATTCTATTCTATTCTATTCTATTCTACATTCATTCTATTCTATTCTACATTCATTCTATTCTATTCTATTCTATTCTATTCTATTCTATTCTATTCTATTCTATTCTATTCTATTCTATTCTATTCTATTCTATTCTATTCTATTCTACATTCATTCTATTCTATTCTACATTCATTCTATTCTATTCTATTCTATTCTATTCTATTCTATTCTATTCTATTCTATTCTATTCTATTCTATTCTATTCTATTCTATTCTATTCATCATTTATGAAAATGTTGAAGAGTGCTGGGCCCAAGACCAAAACTTGAGGTACCTTCCAACTATACCACTACTACTACTACTACTACTACTACTACTGCTGCTGCTGCTGCTGCTGCTGCTGCTACTACTACTACTACTACTACTACTACTACTACTACTACTACTACTACTAATAATAATAATAATAATAATAATAATAATAATAATAATAATAATAATAATAATAATAATAATAATAATAATAATAATAATAATAATAATAATAATAATAATAATAATAATAATTTGTATCATGGTGACCAGAACTGGACACAGTATTCCAAGTATGGTCTCACCCGTGCAGTGTTCTCACTTCTCGTTGTCTTGATGCTATCCCTCTGTTGATGCAGCCTAGAACTGCATGGCTAGTTCACAAGTACCAAAACCAACTAGATGTGTCCCAATATAAACTGTTGCTTCTAGGAGTAAGTTAGTAAATCATTTAGGGGAAATATATATATATATATATATATCCTGGGGATTTCTAAGCAATTTTCTTGACATGACAGCTTTTCAAAGTAGATAAGATTGGGAAACAAACATCTCAGGAAGGCTACATTTTACTGAGATAAGTTAGGATAACAGAATCTTGCAGACTAGATGATGTTTTATCCCTCCTCCATCTTACGTTCCCTACTGCATAAGAGCCTGCTTGAGTCTCTTCCAAATGCTATCTTGTTTTCAAGAACTTAAGGAATGCTTCAGCCCTCTTGACTTATGTAATAGTCCTGGCCTATTTCTCTCAATCTCCTGATTGCAACAGGATGGGAGACAATCTGACACTGTCGTTTTTCAAGTTCAGCTCTGCAGCCCTGCCATTCAAATGTTAACCAGGAAGCAGCTTGCTTAGTTCCCATCACAAGCAAAGTCACTTGCTGAGACAATGTTGGAAGGATCCAGAGACATGGAAAACTTGGCCACTTTGATGGACATAGAATTTTCTGGTCCTACTCAATGGAAAAGTGTGGAAAATATTGAAAAATTACCAGGAATTATAACTTAGACCTAGTTGGAGGTCTGAGGTAAGGTACGCTACTGAAACAATAGGCATTGATTTAAATCTGGGTTTAAGACTCACATTTTTAGGAAGTTGAATGAGCCACATTGAGTCAGCCTATTAACAGGATTGTTGTCTGGGGGATAAACTGCAAGAAGAAATACTATAATTGACATTTTGAAGGATTAAGAGTAATATTTTGGGAAGGCTTTCCTGGAAAAGTCTGTTTTTACAGAGCCTCACATACAAAACAAAAAATGGCTGGTTCAGCATTTCACCAAGCCATATATATATATTCAGTTCACAATATACAACCGCTGAGTAGCTTCTGACAGAATAATAAAAAATTAGTGATTTAAAGATGGTAAGTTTGACAGAGCTGTATGACTTTCCAAAGCTTCATTTATTGACCACTGCTTGGAACTATAGCTAGCTAAAAATAAACTTTACACTTCCGTTTAATTAAAGAAGCGAGCTTATGCTGTCGAAATTAAATTATCCTTAAATACATTTATTGGCATGCTGCAGGATCAGCTAATTAAAAAGATGGCGGCCCGTTGCAAGGTTAGTAAATGTAATCAATTGGTGTCTAATTATCATTGGTTGCGTTTCTTGAGAGCAAAAAGAAGTGGCATTTGCATACCAAGCCACATATTATCTCTTTGTTTTATTGAGTAGTCACATCTACAGAGCCATCCATCTCAAGTAAAGGGACTCTTAGTTGGCTTACAATAAAAAAAACAACCCATCATAAATAGCAATAGCATTTAGACTTATATACCGCTTCACAGTGCTTTACGGCCCTCTCTAAGCAGTTTATAGAGTCAGCCTATTGCCCCCAACAATCTGGGTCCTCATTTTACCGACCTCAGAAGGATGGAAGGTTGAGTCAATAGCAATAGCAACAGCAATTAGACTTATATACCGCTTCACGGTGCTTTACAGCCCTCTCTAAGTGGTTTACAGAGTCAGCCTCTTGCCCCCAACAATCTGGGTCCTCATTTTACCGACCTTGGAAGGACGGAAGGCTGAGTTAATAGCGATAGCAATAGCACTTAGACTTATATACCGCTTTACAGCCCTCTCTAAGCAGTTTATCCCATCACATAAGCCCGGGTCTCAAACCCAAGCCTACAAGCTCAGCGTCTTTGACCCCTGAGCCATCATGACCTGTCTACTATGAGAGCAGTGTATAATTAATCAAGGATTTTTTCCCCCTCCCTGGGATAAACCTTCCTGAGTGCTTAACAAGCCTTTGGATATGCTGAAAAGCCAGCCATTAACAGGGTTTGGCTTTTCCGTTGCCGAAACCAATCAGTCTGGACGGGTTAACGTGACACTTCTAGGAAAGTGTCCCGTTGATAAATGTGAACTTTACTCTGCAAGTGGTACATGTCACTTGAAGTCCTCTTTAAATGAACATCTGGCATAGGCCCAAATGCCCCTTTAACCATCTCCATCTGTGGTCCAAATCCTTGGAACCCAGTGGCCGACAGCGTTACGCCATTCAATTTGCTATGAAGACTTCTGGCTGGAGATCTTTAAACCCAGCTCATCCAAACATGCGGCTTTTCACAGCTCTGGCCAGCCAAGAGAGGAAGTGGTCATACCGTATCTCACTGAGCGGTTAAAAAAAAATGTTTCTCGCGGAGAAAAACCCACTTTTTAGAAATAAAATCACCTCATGCAGTTTGGCAAGCCAGGATGGCTGTACAAGCAATCCTAAGCAAATTACCAGAAGAAGTTGGAAAATGGGAAGAAAAACCTTTATCTATCTATCATCTATCTATCTATCTATCTATCTGTCTGTCTGTCTGTCTGTCTGTCTGTCCGTCTGTCCGTCCGTCCGTCCGTCCGTCCGTCCGTCCGTCCGTCCGTCCGTCCGTCCGTCCATCTATCTATCTATCTATCTATCTATCTATCTATCTATCTATCTATCTATCTATCTATCTATCTATCTATCTATCTATCATCAATCATCTATCTATATTAACTATCATATCTATCTCTATCCATCTATCTATCTAAGAGGTATATATTGCTATTTCTATCTGGGAACGATAATGTCATACTTGTTAGCTTCTTTCTAGATAAACACAGCACCCAAACAAATCCATCTGCTTACCACTCAGAATTTCATGGACCTCTGTGCTATTACACTCCAACGAGTCTAGATAGTTTATTTGATTCAAAGATAATACACAGTGATTTATAATGTAAATAGCAATAGCAATAGTAATAATAGTAGAGTTGGAAGGGACCTTTGAGGTCTTCTAGTCCAACCGCCTGCTCAGGGTTAGGGTTAGGTTAATGTTTAGGTTGACCATAAGAAAGGCTGAACGCCAAAGAATTGAGGCCTTTGAACTATGGTGCTGGAGAAGACCCCTGCGAGTCCCCTGGACTGCAAGGCGATCAAACCGGTCAGTCTTAGAAGAGATCAATCCTGACTGCTCTTTTAGAAGGCCAGATCCTGAAGTTGAAACTCAAATACTTTGGCCACCTAATGAGAAAGAAGGACTCACTGGAGAAGAGCCTAATGCTGGGAAAGATGGAGGGCAAGAGAAGAAGGGGACGACAGAGAAGGAGGTGGCTGGATGGAGTCACGGAAGCAGTAGGCGTGAGCTTAAATGGACTCCAGAAGAGGGTAGATGACAGGAAGGCCTGGAGGAACGTTGTCCATGGGGTCACGATGGGTTGGACACGACTTCGCAACTAACAACAACAATAACAAATGTTTAGGTTAATATTTAGATTTATTTATTTATTTGCAGAAATGATAGTTCTTTTGCAACTCTTCTGGCTCTGCAGAGTTTTTTTTTATTTTTTAAAGGGCTGTGACCAAAACTCTACAAAATATGGTTATGCAATGGATTTATAGAAAGGCATTAAAGTTTTGTTTACATATTTATTTTCCGTTTCTTTTCAAATTAATCCTCCCTAAAAAGGAATGTTGCCTTCTCTGGCGCACGTGGATTGTCAGTTTGGGCTGTTTTGTTTTCTCCTTTGTCTTTTTTTTCTTCTTCTTAAATTAAACTAAACTAACAAGCTACTTTGGCAAGGAATCATTTCTCTTCAGCAGCTTCAGGTTTTCCCCCTCTTTAGCATTTCGGGAGATCTATTTGCATATTTGGCAACAGCTCACACAACCAAGCTAGGCAAAAGCGTGCAAAATGCTGAATAGTGGGCCCGTAGAGTTTGAGACTATCAAACACAAATTCAAAGGTGCCAAACAGATCGGGCTGCCTGGGGCTTTGCACCTGCAGACCCTGTGTGGGAAAACATTTCAACAGATGTTATTTATCTGGACAGAGCCAGGTTTGATAACAGAAATCTGGATTTGCTGGGCATTTTATAGACACATATTTAAACAAGCAAAATATCTCTGGTAACCATGCTGTATTTCAAAGTGAAATGTAGAGCAATATCAGATATCTGCAGTCTCTTGAATGCAGCTAAGACCAAGAGTTGGACTATAGAATAGAATAGAGCTGGAAGGGACCTTGGAGGTCTTCTAGTCCAGCCCCCTGGTCAAGCAGGAGAACCTATACCATCTCAGACAAGTGACTGTCCAGTCTCCTCTTAAAAACCTCCAGTGATGGAGCGCCCACGATTTCTGGAGGCAAGCTGTTCCACTGGTTAATTGATCTCACTGTAAGTAAATTTCATTTTTGATGTGTGCCGTTGTGCCCACAGTAAAAAAATGACAATAAAGGTTTATCTATCTATCTATCTATCTATCTATCTATCTATCTATCTATCTATCTATCTATCTATCTATCTATCTATCTATCTATCTATCTATCTATCTATCTATCTATCTATCTATCTATCTATCATCAAATGGGATTTAAAAATGCATTCCCAATTCTCTTGCCCCATAGATGTTCAACCACATCATGAAATCTTTGGAAGTCCTTTTTTCAAAATATACTCCAAAATTAGTATTCACAGGAAAGAATTTCCCAGGAAAAAAAAAACATTTTCCCCCATTAACTTTATCCAACACCTTCCAAAAGGAACAGATGAAATTGCTTAGGGGGAAAAAATACATACTGTTCTACTGCTATCGCAGTAGAAAAGACATTATGGTAAGGATAGAAGACAATAGTTAGAAAATTGTCACCTTTGCACTTAAGAAAATATCATTGCTATTGACTTGGAGGTGTCCCTTTTATTCTTCATAAAAGGAATGCTTCTATTAAAACTTAGTGAATTTCTTTTATTGTGGCAGACTTGAAGATGGGTCAAAAGAGGGTTGTATTATTAAAAGCACAGGGGGGGGGCAATTTTAAAAGTCACTGTAAGCTCTTTTTAAAAATTGGTATCATGTGACATCTTGGGAATAAGATAACTACATTTATCTCCTATGTTTCACAGATTTTTTTGCACTGTATAAGACACAAATGAGAAAGGATTTGCCTAAGCCCATCTTCCTTAAGGATACTGCTTTGCGCTTTTGATGTAGACTCAATCCTATAGAAGGGAAGACATCCAAAGAGTTGTTTGCGTGTGTACAATAGGTGTATGTGTGTGAGAGAGTAAAATGAGGCCTGTCTTGATCCCAAAAAGAGGAGTTTAGGACTTCACTCCTACATGAAATGAATGGTGTTGACTGTTTTTGCAAGGTGTTCAACTTCAAACAGAAAAGACATAAGTGTTTCTTCATTTCATAGAAAAGAGACCCTGTACCATTCCAGACAAGTGGCTGTCCAGTCTCTTCTTAAAAGCCTCCAGTGATGAAGCACCCACAACTTCTGGAAGCAAGCATAATCAACTCAATTCCAGAAAGGGAGGGATTTGCTTTTTAGCAGGAGAATATTGCCCTCCTGTTGTATCTCTAATTAGCAGCCCTAATTTGTGTTGAGCTAATAAAAACCACCAATCGCATGGAGGGCTTTTGAAACTGAGCACGCACTGTGTTGCTTCCACTCCGGTTCTTATTATTTAAAATGGTTAATACTTTCAGTAAATACTACAGCACAGAGCATAGCACAATTGATAAAATTTAATATCGGTTGCATTATCATTAGGCAGAGAGGAAAGGGACTTTATTCTAGAATAGAATAGAATAGAATAGAATAGAATAGAATAGAATAGAATAGAATAGAATAGAATAGAATAGAATAGAATAGAATAGAATAGAATATATGATGGAATGGAATGGAATGGAATGGAATGGAATGGAATGGAATGGAATGGAATGGAATGGAATGGAATAGAATGGAATGGAATAGAATAGAATAGAATAGAATAGAATAGAATAGAATAGAATAGAATAGAATAGAATAGAATAGAATAACAGAGTGGGAAGGGACCTTGGAGGTCTTCTAGTCCAACCCCCTGCTCAAAGAGGAAACCCTATAACATATCAGACAAATGGCTGTCCAGTCTCTTCTTAAAAGCACCCACAACTTCTGAAGGCAAGCCATTCCGTTGGTTGATTGTTCTCACTCTTAGGAAGCTTCTCCTTAACCATGACACCTTGACCCATCGCCTCACAACGGCTCTCGGCTTAAAATACTCCCACTCTCAAAGAAAGACCTTTGCGCAGTGTACTTTTGAAAAGTGGAAAGGGAGACTGTGGGGAATCTCCGCGCACGTAAACCACACACCGATCTCAGAGTCAATTTTATGAAGACGAAGTGCTCTTTTTTTGGCGTCCCTCCAGCTGCGGAATAGCACCCCAGTCCTGCCCGTCTGAAAACCATCACTTGGAATAAGTCAAACGGAGCAGATCAAAGACGTGGCTGGCAGCCATGCTGCCTTTTTTTCACGGGAGCGCTTTTTAAAAAGCTCTTCCTAAAAATAACCAGCCTTCCATCTGGGTCATGAGGCGAAACCGAGAGAAATAAAAGCCCTGTAAATATTATTACCATGATGTAATACATACAGGAAGGCTTTGAGAAACAGTGGCTGTAATTGAAGTGGAAAGGCCACGGTGAGCTTAATAATAATAATAATAAAGTTGGAAGGGACCTTGGAGGTCTTCTAGTCCAACCCCCTGCTCAGGCAGGAAACCCTATACCATTTTGGACAAATGGCTGTCCTGGACTAGACTTTGGGCCAGTTCCATTTTGGGTCCAACTGGACAACGTCCGGAATCCTGAGTTGCTTTTAAAGAAATGTGTTCTTTTCACGTTGCCACAAACGTTTTAAAAAGGATGTGTTTTTTTCATTGACGTCCTGGCTTGGAGTTCTCCAGAAAGAGGGTGGATGTAGAAACATATAGTTTGTCCTTCTTAATCCATAAACTAACAAGTGAGCATTAAATCTGCCCTTGTCACAATTTCATTCATAATTTGCAAGCTCAAAATTTATATCTGTCTGTCTGTCTATCTATCTATATCTACAGTATCTATCTATCTATCTATCTATCTATCTATCTATCTATCTATCTATCTATCTATCTATCTATCTATCTATCTTTATCTATCTATCTATCTATCTATCTATCTATCTATCTATCTATCATCTATCTATCTATCATCTAATACTATCCTTTCCTTCCTTCCATCCATCCATGTTCTATCATCTATCTAATACTCTCTATTCCATCTATCTATCTACCATCTATCATCTAATACTATCCCTTCCTTCCTTCCATCCATCCATGTTCTATCATCTATCTAATACTCTCTATTCTTTCTATCTATCTATCTATCTATCTATCTATCTATCTATCTATCTATCTATCTATCTATCTATCTATCTATCTATCTATCTATCTATCTATCTATCTATCTTCTATCTAATCTCTGTTTATCATCTATCTGCCTCTGTCTGTGTCTGTCTGTCTGTCTGTCTGTCTGTCTGTCTGTCTGTCTGTCTATCTATCTATCTAATCTCTGTTTATCATCTATCTGCCTCTGTCTGTGTCTGTCTGTCTGTCTGTCTGTCTGTCTATCTATCATCTAATACTATCCCTTCCTTCCTTCCATCCATCCATGTTCTATCATCTATCTAATACTCTCTATTCCTTCTATCTATTCCATCTATCTATGTATTCCACCTATCTATCTATCTATCTATCTATCTATCTATCTATCTATCTATCTATCTATCTATCTATCTATCTATCTATCTATCTATCTATCTATCTATCTATCTATCTATCTATCTATCTATCTATCTATCTATCTATCTATCTCCCTCCCTCCCTCCTTAGTATTAAAATATAAAATGGATACATTTAGAAATAAATGACCATCCGAGTCCATATATTAAAGAAAATATGAATTCTGAAACTTATTATTTTAACAAATAATCAGTTGCAAAAAAGAAAACCCACTTGTATGTTAGTAAAAAATGCGTATAGAAAAGATCCTAAATTGGGAATAAACCCAGCTGAGGATAAAATGACTTATTTTTAAACTGACTTGCCTAATTTACCTTCTTACTTCCTTTCACCCGTTGACTTCCTATTGAAACATAAGCTGTAAATTCCTTAGAACAGAGAGGGATTTTTTTTTTGTATATTATTACACAAATATTATACGGAGAGTGACAGCAAATCGTAATAATATAGCAAATGCTACCTCTGCAAAGAAGCTGAAGAAACAGTGGGCCACCTGGTAATTTGCTGCAAGAAGATTGCACAGACTGACTACAAGCAGCGGCATAACGAAGTAGCAACAATGGTTCATTGGAAGATCTGCAAGAAATACTATTTGCCTGCCAGCAAGAGCTGGTGGGACCACAAAATAGACAAAGTCATAGAAAATGAAGAAGCTAAAGTGCCTGGGACTTTAGAATTCAAACAGAAATGCAACCTGCCACATGACACTCCAGAGTTAACAGAGAAAGGCGAAAATGTCTGGATAGTGGACACGGCAGTATCTGGCAACAGCAGAAGAGAAAGAACTGGAGAAACTACAAATACTTGTCAATAGAAGTGGACTGACTGTGGCAAAAGAAAGCAAAGATATCACCCATTGCCTTGGGTGCAATCCCAAAACATCTGGAGCACCACTTGTGCACCATCAGCATTGACAAAATCACCATGAGTCCATTGCAGGAGGTAGCTTTATTTGGAACTATTTACAGCCTGCAATGATTTCTTGAACCCCATCAAACCTCAACATCTGCCTATCTCAGGTCCTTGGGAAGGACTCAATAGGTGGACAAAAGTGCCCAATCCAGTCACTGTGTGACCAGCCACAATAATAATACAAAGTGTCCAACTACTAAAATTACAGGATCCTTCTGGAATCCCTTGTGAGGATCTACTTTTATAACCTCCACCATGCAATCTAACTCCTACTCCATAGTTTGCTGGCACGATCTTCTGATCTCTGCTCAGTAGTTCGTTCGATAACAATAGCAATAGCACTTAGACTTATATACTTATATACCGCTTCACAGCGCTTTACAGCCCTCTCTAAGCGGTTTACAGAGTCAGCCTTTTGCCCCCCAATAATCTGGGTCCTCATTTTACCGACCTCAGAAGGATGGAAGGCTGAGTCAATAGCAATAGCACTTAGACTTATATACCACTTCACAATGCTTTGCAGCCCTCTCTAAGCGGTTTACAGAGTCTGCCTATTTGCCCCCAACAATCTGGGTCCTCATTCTACCGACCTCGGAAGGACTGAAGGCTGAGTCAATAGCACTTGCAATAGCCCTTAGACTTAGATACTGCTTCTCTAAGCGGTTTACAGAGTCAGCGTATTTCCCCCCAACAATCTGGGTCCTCATTTTACCAATCTTGGAAGGACGGAAGGATGAGTCAACCTTTCACTGGTCGGGATCGAACCCCTGGCAGTCGGCAGAGTCAGCCTGCAATACTGCATTCTAACCACTGGGCCATTCTTCCAATGTGTTTCTAATATGAGAAGTTCCTTGCTCCCCCCCCCCCATTTCTCCCAGTACCCATTTCTTAAAGACATGCCAGAGGTGGAAATAATTCCATTTTTCCAACCACGGTTGGCAGCCCCTTCTTTATTTAGGTAACGCAAGGCAAATGCTTATTTCCACCTATACTTTCCCTGCTGCCATTCTGCACCCATTGCAAAGGATGTCAATTCTCCTCCAGGTTACTCGGGCTCAGCCGAGATGTGACATTTGCGATTAATTGCAGCTAATGGGTCTAATGTTCAAAATTAAAACAGCAAGGGGGGGGGAAGGAAATGGGATAAGGATCACAACTAAGACACAGGGGAAGAACGTGCAACTGTTTTCCCAGCACTGCAGCGCTAATGAAAATTGCCTCTCCTAAGCCGGTATTTCTTCCCTCAAAATTATCCTGGAATGGAGTTGCAAACTTCATTAATGCTCATTTGCTTTCCTATGAAGACTTACTAAACTGGGCACATTATTGGTCCAAACCAATCATCTGCAGCCATGGTTAACCAGGCATGCAATTCCTATTAGCCTTAATATTCAACTGGGTATCGCTCTTAAGCAAACTGAGTATTTCATTTAACCATCTTAGCCAGTACTTGATCATCAGTATTCACCATGGGCCCATCAATGGAAAACCTGCTCTTCGTAATACTGACATGAGCACTGCAGGAGATGACCTGGCTGAGCCAGAGTGTGGGGTCAAATGTATCATTAGTTTGGGGTCTCTACACCCCTGTAAGACACTAAGTTCAGCCCCCTTGAAGTCCGTTGACTTGGCACCAATTTGCCCTGATGGTTAGAAAAATAAACAGAGCAGAGCTGAAAGGGACCTTGGAAGTCTTCTAGTCCAGCCCCCTGCTCAAGCAGGAGACCCCCATATCATTTCACACAAGTGACTGTCCAGTCTCTTCTTAAAAACCTCCAGTGATGGAGCACTCACAACTTCTGAAGGCTGGTTGATTGTCCTCACTGTTGGGAAGTTTCTCCTTAATTCCAGGTTGCTTCTCTCCTTGATCGGTTTCCATCCGTTGCTTCTTGCCCTGCCTTTTGGTGCTTTGGAAAATAGGTAGACCCCCCCCCTCTTCTTTGTAGATCAAATACTTATTTAAATACTTATTTAGAAATGTATTTATTTACATATTTATTGATTTACAAATATTTATTATTTATTTAAGTAGGTCAGATACATGTATAGGTTGCATGGATTAATGAATAATGAAATGAAGATGGTGGAAAGATAAACCATGGAACAAATCAAGCAGTCAAAAAGGCCTGAACTCTGCTGAGGTTTTATCCAAAATGCTTATATCTATATTTCCCCATAAGCACCAGTTTAGATTCCTAGGGTAATACCTCCTTTTTTATAGCTTACCGAAGCATGAAGCCATTATTGCTAGCACAGTCTTGCTAATGATCTCACTGATCTTCACTTCATCCTTAACTATCCTGAGATGTCAGCATGAATTGAGTTGATATAATTGTTTATCTGCTTAATTGCTTTCCCTAACGATTATCCTCTGTCACCAAAGCATTGAAAAAGGAGTAAGGAGCTAGAGTATCAAAAGGTTGTGTCCCTAGGTTTAACTCCAGACCTCGTTAATTCTTTTCAGATAGAATTAGACTCATATATTATTATAGTTATATTACATATAACAATGTTATATATTATAACATTGTTATATTAGATATAAACATAATGTATAATATAACATATAATTTCTCCTTAATTTCTTTATGAAAAGAAATAAAACTATATAACCTTTTCAAAATCAGTCACGTTTGACTAGCTTCTGTCCCATGCTATCAACACTAATCTTATGCACGGCATTTTACCTGTCTTGAAGAAAACCCCCATCTATGTGGTTGCTAAGAAATGACACCGTCTTGATGGCAAATAATCATTTGATATGTTTTAACATTTAAGTCAAGTTTCTTAAAAAAAAGTGAAACCCATTCAGAGTTGATGTCTCGCCTAAGATCTTTCAAGTCCTAAATCAACTATCCTGCCTAACCCACGACAACTGAAAACTATTAAATATTGTTTTAATTCTAAGTCAAATGGATATGCTTTAATAGTTGTTTCTTAGTTATGTATAAAGTATCTGATACTTTGAATTGGGTTTATATAGAATGTTAGGTATGAAAATTAGACTAAGCTTTGCAAGCTAAAACGGCTGCCAAAATGATTAATTGGTCTCTTTTGACTTCTGAAAACATAATAAATATAATAAAATTTTGATTCCTTCAGTATCAAAGGATTCCTTCAGTATCAATGGATGGATCAGTATCAATGGATTCCTTCAGTATCAATGGATGGATCAGTATCAATGGATTCCTTCAGTATCAATGGATGGATCAGTATCAATGGATTCCTTCAGTATCAATGGATGGAAACTAATCAAGGAGAAAAGCAACCTAGAATTAAGGAGAAACTTCCTAACAATGAGGACAATTAACCAGTGGAACAGCTTGCCACCAGAAGTTATGGGTGCTTCATCAGTGGAGGTTTTTAAGATGAGATTAGACAACTATTTGTCCAGAATGGTATAGGGCATGGGTCGGCCATCCGAAACGTCGGATGAGCCGCACGGACCCGTTTGGCCTAAAAAAAAAAAACCCTGGGAGCCGCGCGTTCGCGCACGCGCGCGCACCCGCGCACCCGCGCGGCCCCGTCCGCGCATGCGCGCGCGGCATTCGCGCATGCGCACCCGTTCGCGCACGCGCACCCCCGCACGCGCACCCCCCGCACCCGCCCGCGCATGCGCGCATGCGCTCGCCAAAATGGCGGAGGAGGCTCCGGAGCCGCAGGTAAGGCCTCAAAGAGCCGCATGCGGCTCCGGAGCCGCGGGTTGCCGACCCGTGGTATAGGGTCTTCTGTTTGAGCAGGGGGTTGGACTAGAAGACCTCCAAGGTCCCTTCCAGTTCTATTCTGTATGATCTTGATATCTATTCAGGTACAAGGGTTTTGGTTTTTGATTTAGCTTTTGCTTATTGATTCAGAAAAATAATGTACATATTCTGAGAGTGGATATGAAAAGGAAGATGTTGAATGAAAATGTGCTTCCTATCAACATGGTTATTTGTTTATCTGCACTAAAAAAATTCTACCAATAAACTCAGATTTCAGAGGAAATATCAGGTGTGCAGCTTATTTATCAAAAGACACTGTCAAAAATATTATTTTTAAAATGTTTCCTCTGAGGAGTGGGGGGCATTGAAAAATAAACTTAATGTTTCTTTTACTTAAAAAAAAGTTCGTCATTTAGCCGTCACTATTAGGAGAAATTTGAAAAGGTTTATTGCCAGTTTTTAACCTCCTATGACCTATGGTATAAAATTAAGCTAGAAATTATCTAATTTACAAATTACTCAGAAGATAAGATTACTGTATTACTGTTACCCCTTATTTTTTTAATGTTATGTTGGATCCCACTCTTAGCATTTAAGAAATAGCACCTCTTTCTTATATCTTTTATATTTCAGAAATGAACCATTTTTTTTTAAAAAAAATATTACTTTATAAGCATGTTGAAAAATATAATTATGCTACATTTAATCTTCATTCATATAGTGAGACTTGCCAATTAAACCATTTAAAAGTACTAGAAGAGACAGATATAGAAACAACTCCATTAATTGCAAGATATGTCTTTTTTAAAAAAACATATTGCTAAAGATAAGAACAGATTTAAATTAACAGTATTGAAAATAAGGGGGGGGGACCCAAATCATCATCCTGCAATCTTACACTCATTTCTATTTTTAACACCCAGATGCTGGTCTTTAAATACATCATAGCTTGGAAACTTTTTTTTAAAATCAAAATAGCTAGTCAATTTCAATACATAATCTAAAAGTTAGTATGCGTGATTATAATTTATTTTGCCTTTTTTGGCATCATTTTACTTAATCCTAGGAATACAAGGAATTCAAATTATAATAGCATTTGAGCAAAGAATAAAATGCAATTCTCAAGGGGAAAAAATGTTATTATATACAGATTGGCAGATTGGGCTAATAACATAGAGTAACAGCCCTGGAATCAAATATGCATATCTTAATTGCACAAAACAATTTTATTTAAACCAGGGAAATTAAGTTAAAACGGATGCACTGATAATAACCCACTGCAATATAGATTTCTCCATTTTATAAAAATACTTTTTTTTTTTTGTGGGAGTCAGTGAAATCCTTTTGGATCATACATTGATGTACACCTGTGAGATGGCTCTCTTTAGAGAGGAAATATTTAAGAAATAAAAGTTACGATAAATCAAGATAACTTTAAATTCCCACACACACTTTACTGAGTCTTTTAAAAACACAATTTGCAAAATGTTTGTGTTTATGACCTGCCGTTTCAGCTCTGATAGCTAGATTTTGACAATTGTTAGAAGACATTTCAAGAGAAAACTGCTTTAGTAAAATATAGAAAATTGCCATATAGTAAAAAATAGACTTGTAAGTTACATTGTAATGAAGTAGAGGGAGTCATCATATTTGATTTGTTGTTTATACATTTATTTTGTTATCTATGATACTTATACAGAGATGTTAGATAGATAGATAGATAGATAGATAGATAGATAGATAGATAGATAGATAGATAGATAGATAGATAGATAGATAGATAGATAGATAGATAGATAGATAGATAGATAGATAGATAGATAAATGATAAATGATAAATAGAAAGATAAATGATAGATAGCTTATAGATAGATAATAGACAGATAAATGATAAATAGAAAGATAGATAGATAGATGATAGATAAATAGATAAATGGATAGATAGATAGATAATAGATAGATAGATGATAGATAGATATATGATAGATAGATATAGATAGATAGATGAATGATAGATAGATATTAGACAGATAGATGATAGATAGATAGATAGATAGATAGATAGATAGATAGATAGATAGATAGATAGATAGATAGATAGATAGATAGATAGATAGATAGATAGATAGATAAATAGATAGATAGATAGATAGATGATGTTTCTATAAACCACACTGAGCAGCATAGTGAAAAAAATGACAATATTAAAAACATAATTACCGTTTTGGAGAATATAAACTGATCTTAAATTCTCCAAGGCTTTATTATACTGTAGTTCCATTAGATTTTTACTGCTCAGTATATGCCTCTAATTAAATCTGTATGGGCATTCTACTCCTGTGTGTACAGTCTTAAATTATAGTGTGTTATAATAACTACACCTACTAAAAATGAAAAATTAAAGAGAAATGATTGCGATTGCAGTCCAACAACACAACAGTCCTGCTTTCTGACTTCCTGGTGGCAAAGCATTTGCTCAAACCAAGAAAATAAAATAACTCTTCAAACCTTTGAACCGTTGACAGGGAATTGGTGTCCATGCAACCTTTACGATATTTTTTGTTAAAAGTATGACCATCGTCATACGTATAAGATGTGTAGGAATACCAATTTCGGCTGTCTGCTCACACAAGTGGAGGGCGCGTGCAGGCGCTTGCCTGCTACTCGCACAAGTGGGGAGATGTATGTGCGCATGCGTGTGCTCGCCCACTGTTTCCACGGCCCGGTTGCAAACACCTCATGCCCCACTAGTGGGCCGTGGCCCAGAGATTGGTGACCTCTGGTCCAGTGGTGGGATTCAAATATGGGAACAACTGGTTCTCTGTGTGGATGCCACTTCCGGAAGTCCATTCTGGGCCTGGGCAACAAAACGTTAGCTACCGGTTCTGCTGAACTGGTGCGAACTGGCTGAATCCCACCACTGCACCTGGTCCAAGGTCCCTTCTTGTAGCCTGACCATTAGTGATCCCTCTACCAAACCACCTGGTTTCGTTCGACCTGCATCGCTTTGTCTGGTTGAAACTGAACAGAATTAGGTGTGATAGTGGAAGAACTGCCTCTATCTTGTACCAATGGCGATGGAAAGATTCCCCTTGTTGTGATTGCGGTGCTGATAGGCAAACTACAGTGTTAAACATGTTGTGCAAGATTGCCCATGATGTGCACTTCTCTGGTTCTTCGGAAGATCTGCACGAAGCAACGCCAGAAGCCATTGCATCCAGTGATGAGGCCATAACCCTGGAGAAGTGTTCTATGTAATTAGTATAGAATAAAAGAGTTGGAAGGGACCTTGTAGATCATCTAGTCCAACCCCCTGCCCAAGCAGGAGACCCTACGCCATTTCTGACAGATGGCAGTCCAGTCTCTTCTTGAAAGCCTTCAGTGATGAAGCTCCCACAACTTCTGAAGGCAACTTCTGTTCCCTTGGTTGATTGTTCTCACTGTCCGAAAATTTCTCCTTATTTCTAGGTTGCTTCTCTCCTTGATCAGTTCTGCCCGTTATTCCTTGTCTGGCCTTCAGGTGCTTTGGAAAATAGATTGACCCCCCTCCTCTCTGTGGCAGCCCCTCAAATATTGGAAGACTGCCATCATGTCTCCCCTGGTCCTTCCCTTCACTAGACTAGCTGTGCCCAGTTCCTGCAACCGTTCTTCATATGTTTTAGCCTCCAGTCCCCTAATCGTCTTTGTTGATCTTCTCTGCACTACATAGATTGTGTTTCCATGTTTACTTCTCTTCTGTCATGTTCCCATCGTGCACTAAATAAATAATAATAACCCCCTTAAATGAAGCCATTACACAAGTTTTGCTTTGATCATCATTTTTTAACCTTTAGTCTTTCTACTTTTTGCTTCTTTTCCCCTCTGCCTATCTTGGGCTCCCTTCTCAAGTGGCAAAAAACTCTAGATAGCAGTTTAGTGGTTTCCAAAATTCTCCTTGCTGCGGCCTAGTCGATTTTTTGCAGCCCTCCTTCAGCCCACAATTCCTAAAATAAACGGCAAAATGTCTCGCGAAGACGGGAACACAACCTTTCCTAATCCTCCTGGTATCAACCCTCTACTCCAGTGGTGGCGAACCTATGGCATGCGTGCCAGAGGCAGCACTCGGAGCCCTCTCTGTGGGCACACGCACCGTCGCCTCAGCCCCGCCTCCTCCCATGGCCCCCTCCTCACCAGCAGCCCTCTGGAGGAGAGTTGTCCCTGGGCACGGCCCGCGCAATGCTGCGCAGCCAAGGACATGGTAACCAGGCAGCGGGGACAAGATAATGTTGCAGGGCACGGGCGGAGGGCATGGCCACCATAGCGCTGCTGGGTGATTTGTGGTGGGCCGTGGAGGTGGTGGGTGGTCCAGTAGGCATGGCGGAGCGGGGACAGGGGTGGGGTGGTGGTTTTGGGGCACTCGATCTCTAAAAGTTTCGCCATCACTGCTGTACTCCCTTGGCAAATGTGATTTGTTTAACTTCGGAGCGTCTCCAGAAAAACCTGCTCAAATCTCCCCAGTTCTCAATTCCAGGTCTTTAATAGCACCTCGATTAAAACATTTTAAAAGGCTAGAGATATGGATTGATTTGTAAAAAGTATATTTGAAATGGAGTAGAATAGAAAATAGAATATAGCTGGGAAATATTAAAATATAATGGGTGGAATAATCTATATACTTTAGAAATAATTACTGTTTATGGGAAACTGGGTGACCCGAAATGTAAATTACATGTTTATTTAAGGCTAATTGGAAAATGGTAATTGTAAATTAGTTAAACTTAAAAACAGGATTTGGATTGATCATATAGGTGAAATATTATTGATTTTCTTTACAATGGTTGAATTTTATTCAGAAACGTATTAATTTGATTATGTTATAGCATTTGAGGGAAATAGAGAAGGCATTTTTAAAGAATTGTTGAATTATATGTGTATGATTATGTTTTCTTTTTTGGATGATTGATTACCTTATCTCCACGGTGATTCTCAAGCACTCCGATGTAAAATTTAAAAAAAACTAATAAAACATATTTTAAAAAAAAACATTTTAAAAGGCTTACCTTTTTTTTTTTAGCTACGAATAATTCCGCCTTCCGTTTTCTGCACATGGAAAGCACAGGACTTTCCCCAGTCAGTTAAACATCCTTTGCTGGTCAATTAGGGATCTGACTAAGTGTCCATTATGATGGAGCTGAAAGAGAAAAATGGCTCGGTTAACCAAAAAAAAAAAGAGTGGTTCTTTTTTCTGAGAAAAAGAACTAAACTAAGGACAAGGCAGGATAATTGCTTGAGGTTCGCTTCCTCTCCATTAAAATGCCTATGTAACCTGCCAATGTTATTAGCATTTTCTAACTCTTTCAGGTAGCAGAGCATAACAAGTGATGTTGCTATCAGGGAGAATCTGGTGCCTTCTCAGTCTTGGTCTTCACTTCCCCTAGGTTGCCACATGGAAAGACAATCAGGAGATGTAGTCCTTCCTTCCTTCCTTCCTTCCTTCCTTCCTTCCTTCCTTCCTTCCTTCCTTCCTTCCCTTCCCTTCCCTTCCCTTCCCTTCCCTTCCTCCCTCTCCCTTTCTCTTTCTTTCCTTCCTTCCTTCCTTCCCTCCCCTTCCTTCCTTCCCTTCCCTTCCCTTCCTCCCTCTCCATTTCTTTCTTTCCTTCCTTCCTTCCCTCCTTCCTTCTTTCTTTCTTTCCTTCCCTCCCTCTCCTTCCTTCCTTCCCTGCCTACTTCTCCATTTCCTTCCCTCTGTCCCTCCCTCCCTCTCCATTTCTTTCTTTCTTTCTTTCTCTTTCTTTCTCTTTCTTTCTTTCTTTCTTTCTTTTTCTTTCTTTCTTTTTCTTTCTTTCTTTCTTTCTTTTTCTTTCTTTTTCTTTCTTTCTTTCTTTCTTTCCTTATTTCTTTCTTTCTTTCTTTCCTTTCCTTCTCTCCCTCCCTCCCTCTCCTTCCTTCCTTCCTCTTCCTCCCTCCCTCCCTCCCTCCCCATTTCTTCCTGCCTTCCCTCCCTCTCCATTTCTTTCCTTCCTTCCTTCCTTCCTTCCTTCCTTCCTTCCTTCCTTCCTTCCTTCCTTCCTTCCTTCCTTCCTTCCTTCCTTCCTTCTTTCCCTCCCTCCCTCCCTCCCTCCCTCTCCATTTCTTTCCTTTCTTCTTTCTCTCCCCCTCTCTCCATTTCTTTCTTTCCTTCTTTCCTTCCTTCCTTCCTTCCTTCCTTCCCCTCCCTCCCTCCCTCCCTCCCTTCTTTCCTTCCTTCCCTCCATGCCTCCTTCTCCATTTCCTTCCTTCCTTCCCTCCATCCCTCCCTCTATTTCTTTCTTTCCTTCTTTCCTTCCTTCCTTCCTTCCTTGCCTGCCTCCTTCTCCATTTCCTTCCTTTCTTCCCTCCGTCTCTCCCTCCCTTGATGAGTGCCCCATGGCATTTGTGGCCAAAAGTAACACTGGAGAACAAAAGATTGTGCACCAACAATTAGTAGCACTCTTTCTTGCTAGTTCCTAAAGAGTTTGACACCATCCTAATCTTCCTTCTTTGCTTCTTTAATTTGCCCACTTCTGTCTGAGGTCTACTTTCTAAACTGACCTCATTGGTAGTTTTGAAGAAGCTTCTTGGATGAGAAAAAATATATATTTTCAAAGAAAAAAACAAAACAAGAAAGTATAGTTGCCTATCATGTCACCCCTGGTCCTTCTCTTCATTCAACTAGACATTTTGTTTACATTGGTGTATTTCCCAGGAAAGCTTTAGAGAGAAGAAAAGGGCAGAGTTGTATACAGGGTAAGTTTAGGCGATGATATTCTGAGGCAGAGATTTGAATGCATTTGACATCTTCTATCTGGAGATGCAAGGAACGTTCACATTCAAATCTGGAGAAGGAAACCCTTAGGACTTTGCTTGTTTTTTTGCCTTCAAAAAAACTTGTTTTTTTGCAAACCCAGGAAGTGCTAGGAATAAAAAGACATGTATTTTTTAAAAATTAAAAAAAATCTACAGGGGAAGGAGATTGTAGAATAAACAATTCCTAAGTTGGAACTATTTTTTTTTCTTATTTAGCAAACCGAGTTTTGCACAGAACTTAACTCAGAATTCTACAGATTTCAATAATGCAGTTGGAAGAAACACCGCATTCTCACTTAGGAGTTCAAATCTCTTATCTCTGTATATTCAGTTGGCACCAAGTATTATAGGTGTGCTAAAGCTGATCAAATCAGAAAACTTAAGACCGGGTGGACAAAAAAGAAAAAAAAACTGGGCAAAAAATAAAGAAAGGTTTCCATAAGACTTCAAGAGAGGATGCTAAGCTAATTTATCCAAAGACTCTGCAGAGCTGTTTAAAATATTTTTATGCCAATTGAGTTGTCTTAACAACTGAATCTGATTAGAATCTTGAGAAACCCCGCCTTTGTTGTGAAAGTAAGCTTCTAATCTTCATAATTAAAAAGAACTTGATTTGAAAATTTTCAGTGCTTAAACAAATCACGTTTACCTGATCTTCGTCGTTCTGGGTTTGTTCTGCTTTGAAAGACCTGGCTTCAGAGGTAGTTGGACTTATGCTAGACATATCCATTAATGAACTAAAACTAAAACAAAGAATTGAGGCCTTTGAACTATGGTGCTGGAGAAGACTCCTGCGAGTCCCCTGGACTGCAAGGCGATCAAACCGGTCAGTCCTAGAGGAGATCAACCCTGACTGCTCTTTAGAAGGCCAGATCCTGAATTTGAAACTCAAATACTTTGGCCACCTAATGAGAAGGAAGGACTCACTGGAGAAGAGCCTGATGCTAGGAAAGATTGAGGGCAATAGAAGAAGGGGACGACAGAGAATGAGGTGGCTGGATGGAGTCACTGAAGCAGTAGGCGTGAGCTTAAATGGACTCCAGAAGATGGTAGGTTTTATTTAAAAAGAAGGAGAAGGAGAAGGAGAAGGAGAAGGAGAAGGAGAAGAAGAAGGAGGAGGAGGAGGAGGAGGAGGAGGAGGAGGAGGAGGAGGAGGAGGAAGAAGAAGAAGAAGAAGAAGAAGAAGAAGAAGTAGTAGTAGTAGTAGTAGTAGTAGTAGTAGTAGTAGTAGTAGTAGTAGTTCCTAGGGATGACCCTCACCAAAAGAAGTTTGATTTAATTAACATATACATCTCAAATGAAAGGCCTACAATGCTGTTCCTATAATAATGAATAATAAGAATAAGAAAAAATCTAGTATGTATAGCAATGAGATTTAAATTACTCCATCAGCCTCTTTCTATTCTGGGATGGCAAAGGAAAGCTTCTACTCCATTTTGCCGTTCATTTATCTACCCTAATGAGAGCCCAAGGAGAAATTCTATTTTTAGCTCCTAGCTGTTGGATATCAATTAATGCCTTGGGTCATAAATCTAAAAAGCCTAAAAGAAGACTGAGGGGGAATCTCTTCCACTTTCTGTGAACTGAAATCAAGATGCGGAATGTTCCTTTCTTGATGATGTCTGTTTCACAGTCCTTCCAGCTGGAGGATCAAATATAGCATTGTGTGTATTTTCACTGTGATAGGGGAGTTCTGCCTTCCGCCATATTTGAAAGGTAGCTATTTTAGCTTGAACACCCTGATGCTGAACAGAGGCAGCAGCGTCCCTGTTTTGACTCTTTGGCCTCCACCCCGATTTAGCACAGATAACTAGATAACTGGGACACCTCACGAGAGAGGAAGAATTTCTGTATTTGTCTATACTGCTAATAGCAGGTGGTGTGATCTTGGAAGCTAAGCAGGATTGGCTCTGGTTAGATTTCGCACGAGGGACCACTTGGAAGCTTCAAGATTGTTGGTTGATCTGGGAAGATTAATAATCCCCTGGAAGAAGGGGATACAACTTTTTATACAACTTCCAAGAACCCGACGGTGGAATCAGCAAGAGGCAGGTTCAACATAAGTTAAACTTTAATGGAAGAGCAAAATAGCAGAGTTGGAAGGGACCTTAGAGGTCTTCTAGTCCAACCCCCTGCTGTCCAATCCCTTCTTAAAAACTTCAGTGATGGAGCCTTCATAACTTCTGGAGGCAAGCCATTCCACTGATTGTTTTCACTGCCAAGAAACTTAATTCTAGGTTGGCTCTCTCTTTAATGATCTTCCACCCATGATTTCTTGTCCTGCCCTCAAGTGCTTTGGACAATACGTCGACCCCAACTTTTCTGTGATGCCCCTCAACCATTGGAGGATTGCTATCATGTCTTTCTCTTCATTAGACTGGGCATACCCAGTTCCTGAATCTGTTTATCACATGTTTTAGCCTTCGGTCCACTAGTGGTCTTCTCTGTACCTTTTCTAGCATCTCAACATTGTTTTTGTATCGTGGTGACCAAAACTGGATGCAGTGTTCCAGAATGGATCTGAGATGGCGGCTTTTATTTATTGGATTGACACCATGCCTTTCTATCAAAGTACACATTCAAAGTGCTAAAAAAAAAAAGAGTATTAAAAAGCTCACATATAAAATTAATGCTAAAATTAATTTTAGATTTTCCAAATGCAGAGCCCATGCAGCAGATTAAAACTGGAGAGGTTTGGTGTCACATAGGAACTGAATAACCATCAAGACAAAGAGAAAAGATGATGGAATTCTAGTGAATTATAACCATAGAGTTGTTCATCTCAGTTGTTCATCTCTATAACCATAGAGTTGTTCATCTCTAGCCTGGGACTCTAGATTAAAAGCATTCCTAACCTTCCCATAATTGTGATTAAAGGTTAACTTGTAGGAATCCTGGTCAGCCCTAAACCCTGGAAAAATAACCACAGTTAAAATAAATCAGGAAGAGGGGACAGAAGTAAGGCTGGGGAGAGGAATAGACAGTGAGAGCACAGTTCTGCAAATATTCAGATGAAATGCGTGTCGATCAAAATCCCAAATCAAATCTATTCTCCAGAACAGACAGCCGATATAAGCTGTCAATTCAGATACAACTGAAATCCCTGAAAACTGAATTTGGGCGCCTTTTTTCTGTGGAATGTGCAGGAACAAGCCTTTTCTGAACGCATGCAGAAATCTCAGTCCAATCGACATAATTCAGCTCTTCCTGTGGGACAGCCAAATCAAATCAATTTTCCCAACTCCATCCAAGCTGTTGAATTGGATCAGATTGATTTATTAAACTGATCACCTGCGTCAGATTTTGTCTTGCCGTGTGTGTGTGTGTGTGTGTGTGTGTGTGTGTGTGTGTGTGTGTGTTGTTTGCAAGCTGTTCATCATATTTAAAGTGGTCCCTTTGTGATCCTTACATGAGCAGATTGTAACAACATTCAACAGTATTCTTGGCTGCAGAATAAACAGTTCCTCAGCCAGTGGGAACAGCCAAAGCCAATTCAGTTGATCTATTTATTAGCTGAAAACATTCTTTGGTCTATTTTCATAGAACAATTCTTCACGGTGATGGTAGAAAAGCCACTACTGAATTAATTCACTGTCAGATCATCCAATCTAACTCCACATTATGAAATAATGTTTGAACTGGAGAAGTAGAGAAGACCGTAAGAGAGGGATAAGATGCTATAGGTTAGCCTGGCACTCTGTTAGTTGTTGAAACTTATCTAGAGGACAACAATGGCTTTGAAGATGAGGCAAGCAGAAAATTGTATATTTCTAAGAGACAAAATGTGATATATGTCAAAGAATGAGCAAGCTGCACAATTTATCAGGTCCAACAATGTCTTCAAAGAATAGGTCACGCCAGCTAGTTCCAATGTATTTTGCCAATTGCTCAGCTGTTGTGTGCATGAAAAGATGCAGCCACTTTAAAGGAATTGTGTAGAGATGGAATGTTTGTGAACCATATGAATCAGAATCCTGGACAGGGCTTTGAAAGATCACGAAATTAAGCTTAGCCTTAAGAAGTCTATATTCTGTATTCTAAATTTGTGTTCTAATATTACACTCTAATGGCCACACCTAAAATGGGGTGAAAATAGAAACACAGAACAACCTGGGCCCCTTGTGGCAGCCCCTCAGATACTGGAATACTGCTATCATGTCTCCCCTGTTTCTTCTTTTCTTTAGACTAGCCAAACCCAAGTCCCGCAGCCGTTCTCCGTATGTTTTAGTCTCCAGGCCTTTGATCATCTTAGTTGCTCTTCTCTGAATTTTTTCCAAACTCTCAACATTTTTCTGTGATATGGTGACCAAAATTGGCCACAGTATTCCAGGTGTGGTCTCACTAGGGTTTTTATAAAGCAGTACTAATACTTCACGTGATCTTGATTCTATGCCCCTGTTTATACAACCCAGGATTGTATTAGCTTTTTTGGCTGCTGCTGCACACTGCTGGCTCATAGTTAAGTGATCATTCACTAGGACTCCAAGGTCCCTCTCATAGTTACTGCCTCCGAGCCAGGCCTTGCCCAATCTGTATTTGTTCCTTTGGTTTTTCCTGCCTAAGTGTAGGGCTTTGCTTTTCTCCACATTGAAACTCATTTTGTTGGATAGGGCCCATTGTTCAAGTTTGAAGAGGGACTTGAAAAGCCAGATGATTAGCAACAGATTGTGTGTACACGTCATTTATTTCCTGCTTTCTGAGAAGATGTATTTAGTCTAGGTCTTGGTTGAAACCCAACGCCAAGTGTCAAATACTTACGTAAAACTGGATCCAGGAAAACATTTGCCATCCTTTACACTGATGTGCTAAATCACTGTCTTTTGGTGTCATTAATTCTTCCTATCATGAGGCTTTGGGTTGGGTTACCTCAATCCCCATGCAAGTCTTTGATGCTTTCTTTTTGGTCCTTGGCACGGCAAACCATTTCAAATGGCTTGGTTGAAGACACATCCAGGTATTTCTGCTGGCAATTGAAGAGCAAGCATGGAGGTGGGGAAAAGCAGGAACCCTTCCTGAGTTGCGTGGGAGTTAGGAGGCATTTGCTGTTCGGAATTGTGTCAAGGAACACACGGGAAGTCCCAAAGGGCAGGATTCAACCACTAAGCCAATATTAGTCTACTCTTTTTGTCAGAACATATGGAGAAGCTACCAATGGGATTCTTCATCCCTCTAACAAAGTAATTAGCCTAAGTAAAAAAGGTAGGGAAGTAGGCAGTCCCGTTTCAATCAAAAGTGTACAAGATTCACTTGCCAATCCTATTATGGTAAACAAGCTTGTTGGAAAGCAAAAGGCAGCCTGTCACTAATAAGATAGACAGCGCTAAACCAATCAACTTTCTGCTAACCGGGCTAATCTCGAGGCAGGAGAACATCGCCCCAAGCTGTTCGCTGCTTGCCTTTCACTCCCATTTGCTAATGATCCTCCATCACCCCAAAATGCCTATCACCAAAGAACTATATAATATTTGGAAAATTCCCAATAATCATGCACAAAAGGGAATACTTGCAGAAGTGAGAACCGCACCTACACAAATTCCTTTTTTAAAAAAAAATTTTGGTAGTACAAGTTCTCCAATCTGCTTTGGGTTTTGATATTAGGCACTCTCTCACACAGAAAGACACTGTCTGTCTGTCTGTCTGTCTGTGTTTGTCTATCTGTCTATCTGTCTATTTATCTATTTATCTATTTATCTATTTATCTATTTATCTATCTATCTATCTATCTATCTATCTATCTATCTATCTATCTATCTATCTATCTATCTATCTATCTATCTATCTATCCATCCATCCATCCATCCATCCATCCATCCATCCATCCATCTATCTATCTATCTATCTATCTATCTATCTATCTATCTACCTACCTATCTATCTATTACCTATCTACCTATCTACCTACCTATCTATCTACCTACCTCTCTCTCTCTCTCTCTCTCTCTCTATCTATCTATCTATCTATCTATCTATCTCTCTATCTATCATCTATCTATCTATCTATCTATCATTACCTATATACCTACCTATCTACCTATCTACCTAGCTATCTAGCTACCTTTCTACCTTTCTAGCTAGCTACTCTATTTAGCCAACTAGAAATAGATATATAAACATTTGTTTTACACTTCAACAAGGGATGATTATGCAAACACACACACGCTCATCTGTTATTATATCCGTGATTATATATTCATGCAACCCTTATAATTCATGATTGGTTAATGCATTCCGACTGTGTCCAATTTTATCAGTTTGTTAGACTCTTAATCTTCCTGATTCAAATTAGAGGTGGCGGAACTGAAGCTTTAATGTGGTACCTGCTAGATACGTGGTGCACAATCCTGTGAATGCCCCCAAAGTGGGGAGGGAATTATGAAAAGTCAGATAAGCGACGTAGCACAAGTTCCATATTTGTTGCAGAATTCAGTGCAACTCCATCTCACTTTCTATTCTCTTTTTATCAATTAGATACAACTTTTGTGTTTTCCGCCTGAAAAACAAGATTGGTTCTATAATACGTAGCAAGGAGGTTTTTTTCTTCTATTCCTCATAATTCATCCTAACGTGATGGACCTTTTAGCAAGGCCAGGAAACTTCATGTATCCCACTGCCCAACCCCAAGATTACAAGCCTGTCCAAAATATGCGGACTAAGAAATGCCCACTTCATTGAAAGGGGACATTCCTGAAGATCTGAGGTTTTATGCTTAGGTGTGTTATTTATCCATTCTACTATAGAACTATGGAAATATAAAGTCCCACTGATAGACATTCAAGTTACTCAAATGAGGGTCTGAAAGCCAGCAAAACAAAGAGGTTGAGATCAATTCAAGCCTTTCTTTCTTGACAATTCTGGATGGAAGGCCGTTGGTGCTCTCAAAATCTAGGCACGTGTCCCAATTTTCGCTTATTTGCAGTTCCCTGTTATTTGTTGGCCAAATATCTGTTGCCTGGCACAGCAAAAGGAAGTAAAATCTCCTTCCATGTCCAGCCCTTTCAACTTCCTGCTTTAGCCTGCAGTCTCCCTTTTACAGTCACTGTTGCCCCTTCCTCGACAAATCTATGTGATCATTAAGTGCTGAAAGACTACAGCCGAAGAAAAAGGAATTAATCAATATTTCATTCCTGACGAGCCGTTCATTTGATGGGCATCTCCGGCAACAGCCAATTGCTCTACTTACTCACTGTTAGCTGTCAAGCGCGATTGGGAAACTCTTTTATTTAAAGGTTATTGAAAAATGAATTTGTTTTCTCTTTAGGCTCCCTGGGCTGATTCAAAACTTAATTATGGGGGAAGGGAAGGAGATACAGTAGTGGCCAAAATTGTGGAAACCTTTTGGGAAAAGTGTATTTTTGAGGTTTGATGGCTAATAACACCACTTTTTTGGGGGGGAGTAGTACCATAAAATTATATATCAATGGAAAGATAATCTAATCAAGAACGTAACGCAACATAGTTTGTTCAATTATCTGTACTGTATTCTATGAAAAGTTACAGCCAAATAACCAGAAAAAGGAAGCACAACTTGCTTAGGTTGATTTCAGGTAGCTTTCCTTCATCTGATTGCAGCCAATGAGCAGGAGTGTTTAGAGAGCCAATCAGGTGTCGTCTTGTTTTGGCAACGAACCAATCAGATCAGGGTAGGATTCAGTTATTGGTGTCCTGTATTGAAGCTGAGAGGAGGACATTTGTCAGTGTGTTATGTAATGGCTATCAAGTTGGTTGGGTTTTTTTGTGTTCTTTCATTTAGTGAGCTTGTAAAACGTAATAAAATTAAAGTCATGGTGCAAAGAGTTGACTGATTGCCCAGAAAGCGATGTAAAATAGTATTATTAAGTGAACAAGGCTACAGTTATAAAGAAATTAGAAGAAAAATGGGTGGAAACTTAACCAAAGGTGGCATTTCCACTGTACACTTTTCCCAAAAGGTTTCCACCATTTTGGCCACTACTGTAGGAAGACCGAAAGCAAGGAAAACCCTAATTCTCCAAATGGCGAATAAGGGAAGGCTGCTCGTCAAAAGTCACTTTTCTTGCAAACTACAGTAAGGTAGAGCAGCGGCCCTCAAAGTTTTGGGCACCAGGGACCGCTTCCGAGGACAGAGGTTTTTTCTGTGGACCCGAGGGGGGCACGGTTTTGCATATACTGTCTGCATTCCGTGGATGGGGCATCGCTTGTTTGCACGGCCCAGTTTCTGGCATGGCGTGGACCGGTGCCGGTCCACAGACCGGGGGTCGGGGACCCCTGCATTAGAGGAACAAGAAGGGCAAGAGACAAGCAACCATGTGCCAGAACTGATAAATCACTTTTTTTTTTATTGAGAGATAATGGAGAGAATGAAGAGAAGTTCCTAGATTCACTTTTGTGAAGTTCATAAGAATTGGAGAGATTTGGTTTCCACTTGGAAACCGCTTCTGGACTAGAGAGCCATTGAGGCCACTTGGAGGTTTGTCTGTGTCCTCAGGGTCATCTGAGTGGTGCAAATGTGTGTGGAGCCTTCTTGGCTGCAGGATGTTTCCTGCCCGGGGTCCCTTCACTGTTGAAGACTCTCCAAAAGAAGGCAAATGACCAGCTGTCTGCAAGGAGTATAAATCCTTCCACTCCCCACCATCCAGTCAGAGATGAAGAAGCTTCTTGGATGAGAAGCGAAACATCTTCAAACAAACAAAGAAACGAAAAAGTCTGGTTGCCTCCTAAAAAAAAGCACCTTTGAGTGGTAACCAGAACTGGACACCGCATTCCAAAAGTGGCCTTAGAAATGCAGTATAGTACTGTCCCTTATCATGAACTTAGGCTATCCTCCTCTTAATCATTGTGAAGATATTGTGTTATGCTTGGGTTGTGGCCAGTAGCTATCAGATAACGATAGCAAGAGAGGACTCCCCATCTCTTTTCTGGGATCATCCCAGACAGAGGAACCTCGTTGAGAAGTGTGAAAAACCAACTGTTCACTCCTGGTCTGATCTAAACGTTGTTGGATTTGTGAACTGAGTGATTTTGCCATTTTGGTCTGGCATCCCCTCTGGGGGGTTTTGTGCCCAGAGCCATACCTGTTGTGATCTTTGATCATCATAAGCATCAACTGAGCATGACTCCTTGCAGATCACCATGTTTCCTAAGGATTACACCCAATAACTTCTTGGAGAAAAGGTCTTTTGAGACTGTGAATCAGGAGTCAGGTATTTTTCATGCCGCGATAAAGTCCTTCCCCACATAATTTAACAGAAAAGAGGGGGAGAAAGAGACAGGAAAGCATTGGGGGGGGACGAGGTAAACTGGGGAAAAAAACGAGAACAAATGCAATATTTATTTTCCGCCTGAAGCTTAAATCCTTGCCAATATATAAATTCCCATTTAACAAGTGCAGTGTTATCAATAAATGGATTAACTATTTATATTAATCTAAATCATTTATATGTGTGCTGCTTTGCATTTTAATGACCCACAGAAGGTCTATGCGGTGCCCTTGAACTACATAGAGGAGGAGGAGGAGGAGGAGGAGGAGGAGGAGGAGGAGGAGGAGGAGGAGGAGGAGGAGGAGGAGGAGAGGTGATTCATAAAAGCACACCTCTGAAGCAGCTTTGCCATATGAGGAAGTTCCTGACTTCTAAATAATGGTGTGGTGCAACCACTTCACTATCCTTATATGTTAGAAACATATATGTTACATGTTATATGTTAGCCACACAAACAGAAGTAAAAAACAGAACTCTTCTTAAATACCTCCAGGGATGGAGCGCCCACGATTTCTGTTGGCCAGCTGTTCCACTGGTTAATTGTCCTCACTGCCAGGAAGTTTCTCCTTAATTCCAGGTTGCTTCTCTCTTTGGTCAGTTTCCAACCCTTGTTTCTCGTCCTGCCCTCTGGTGCTTTGGAGAATAACGTGACCCCCTCTTCTTTGTGGCAGCCCCTCACATACTGGAACGCTGCTATCATATCGCCCCTGTTTCTTCTTTTCTTTAGACTAGCCAAACCCAAGTCCTGCAGCCGTTCTTCATATGTTTTAGTCTCCAAGCCTTTGATCATCTTAGTTGCTCTTCTCTGAACTTTTTGCAAAGTCTCGACATCTTTTTTGTAGTATGGTGATCAAAATTGGTTGCAGTATTCCAGGTGTGGTCTCACTAGGGTTTTATAAAGCGGTACCAATACTTCATGTGATCTTGATATAGAGCAGGGGTCCCCAACAACTTTACAGGGCTTTTTTGTAGTAGGGTGGCCAACCTTGGTTGCAGACCCCACCCTTGAAAAAAAAATTCATTCATCTCACTCCCAACACTTTTAAAGTCAACTCTTCGTTGACATGGCTGATCCAAGACACTTATAGTAAGTGAAGGGGAGAGCCAGTTGGATCTAGTGGTGAAGACACCAGGCTAGAAACCAGGACCCAGTGAATTCTAGTCCTGCTTTAGGAATGGAAGCCAGTTGGATGACTTTAGGCCAATCATCAGGAGACTGTGAGTTCTAGTCCCTCCTTAGGCGTAGTTGTTGACTTTGGGCCAGTCACTCTCTCTCAGACTAACTCACCTCACAGAGTGGCTGTTGTGGGGGAAATGGGAGGAGGAAAAGCATTAAATAGGTTCGCTGACTTGAGTAATTTATAACAAAAAGATAATAAAGATGGGATATAAATAAAGAGATGACCAGGATATGTCTGAGGGAGGGGTCAAACATGTCATCAGTCTTGAGTTCTTTTGCACCCACAAGAGATTTAAGTCCAGCCCACCTTGAGTTCTCTCAACTCTTATCTATTGCCTAATCATTTTGACTATTAGTAGTTCAAAATTTTGTAGAGAGCTTTAGCATACAATAAACCTGTATATATATCCATTTGAGCTGCCTGGACTCCTGATTTCCTGTGCTTGACATTGCCACTTCCTCCTGGAACTAGCAAGGGAGACTTGCTTCATTCTTAAGAAGAATATATGGGTCCTCCAAATAATTAAGGAGAGTAGGAGAACATGGAGGTCAGATGGCACCCATAGCTTCTGCTCTTTGCCATCAGATTCCTCTGTCCCACCTCCAGCCAAATGGGGCAACCATTTCAGAATAGCATAATAACAGAGTGGGAAGGGACCTTGGAGGTCTTCTAGTCCAACCCCCTGCTCAGGCAGGAAACCCTATACCAGAGAAAGGCAAACTTGGCTCTTTTATGATTTGTGGACTTCAACTCCCAGAATTCCTGAGCCAGCATGGCTCAGCTTGGAAACCTCTCCCTTTCCCCTCAGCATGGCTGGCTCAGGAATTCTGGGAGTTGAAGTCCATGAGTCATAAAAGAGCCAAGGTTGCCTACCCCTGCCCTATACCATTTCAGACAAATGGCTGTCCAGTCTCTTCTTAAAAACTTCCACTGTCTACAACTTCTGGAGGCAGGTTGTTCCACTGGTTAATTGTTCTCACAGTCAGGAAATTTCTCTTTAGTTCTAAGTTGCTTCTCTCCTTGATTAGTTTCCATCCATTTCAACCTACCCAACAATCAGACCTTGACTACTTCTGGGGTTATAAAACAGCAGCTTCACTCTCAATCTCACCCACCCGAAGCAGAAGAATCAGGAGCCAACACTACAACTAAAATAAAAATGAAAGCATAAGTAACTGGCAGGCCGTGCCAGATGTGAACTTGCTCCCTGAACCACAATTCCCAAATCAGCAACGGCTATTAATCAAACGTTATAACAAGCTGGTTGCAACAGCACTTTGTAGCCATGATTAATTAGTCAGAAGCTTCAAAAAAAAAAGGAGAAAACTCACTTATTCAACTGGCAATTTGACATCTGAAGGCTAGGAAATGTACAAATTTCAAGTGTAGGGCTGTGGTGAGGCTGTTACTCATTTGCTCAGGTCTGGGACCAATTTGGAACAACCTGCCTCCAGAAGTTGTGAATGCTCCAACACTGGAAGTTTTTAAGAAGAGACTGGACAGCCATTTGTCTGAAATGGTACAGGGTTTTCTGCCTGAGCAGAGGGTTGGCCTAGATGACCTCCAAGGACTCTTCTCTTCTCTTCTCT